>VZSF01008261.1:141229-230043 GCA_013398295.1 Chionis minor
TTTTTTTTTTTTTTTTTGGCTAGAAAAAAGAGGTTTCTTTCCTATTTCATCAGGGGCTTCTTCTCCCCAAAATGTGCAGCTACTCCAAATAAGGTGGGGAACTGTCTCCTTAAAATTCAGCCAAAAGCAAAAAAAAAAAAAATATTTTTGCTCTCCACCATATTTGCTCACATGGAAAGAAAACACTACTCTCCACCCCTCCATCAGTGGCACCCGGCCACCAGTGGCACCTGTGAGTAAAAGCGGAGGTTATCATGCACTTTCACTGTTTCCTTTTTTCACATTGGCAATGCCAGCAAAGCCAAAATCTTTTTTTGCCACCTAGTTAGCTAAAATCTGGGGTAGACCTGGCCTTGGAAGCAGGTGGTGCAGTGTCAGCTCAACCTATGTGAGGAGCTAGTCCTGCACCTCCACCCCTGCCCCAAGATGCATCAAGGGAGCCCTGGGTTTTGCATGCACTGCTGGGCAAGGTGGCTGGAAGTACTTGAGCACATTTTTTTCACAGCATAAATTGCCCAGAAAGTCTGGGCTCAGCCTTGGTCTGGGGCTGCAGTGGCCAGTGCCGCAGGGAATGTGTTGCGGTGATTGGTAGGATGGGAGGTGCAGGGGTGGTGATGGTACCAGGGCCAGTTTTTAGCTCTCTGACCACCCTTTGTGCTCTGCCAAGGCACAGGAAAGGGTAGGCTTAGGATCTCAGTTCACAGAGGGGTAAACTGAGTCACAGAGCAGTGGAGAATTTGCTATGGAGCTGTGCCAGAGCCGGGAAGGAATCCAAGCATCCTGATTGTCGAGCCCTTGACCCAGACACCAACCCACGCTGCCTCTTTATTAAGCATCCTCTAAGACTTCTTAAAAAATCTTACAGAAAGGCGCTCTTGTTCTCCTGCAAGCTCTATATTAGCATCTGAAACACCCGTGCTAAATTTGAGGAGGGAGGGGGAGGCGAAAACGCATGAGTAGCTACTTTGATTAGGTAATAAAGTATCAATTTATTTTTTATAAATACAGGGAAAATTCAAACCAGCTGGAACTTGCAGTACCTCTTTGCACGCCACATTTCTAACAAAATTTCCCCTGATTCCCTGTAATCTGCCCTACGCATTATCATGCCTGAGGGTGCAAGGACAGCCTCTTTGCTGTCTCTCTGCTGGTCAGCCCGCCACATACGAAGGCAACGAGTAAGGAGAGTTTTACAACTGTTTTCGCTGAATTTTTCCCCTCTTGAATGCTAAGGGGATATTCCACAAGGGCTGCATAGCCCGTGGCACCTGGGTCTTTGGGAGAGCTGGTTATTTCTCTGACAGCTCAGAGACCTGTGTTGCTGCCAGTGCTTGCAAAGGATGCTTACAGGGAAAAAAAAAAGGCTGGACGCAGCGTGTGCATGGTTGGAAGCGCACATGCGTGGGTGTGCAAGCCCATGTGCACGTTATCTCTGGGGTGTCTGCTCCTCTCGTCGTGTTTGTGTCTGAACGTCTACCTGTTGTCACTCCAACATGACCTGTAGAGAGAAACCCAAAGCCTGGGGTTGCAGGGAAGAAAAGGTTGCGTAGAGGCAGGAGAATAGTCATGAGGCTGCCGAGAGGGTGGGAATGATCCATAGCCATTGGACAGGAAAGAAGAAACAGGTTTAAACTGCAGGAAGGGGATTTCAAGCAAGATACAAGTAAATCAAAGTGACAAGAATTAAGTGTTTGCTGACTGTCTGGAGAGAAGGAGACTTGCTATTTCGGGGAATCTTCGAGAATAACATGTCTGCCAGGAAGGGCTGGAGAAAGACTAGTTTTGGGGAGGGAGATGACTGATGGCTCTCTGCGTACTTTTCAGCCCTCTCAGCTGTGACCCCATATCCCATAAGCTGCAGCAGGAACTGAGCTGGTGGGAAGAAAAACTTCTGAAAGCAGCCTGAAGGCAATCCCTTCTGTGCTCTTTCCCCAACCCCCCTGGGGCCTCTGCTGGGTTAGGCAAAAAACCTGTTGAACGGAGATCCTCCAAACCCCCCACATTCCAACCCAGAAGAAATGGCATCTTCTGATAAAGCTTGTTCTAATCAAAACCCTCAGGAGTGACTCCAGGTAAAGGAATATATGGTCTTCGTGTTGTTAAAAGCAGAGGTGGAATAGCACAGAGTGGAAAGATCCTGTTACTGGAGGGGGTTTCCAGTGGGGTCTCTGAACACTTGGGACTGATCCTGCAGAGGGGAGGCTGACGTGGGGCCCTGGCACAGTGTTGCATTTTTCCAACCCATACTGCACAAGAACCTTGCATTTGTAAGATCCTGTTCGGATCTTCCCCTTTCTGCAATTTTTTTCTGATAGGAAAGCTATATTTTGCAACATGCTGAACTCCGCAAACAAAATAGGATTCTATTTTAGACTCCAAATTGATGTATCCAACTGGCAAGGAAATTAGCATGAATTAATTAGAGGAAAGATGAAAGACTTTGGTAGGCAGCATTATGAGCAACAGCCTTTATTAAAGCTCCACAATACATTCTCCTCTTATCGTGGGATATAGCATGCAATGAATGCTAGATCCCCCATCTGAGCAAACCGCTGACCAAGGCTGACAGGGGGGTACCGGTGCTTAACTAGCAGCTCCCTTGGTTAGGAAACCTCGCGCTTTGGTTGCCAGAGGCAGTTTCATGCTCTGACACCAGCTCCTCGCTGCCAGCTCCTGCACGGCTCCATGCAGCTCCGCAGCCCCTCGCAATACTTTACCTTCTTGTAAACAAGCCCCCCATCCGGCTCAGCTGATAAAGAGGCTAACAGTCTGATAAGTAATAGCTTAGCGGGCAAACGATTCATCACATCAACAAAAGCAGTTAAGCAGGGGGGAGAAGAGGGAGGCAGCCGGCAAGCCAAAACTCTTTTGAGTTTCACCGCTGTGAGCGGTTAGTAAGGCAAGATGGTGAATTCGCATGGGTCCGTGCCTCTCCTCTCCATCCTCTTGCACAGCCCAGGCATCGGACTCCCCGTTTCCCAGCGTTTCAGCTTCAGACTGGCAGCCTGTGTCACTTCAGAGCTCCGACTTCTGGCTTTTCTTCAGGGTCCTGGAAAGGCGCGAGGGCGCACCTCTGGAGTTAACGAAGTTTGGGACAGTAAATTAGAGCAGAGCTCAGTGCCCTGTTATCCAGCCCTCATCTCATTGTGTCATTTCTAGAAGATGGATAAAGCACGTGTTACACTCGGGTCCTCCAGGACAGCAGCTGATTTTAATGAGAGATTATGTACTTTTACCCCTGCAGATTTAAAGGAATCACTTGGCTCCTCAGCAATGCCCTCCTTCGCCTCCTCTTCCTCCTCCTGCTCTTTAATTGCTCCTTTCTACCCCCCGCTGCTCCCCCAGACCAATCAACTCTCTTCAGTCTTCTGATACACATTATATATTTCTCGTTATTTGAGTTTATGCTGTTAACTATTTGCTGTTTGAATTCCCTCTTGGCCCTCAAGTTTCCACCATAAATGTGATAAGTTACAACATCTGTTCTGCCAGGGCTGGACTTCCACTCTCAAAAGATTCTCGTTTTGCTTAAAAAAGCCCCAAAGCACAGCAAATCACAGCTCGCGGTGCTTCTTCCTCCATTTTCATGGGAGCACCACAACCCCCTGCATGATACCTCCGCGGCTGTGGGAATGTGAGGAAATGACACCCTTTGGGTGAAACTTTCCGCAGTTCGGTGTGACGAGAGCGTCTTGAAACCGTGTGCCAGTCTTGAAATTAATTTGGGTGAGAAAAGACGCTGCTTCAGTCAGAAATAAGCCCTTCTACAAGCACTAAAATTGCATTTTGACATTTTCCACATGAAAACTGGATTTTTTTTTCTTTACAGAGATCACATTAGGAGATGTTGGGAAGCTCTATAAAGAAACAAGAGGTTTTTGGGGTTTTTTTTGAGCCAGAGGAATGCTTTTCACTTTTTAAATTCACCCAAAGTTTCACTTCTGGGGCAAAAACAGTTTTTCAACTACACTGTTAAAGCAAGCTTAAAAAAAAAAAAAAAAAGTAAAAAAAATTTGTCTGTCCAAGTCCAGTTCTAAGCCTAGCTTCTTTTAAGCAATTATTTATTTTCTGGCAGGGGTTTTGCATGTTAACCAGCAGTGCAGCCTTGCTGGGTGAGGTGCTAGAGGACTTCTGTAAGCTGGGAAACACCCCAAGAAATGAGGCAGGATGGTGTGAGAAACATGGTCTCAAAGGGCCCCCAAATGTTGCAGAAAAGATGAGCAGAGCAAACAAACCTCTTCCTTCGGTTCACAAAGCTGGAAAAAGCTTGGTCCTTTGTCCGCCTGTCACCAGCACAGGGGCAACCTGTCTGACCTGGGGCTTGGAAAAGTGAGTTACCATCCTGCGCAGGCTGGCAGTGGAGAAACAAGTCTGAAGATCACGCCAGGTGTGATGGAGAGCTGGTCCCAGTGGGTGCTGGTGTACTGGTGGGGTGCCCACACATGGTGTGGTCTCCCTGCTTGGTCCGTGCGCTGCTCCCGAGCATGTGGAGCTGGCACGGCTGCTGTTGCCTGCTGCTCCTCCAGGGGCAAAACTCAGAGCTTGTCTTCAGGGAAATTCATGGCAGTGAAAGGCATTCAACTGGCAGATGTGGAGCCCAGCATTTTCTCTTTCTGCCTAGAAAAGGATGGGAAAGGTTTGTACCAGCTGTCTGCGTTTCTTAGCAGAGCTCAGTTGGGGCTAGGAGGATTATCTGGGGCAGCTGGAGAGTCAGAAGGTGACCTGGGTTCTGTATCTTGGCTTCCCACCACCGAGGTCATCCCAAAGAGCGGGGAAGGGGTTGTGTGAGAACTTGGGGGAAGTTCAGTGATTTTAAGAGGTTTTCCGTTCCAGAATGGAACAAAAGCCAGGGAGATTTAACCGTCTTCTTGAAGGAAAACAGCAGGGGAAAAAGAAAAGATGTGGGGATGACTCAATGGGTTCTGCTTCAGTTTCTGCTTTTTTCATTTTTCATTTGGTTTTACAATGCACTTCCCTTTTTGAAACAGGGGAAGAAGTCATCTTTCTTGAAACACTGCTCTCCACAAAGACCCAAATGACGGATTTCAACCTTATCAAAGTGCTCATCTTTTTTTTTCTTTTCTTTTTTTTTTTTTTCCTCTCAAAACGAGTTTTGTCCCAAAGGCAACGCTTTAAATGAAACACTTTGCTTTGGATAAATTGACCTTTTGCACAGGAATATTGTTCCAGCAGAAGGAGGTTGCACAGTCTGGGAGGAAGTCTGGCATGCTGTTGCTATCTGCACCACTGAGAAGGGGGCTCAGATACCTCCACAGTCCCTTCCTGCTGGGTGAGCATCACCTGAGACAGGCCCATAAGACCACAGCAAGTCAAATCAAAAATCCCTCTAAATAACCTGTCCCAGCACTAAAAGGTGTTCAAGGGTCTGTATCAAACAAAGACCAATGCATCATGATTTTTCCTGAGAATCATCTTCAAGCTTGCAACAAAACACCGCTCCAGGATTAAGCAGTTTTTGATGAATTATCCCCCTGTGAAATAATCCAGCTGTTTTTTGCAACACTTACAAACTTTTACCACCCACAACGTCCTGTGATGAGAAGTTCCACAGGTTAATCTTAATATATGAAGAGCCAAACCTGTTTCCTTCTAGTTTATGTGCTGCTGCCTCAGAAAAGGCATAAAAGCACCCATCTCCGGTCATCTTTTCCATGCTATTTTAGATTTGCTGGACTCCTGTCCTACCTGTCCTTAATCATCACCCGGGGTTTACACAGAGTGAAGAGTTCTAATTTGTTAGTCCATGAAGCCCTGCTTCTGCTTCTAGGGGTGGCTACTCCTTGTCCCCAATTACTCTTTGGCTTGAAGAACTCCCAGTTAGAATCATAGAATCACCTAGGTTGGAAGGGACCATTGGAAGGGATCATTGAGTTCAACCATCAACCTAACACTGCCAAAACCACCACTCAACCATGTCCCTCAGCACCACGTCTACCCAGATACCTCCAGGGATGGCAATTCCACCACTTCTGTAGGCAGCCTTTTCCAATGCTTGATAACCCTTTCTGTGAAGAAGTTTTTCCTAATATCCAATCTGAACCTCCCCTGGTATAACTTGAGGCCATTTCTTCTTGTCCTATCACTTGTTAAGCGGGAGAAAAGATCAACTCCCACCTCGCTACAACCTCCTTTCAGGTAGTTGTAGAGAGTGATGAGAGTGTAGAGAGTCGTAGAGAGTGATGGTCTCCCCTCAGTCTCTTTTTCTCCAGGTTAAACAACCCCAGTTCCCTCAGCCGCTCCTCATAAGACTTGTGCTCTAGGTGCTTCACCAGCTCTGTTGCCCTTATCTGGACATGCTCCAGCACTTCAATGTCTTTCTTGTAGTGAGAGGCTCAAAACTGAACACCATACTCAAGGCTGGGCCTCACCAGTGTCAAGTATGGGGGGACGATGACTTCCTTAGTCCTGCTGGCCACACTAGTGCTGATACAAGCCAGGATGCTGTTGGTCTTTGTGGCCACCTGGGCACACTGCTGCTCATATTCAGCTGGCTGTCGACCAGCACCCCCAGATCCTTTTCTGCTGAGCAGCTTTCCAGCCACTCCTCCCCAAGCCTGTAGCGCTGCATGGGGTTGGTGTGACCCAAGTGCAGGACCTGGCACTTGGTTTTGTTGAACCTCATCCCATTGGCTTCAGCCCATCCATCCAGCCTGTCCAGATCCCTCTGTAGGGCCTTCCTACCCTCAGGCAGGTCAACACTCCCGCCCAGCTTGGTGTCATCTGCCAACTTGCTGAGGGTGCACTCGATCCCCTCATCCAGATCGTTGATGAAGACGTTGAACAGAACTGGCCCCAATACTGAGCCCCGAGGAACACCACTTGTGACCAGCTGCCAACTGGATTTAACTCCATTCACCACCGCTCTTTGAGCCCGGGCTTCCAGCCAGTTTTTTACCCTGTGAAGAGTACACCCATCCAAGCCATGAGCAGTCAGTTTCTCCAGAAGAATTAGCCTTGCTCCTCAAAGATTTTAAAATGAATAAATAAATAAATAAAGGGAGCTGGAAGCTTTTCTGTATCTCTGTATCTCTGATCCTACTGGTACTTTTTCCTTCCTTCCTTATTTAAGAGAATGCATGTCTCCTGGTGTGTGTTACACAATGCTGAAGTTGCCTCCATTCTGAGTTGAAGTAGGTGCCTTTTTTTTTTTTTTTTTTAATGAATGAAACTTTTCCACTTTTCCTTCTCAAAATACACCTTGGGTCAATGGGGGTAGTTCTGATATTTTTATCAATTTTGCCAAATAGCTTCAGTCTGAAAAGACACTGGAAAATATTTCTGAAGGGTTGAAATGTCTCAGTTTTGCATTTTCAAAGTGAAACCGTGGGATTTTTCTTCAAAATGGTATTTGCTTATGTTTAGAATGAGGAGCAAGTGATTTCTCATTTGTTTAGGGACAATGTGCATCTCCTTACCATAGAGAAACACTAGTGTAAGGGACCTGCTGCTATTCTACAGCGTTGGAGGGCATTTGTCAGGCTCTACAGGAAAGGGCCTGTAGTCTGGGAATGAAGGAATAGCCGATGTGATATAATTTGGCAAGCAGTTTCAAATTGACCAAACTGTCTGCACTGAAGCTCTCTCTTTTCAAAAAAGAAAAGCCCTCACCCCTCCAATTTCAGTCTGTCAGCCTAAAATCACTGAGATCCCTGCAGGATGTTGGTGACATCCCATACACTGCAGCTTTCAGACGGGTTCCCGGTTGGAAATTATCGCTCTTAGGAGTGATCAGGCTGTGATTACAGGTTCTTTGATGAGTGCCCAACAAGCTTTTGGCTCTCCCCAAAAAATCAGACGGCAAAACGCTGTCTGCCCTGTTCAGGCTGATTCTCCTTGGGAGGATGCAATCCTCCAACTCCGGCGTACTCCAGTCTGCGGCGCAGGCAGCAGAGTGAGGAGGTGAAGAGGGTGGGAAGAGGGGAGTGATTCTTGTTCCCAGCACTCCTGAGCCACTGCTTAAATCATTTAACGCCGAATAAATTATAGTGTAATTTAGCTGCATAGCATTTCATGCTCAATTAGTGCCACTTTAGAGGGAGGCAGTTCTCTATGGAGGGTGAAGCTGGAGAATTTCATTCTGCACCGGGGTTGGGCGGGGATGTATCTCTTCAAGATAAAGGGGTAACCATGGCAACAATACAACTCTGGGAGAAAGGGGGAGGAGAGGAGCCGCTGCAAAGGAGGAAAAGGTAGATAAGAGACAGGCCACCAATAGGTGTTATTTGGGAAATGTACCTACTGGAGAAACAGTGCTGCTGGCTGATGCAGGCAGCACTCCTGCAGGAACCTACCAGTTTGGTAATGGTGGTGTGCCCTGGGGACACAGTCACTCCTGGACAAAGTAAGCCCAAGAGGCTGGGTCAAGTGAGGGAAGGAGGAGGAAAGACAGTAAGCCCGACACCCAACATCCTGCAGGAGAAACCTGGTGGGGAATGCAGAGCGGCTTGGTGCACTTGGAGACCACTGCTGGAGGTGGGTTCACACCCAATGGAGTGCACCAGCTAGCTGTGACCTCCTGTCTGTCATACCCACCACAATGCGGGGGCACCAGTGTGGACATCAGGGTAAGATCCCCAGGATCCCTGGGGAGCCCTCTTCCGCACCGCTGGTGTCCGAGCAGGCGAGACGAGAGCCGTCCAGGGGTCCACCCACGGGTGAAGGGCGCAGCAGCCTAGGGTTGGACACCATGAGGAGGGCTCGCCTCCCTCTCAGCCTGTGGAAGCAGACACCTCAAAGCCCCAGGGGTGCACAGAGCACCCAGAAGCACCCTCCAAACGGCACCAGAGTAGTGGGTGAGTGACAGCGGTGCTGTAACAGTCCCGATTTGGCACAGCTCCGAGACATTGACTCCTCAGCAGGACATTTCCCTTCAAGCTCGGAGGCCTGCCGAGTATGTCTTGAGCAACCATGTCCTCACCCCGTGCCTAAGGAGGCAATTCCCCAGACTAATACATCTCTGTGACGGAAAGCATTTCCTGATGTTCAGACGCAATTTTTCTTGCTCGATTTCATTCCCTTCCTCCCAGTGAAGCCACGAGGGGACCCTTAATAACCTCCTCCCTCCTTCCAAGTTCTTGCAGGCAGGCAAGTCCCCCTTCTACTCCTCCTTCAGGGCCTTTCCCCGCAGACCTTTCATCACTCCTGCCCGTTTCTGAAGTGCCTTCATGTTTCCGGCAACTTTATGGTGTCCAGGAAGTCACACAAGCACTGTCCTCAGGAGAGACGTCTGATCCAGATGGGTCCTGTCTCCAGATGTCTCCTTGCACAAGACCTGTGTGCAAGCAGCAGCACATGCATCCAGCTCCCTTACGGAGTGCAATGGCAGGGTCAAGCCTACCCGCACTCTTGGCCTTACCTTTGTTGTTCTCTTAAATAATAGCAACAAAAACAACCGCCGGCCTTTCTCCTCCACCTTGGCTTCTTCCTGCAGCCCCAGTCCCTAGAGTCCACTGCTTCCCCCTCCCACAGCGTTTGAGCCCCTCCAGCAATTTTAAGTCAAGGCACATTTAGCTGTAGTTGACCCAGCAAGAACCTCTCAGGAGCTGCGTTCAACACACCTGATATCAGGGTGTCTCAGCTTGGAGACAACGAGGCTGCGCTGCCGAAAAGGATGCTAGCTTCGCAACTGAAAAGACATTTAACAGGCATGGAGAAGAGTAAAGCTTTCCTAAAAGGGAGCACAGCATAAGTTTCCTCCTTTAGCAGTCTCCTGCAGGTCTGGGAATAAAACAGGAGCTGTCCTATAGAGATCTTAACCACAGATGTGGAAAATGCGTGGGGAGCAATGGACTGTGCTTTGAAATGACAGACAGTAGTGTGGGGTAAATGCAGACACTGGAATAGCAAACACGACAAATCCAAGTACTCTACAGTATCTAGACAGGACAAAAGAAGAGAAATGCAGATCTGGAGTTAAAGCTGTAAAGAGGATACAATCAACTGCTCAGTGGATATGCCAGCAGTTGTGGAATGAAAAGGAATGAGATGCAGCATAAGGTATTTAAACAACCTCTTTCAGCCAAGTAATTCTGGAAGAAAACCACAGGTCATCTGTCACAACCCCCTTTACAGCACAGCCCTCTTGTGTGGAGCAGGGAGTTGCATCTGGTTTCTACTGAACAGCATCCAGTAACATGTATTTGACTGGAGCATCTTACAGAAAATCATGCCTTGCTTTAAAGATGTGAAGAAATTACCACGTTCCAGAAGTTACCACATCCCTGGGATTTTGACTGAATGTCCGGTCACATTTTCTGCTGCAAATCTGGGCCTTAAATCTTACTGGAATTTGTCTGACCTTAATTTCCAGCTGTTGGCTCTTTTGTTCCTTTCCCCATGTGATTGAAGAGCCTTTCGCACCTTGTATTTTCTTCCTGGGAAGGTACTTACACACTGCAATCAGTTAAATCTCAATCTTCTTTTTGATGAGCTAAACAGATCAAGATTTTTCAGTTTCTCATTGCAAGGTTTTCCTTCCAGCTCCACAGTAATTTTTTCGGCTCTTTCCTGCACCATCTCCACTTGTTCAACATTCAACATCTCATTTTCCTGCCCTCATCTTTCTCCTCAACCATTTCAATCCTAATTCCTTGAGATGTGAAAAATTAGTCTTTCTGAAGCATTGAGCGCACGTGTATATGTGTGTTTCCCCAGCCAGCACTGTCCTCCAAAAAATGACATAAATGAAATAAAATGACAATTGCTGGTATCAAGCAATCACCAATTTTGAAAAGCGGTGATCTTACTGATCACTTCACGCTTGCTTATCTATCCGTCTTACTGACACAGCATTCCTTAGCACTGGTGCAATACCTCTGGAGTTGGGAAAGACAGCATGTCTAATTTTAAGCATTTGCCTGAAGCTTCCTTGGAGGAGCATGACATCTTGAAGGGGGCATCTGGCTGTGTAGCATCATAGCTGCTGGTTTGTACAGCCCGTTGCATGTGCCTGTAATACCCCTGCACAGGGAAAAAGAGAGGTTCTCGGAGGGCTATGGAATGGGATTTGCCCCACATTTGCTTTTCCTCTATATCTCACAGCATTCATCTCATGTTTCCTGCCTGGGCTCCTCTTCTAGACCCTTTTCTCCCCAGTGGCCCCTCTCCCACGGCATGTCCGCAATTAACCCCTTGACCTTGATAACAAAAAGCAAGCAGCTTTGCAGGGTCAGACCTTGCTCCGCAAATTATTCCTCTCGGTTCTGTCTAGGGAGTTGCGCTGTTTAGTATCATCTCGGGATGTTATTAATGTGTTGTTTACTTCTCCCTCCCTGTCATTAATAAAGATGTTAAACTAAACCAGCTCTAACATCGATCCCTGTGGCACCTTCTGGACACCTCCCTCCCCACGCGGTCCCCTGTAGTTTATCATGGCTCTGTGTTTACACACCTTAAGCCAATTTTCCGTCAGGTGTCTCAGCTTGTATCCACTCCAATAGGAATTCATTTGCCAGGTACGATTTTGCAAGGCACTGTATCAAATACTTTATTAAAGGTGGCCTCTAGATACTTGCATTTTTCTTCTCTTAATACAAGTGGTTCCATCGGAAGAGATAACACACAAGTTGGAAAAAACATTTAGAAGAAGATAGGGCCACGCTTCTTATACAGGCAGTCGTTATCAGTGCGGGTGTTTAAGTTCAGGGGTGTTAGGGAATGCTGATTAAAATTGCCCATGCTCCCTGCAGCCAGGTGTTCAAATCTGCTCACTTCTACGCACTGTAAATGGTTTTGTTTTGTTTTGTTTTGTTTTGTTCTGTTTTGTTTTGTTTTGTTTTGTTCTGTTTTGTTTTGTTTTGTCCAAACTGCAACTGCTATTTTTTAAGAACTTGCCACATCACCAGTTTGATGGAAGTGGTTTTCAAAGAGCTTGGCAACACTCAGCATAGGTGCATTTCCTGGAAAAACCCAATTTGCCAAAAAGCTCTCTTTTGAGGTGACTGGCACCACTTGCAAATTTGGACTAAATCTACCAAAGAAGGGCATGGGTGGGGGATGTCTGTCTGGGGTAGTATTACATCCTGGCTGTTTTCAGCGTGAAATGTTTGATTTACAGGTTGGAACACCCATGTGGGTAGTGGGAGAAAGCCAAGGGATGGACTTCCCATATGAAAAGGCTGGAGGCATTGCTCTCTCCATGCCCTTTGCCTGCGAGTGGGGAGCCCTGGTTCCTCCCTCTGGAGACAGTCGCGGCTGCCAGGGCTGGCTCCCAGTGCACACCAACCCTCTCCATGCTGCTGCGGGAGGCTGGCAGCTCTTAGAGCCTGCCCACCTGGGAGAGGGTCTCCAAATCCTGGTGACCTTCCCCCAGCCCTGCAGACAGCTGCCCTTTGGGGGTTGTGGGTGGCAGAGGGACTAGTGCTGGGACAAACGATGATGTGCTGCAGGCAGGGTCTGCAGTCAATAAGCATCACAGCAGGTCAGAGAGGGATCACGTTCCCATCGCCCTACTTCATCTTTTCCTCCTTCTTCTAGCGAGGCTCTCCATTACAAAATGTGTAAGTCAGGCAGAACGGCCCATCTCCCCTCATTCGTGTGCATGCGTGTGTGTGTGTGCAATCATTTTTCTCCTCTGTCAGAAGGCAAAGCCAGCTTGTGAAGAAGCCATTAATCTGAGCCCATGCCTCGTGCGCCTTTTCTGCTGTGCAGGACTCCGGAGGACGTGCTGGAACGAGCCATTCTGCTGTGCTAATGCCTCCTAATCTTCCCTTCTACCCTGATAGTCTCCAGCAAAATCTCGCTGAGCTCTGGGGCTATACGTCTTCACGGCTGCTCACCAGGGGCATCATTAGGAAAGGGCTCTTAAATGGCTTGACATTCATGGCTTCCCAGAGGAATGGAGCCGCTGACAGATCTCTCCATTTGGAATATGAAATCTATTTGTTCAGATGCATAATGACCGATTTGTCTTCTCAGAGGAGCTGCCGCTGAGTCCTGGGACAGCTAGTTACGGTGCTACAGGCCAGCAGCTGCATGCTGAAACCACAGCAGGGCCAAACCTAAGTGACACTGATGAGAGGAGGGGATAAAAAGATGGCCCCCGGGCAGAAGAAGGTGGGGAATTACAGGTCCAGGGATGGAGAGGATCTGGAGAAAAAGAGAGAGTCCCAAGACACCCAGGCAAGACAGTGTACTGGAGCCCACTGAAGCTACAGGGAATAAAAGGCAGCTGAGCGGACCTGGAAGAGATGTTAGGTCATGGTGCTATTTCCCATAAGAAGCCTTGACTATGGTCACTTTTTCCTCATTTGCAAGCAGCGCCTGGGCACTTATCCTGCACTGCCCCAATCCTGACACCAAGCGGCAGTGGGCACTGCTAGTTCCTTTGTTGCTGATCCATGGAGAGCAAGGTGGAACAGAAAATCCACACAGTGCATTGTCAGGGGCACAGGGCTTCACCATCTCAGGCTTCGGCAGGAAAGCTGGTGGGGAGGCACCCCGCCTGCCTCCCTATTTCTTCCCACCCAACACCTTGAGCAGTGGCAGTGCAATGAAGGAGATGCTGGGGGCAAGAAAAAGGCAGGAAGCCCTGCTGGGAAAGCAGAGAAGACACATGGGACCCCAGAAAGGAAGAGAAGGTCATTGTACCTGGGGTGATGTGTAGTCAGGAGTAAAAGGAGGACACACAGAGGGCAGATGCGAGAAAAGCTTCATCTGAGAGCGGGAACATCTTTCTGAACCATGGAGAAGCAACCTGGAAACAGGGGTGATTCTTCAAGTGACCTGCATGGAGCCAGCATCCTGATTGCCTTGTAGCGCCAGTGATGGGAGCTGCTGGATGGCTGCAGGTTCTGCTTCCTGAGGGATAAAGGCACGAGGTGCCCAGGGCATTGGAAGTCTCCTCCCAGCCTTCACCAAAGGGCGCAGCCACATCATTGCAGGACCCCTATTCCCTGCCACCCTCCTGCCTCAGCCAAATCAAGGCAATGACCTCTCCCACCAAGACGTGGGATTTTCGCTCCAAGGGGAATCCCAACATTTCAGCGTCTGCTTGTTTTTCCCCAACAGGGATGGAACAGTTGCCATTTCGAAATTTTCCACAGAGCGATAATTAAACAAACAAACAAACAAAATCAGAAACAACAGAAAATTTGGACGGAAGCGAAAATGTTTTGATGCCGTGAGAAGGTCCGATGGAGCTGGACTTCTGTGGTGTAGGAAAATGCAGGCTGGGGAGAATATGGGAAGCTAATGCCAAATTATTCTCAGGCCTTTGCTCCCCTCCAACCTCTTGGCTTCGCATCATCAGGTCAGAAGAGAAAAAGGCATCTCAGGACAATGTCGATACCTGCTACTTCAATGCCAAAGCATCTGTACTTGGTCTGCCTCCCACCTTCCACCACGGATGAATTCATTTTCAAAGCAGAAAACAGCTGAAGACGGCTGGGCTTGTCCCGCACTGATGGGAGGGCTTCCCAGGCATACAGTGGCCTGGCTGCTGCAAAAGCTCCCCAGACCTGCTGCCTGCTAAATCAGAAACAAGTTAATTGAATCAGAAGGACAGCAGGAAAAAGCCACTTCTCTGCTCTTCTGCGCTCTATCAACAGACCACTTGGCTATGCTGGACCTCCAGGGCTCTTTCAGGGAGCCCTTGGCAGTACTGATTACAGGATTGTTTGCCTCCGTAATTGCAAACAACACCAAGGAGATGCCCGATGAGCTCAGGGGCCACCTTTCATACAGAGACTTCTCTGCATTGAGTTATCAGTGTACCATGAATTTCTGGGCGTGTGAGTCAGGGCAGATACCAGCTGGGGACCAAAGCTGGGGAGAGCTGCAGGGAATGCCGGGCTCCCTGAGGTTCCCAGCAGACAAGCCCATGTCTGACACTTGCCGTGGTCATTGTGGCTAGATGAAGGGTCTGGTAGGCACCTGTGAGGTGTCTTTCCCACAGCACACTGAGGCACCACTGGGCGTACAGCCAGGGTGGGTGTGGAGATGGAGATGCTGAACATGCCTCCAGGGCTGGTGTAGGAGCTGTGTGGTTTGGTTCAAAATCAAACCAGCCTGGAATAAGTCACCTCCCTCACTGTCTCCACAGGCTCACAGACCCAGCCTGTTCCCCAGGCTGCAATGTGGGCTTCTGCCTTGAGCCTCATCCTGCCGGGAAGGTCAAGAGGAGGATGGTGGTGTTACTTCACATGCAACACCCGTGCTGCTGTGTTGCTGTGGAAACAGCTTGGGAGCATGCAACCAGATGCCAGTGGCAGCCCTAGCAGAGGACAAGGAGGGAGCAGACAGCTCAGCCAGGGCACCCAAATAGCCAGGGCACCCAAATGCCTGTATCAGTCACAAGCAGCTCCCAGGTGGATGGGCTGTCAGGATGCAGAGATGCAACCAGAAAGTAGCCCGAGTGCTTGCTTTTGGCTGGAGGGAAGGGAACAGGAGCTCTGCTCCTGCCAGAGCCAAACTCCGACTCACGGCCACATCCATTCCAAGCTGAGCCATGATGACTGTGATGCAGCTTACCCTGGTTGGTGAGGGCAGAGGTGTGCGTGAAATCCCCTTGTGATGGGGATTCGTCCCAGACCCCCTTTCATCCCAGGCTGAAAGCACACATGCCCATGTTCTCCAAGGGCCAGCTGATCCAAGGGAACTTGGTACCCTGCAGTCAGCCATCTGAAAGTGTGAGTCCCTGCACAGAGTTTGGTCCAGGATTCAGCTGGGGCCCGGATAACTGGGAGAGGCATGAAAATGGCTTTCTCAAACTGCAGGGACAGGTATCACTCCTGCTACGGTGGCAGAAACATCAAGGCCCTTGGGACTGGAGCAGTCCCTGCCCATGTGGGTGGATGAGGATGCAGCTGATGGAGAAACCCTGTGAGTGACAAACGCAGTCTGCAGAGGAGGGACACTGCTCTCCAGGGACTGGTGCCTTAGCTCCGTGCTGGTGTAAAAGCATGGGTGTCCCAACAGGGAGGCTGCCTCCTCGGCCAGCAGCTCCCAGCAAAAGCAAAGTGACCCAGCACCTTCCTCCTCCCCAAAACAAAACAAACCCAACCAAACCACAGCCTGCCTTAGCAGACTTTTCCCTGTTGCAGGAGGGTGAGAAAGCAAACAGCCTGTCAGACAGATATTAGCTAATGGATTGGAAGGTGCCCAGGCTGCAGCACCTGGCTGGAGTCGCACCAGGAGATCTGTGCAAGTGTGATAAACCCCAGGAGTTGGCATTTAGTGGGCAGTCTGTGAAATGCAACTTCAAGGCATTTCAAAACCAAGTGATCCTACTATGTCTTACATACAACATCTCCACACCTCATTGTAAGAGGAATTTATTTCCTCCCTAGCAGTCCCTTGCAGGGCGCTAAGACTTCATAATCCCAGCCTTGTTGGTGTCAAAAGTATATTTTGGGGCAGTTTACTTGTGGAGGGAGGTTTGGGGGTTGTGCTGTTTTTATTTTTCTTTCTCCCTGCAGCTCTGCTTCCCAACAGCTCAGCCACTGTGTCTTTTTGGCAAGCTGTGACCTGATCCCTCGTGTCAGAAGTAAGCACAGCCATCCATGGGGCTTGTTTTCCTTGATGGCATTCCTGCAGGAGGTGGACTGGCTTCACTGCAAGGGCTTTTGTGTCTTCTCATCTCCATCCTGACCTTGTAGATGGCTTCAGGATGCAGCTGGCATTCCCACCCTGAGGTGCGTTGCCTCTCTTAAAGGTGAGCGTTCTGAGACAGATGCTGTTTTTTGTACTTGAAGCTTGGGAAGTTTGAACTGGGCTCTTCATGTCACATCACCCCTGAGCAAACACAGACAGTACTGAGCCTCCCCAGCTCCTCCAGAGCTCCTCTGTGTCACTGCCACCAGACTGATGAGGACAGGTCGCACCAGTCTGGTTTTGCTGCTCACACTGGAGTCTCAAGGGCATCCGCTGGCTGGGAGAGGGTCAGTCCCTTCATCTTCATCAAGGGGCAGCTGCAAAAGGTTATGATGTACCAGGAGTAGCGCAGAGCCAAAAGCCTGATGGGATCTGCCATGTCCCTACGCGCTGGGGGTCTGCATTGCCCCCTAACTCTGCCCCACAGGGACTGGTCCCAGCTGAGGGGCAGAGTGGCTGTGGGGGCTGAGATGGGATGCTTGGTGGATGTGAAGGTCTCCTGCCCACGCCTCAGATTTCCCCGCAAGAAGATGGGCAAGGGTATGGTCCGGTGCCACCACTGACCCTCATCTATAAAATCATCACAGTCTTCTTTTGTCCCTCAAACCCATAAAAAGCAGCTGCCGGGCTGTACAGACACCCTGCCATCGCTGCAGGCATGCATCGAGGCGTTCATTTTGTCTCCCTCTCCCTGTCACCATCCACCAGGACACTGCCAGGTGCTTAGGAGTGTGAGCACCCCAGGGCCACCTTGCAGCATTTGGCCCTGCTCACAGAGGCACAATGTGCCTTTGCAGACGTGGCTCCGCTTTGTGCATTTGACCCAGCAACATTTACCGCTCAAGGAGCAGAGCCAAGCTGCTGTATAAATGCCTGGCTCCTTTACTGCTGGTTTCTAGCAATGAAAGAGTGTTGTAAACTTTATGCAAACTCCCAGGTGACAGCTGCAGAGCGGAGGGACGTATTTGCGATATTTTTTATTTCGCCTCTTTGGTCTGGGATTTTGTTTCCCCTTTAACCATGGTGCAAGGGGCATCTGCACAAAGACTGACTCTTTTTCTCCTTTGCTGCCCTTTGGCAGCTTCTGTTGTCTTTCTCCACCTGAGCTCCCTGCGCAGGGTAATTTGTCAGCAGGAAGACAGTCACGGCACCATGAGGAAGAGTCTGATGGAGGACCTGTGTGACTGAAGTGAGCTGGGCATCTGCTGCCTGCCAGACACCGTGTCTGCTCCCTTGCAGGGACAGGGGAGGTTGTGTGACACGCAGGATGGTGACAAAGCCCATCTCTTGTCTCTGTAGCTGCAGGAGAGAGCTGGATTCAGGGCTCTGATTTGTGGCTTGGCAGTGCTAGCAGCCCGGCGGAGGGAGCAGGGAGGCACTGGATAGGGATAGGGATCCCTGCAGCTGCTTTTCCCCCCTCAGAGATGAGCTTTGTCTATGTGCCCTGCAAACAACCATGTCTCGCTGGCCACACAGAGGCCAAACGCCCTTTTGTTTCTGTTCGTTTAGTTGCTCAACATGATGAAGGCTAAAGAGAGGTAACAACTAACCGCCTTCATCCAGGCACTTCTCAAGCATGCTTGTCAGCTCCCCCAGCAGCTGCAAGGCTGTTGATGGACGCATGTAATGCATGGAAGTGCAAGGGAATCGTCAGCTGACATCACCTGCATTTTAAGGCATCAGTCCAGCAAGTCCCCGGAACAGGAGGGCTTGGGTGCCCACAGCCCCCTGGACCCAACAGGAGCCTCTGGCATGAAGTTAATGTGCAGTCCAAGTGCCAGTGTCTCCATGCAGAGTCGCCTCCTCAAGCTCTGGGGGAGCAGTTCAGTGAAGGTGCTTGCTTTTCACCTCGGCAAAGAGATATGAGAGCGCAGCTTGCCCTTCTGCTTCCCTTGTGGGCAATGAGAACCAGAAGCACATGTAAGGAAGCTCTCGTGTGATTTTTGTGTTGTTTTTGGTGCTTCCCTCACAGTGCTCTTTGATATCTCACCTGCTTTTGTTCTCTGGGATCCATGTGCTGTTGGGGCTCCTTTTATTCACTCTGTGCTTGTTCTTCTCCTCCCTCTCTGGACTTACCATGCCAAATGGATTTTGACTGCCTTTACCCGGAGATCAAGCGCTGCTCTCTCTCATTAGATGCAGTATTTGTTGTACCAGGACTCGAATGACCCCAGCGCAGTGAACTACGGAAGAATCCCTTTAACTGCTATGCAGAAGACAAATATTTGCTGGTACAGAACACTTTGGATGATGTTATAGGGAAGATTTCTGCACACATCAGACGTGCAACAAATCTGACGTGCCTTTTCTCCGAGTCACAAGCGCCCTGACACCTCCTCTGTCAGAGAAGCTGGAAAACAACAGTTTTATTTTACAGGGAACATACTTTTGCTAAAAGTCTGCCTTTTTTTTTTCTTACCCACACCCACACCCCTTCTCCTGAACTGGAATGAAACCAAAGTTCTTAATTTTATTTTTAATGTATTTATAGGTTGAGGGAAATGAAATTGAAAGAGCAGTGCTTGAGACTGGCCAACAGCCAATGACCATTTCTTGGTGCAGGAGAGCTGAAATGAGTCTCAGCCAGGCTGATTCCCCCTTGCCCACCCTGAGTGCTCTGACTTCTGTACCATTGGCTACTTTGCATCTCTTTGATTTTCATTAAAACTCTTAATCAAGGACCTGTTGAATTTCCCCATCAAGAATTTAATCAAAAGTGGTGCATTACCATTGCATGTTTTGGTTTCAAAACTTCCTTGCCCGCTCTTCCCCCCCTCCCCGAAACGATGGACAAGGTCCTTTGCAAGTAAAAAGAAAATTAATGGCTGTTTCAAGCTGAGAAACAGAAGTGGAAGAGGCATTTAAGTGGGTTTCCCCTTCTTCCAAATCTTGCCAGGGAACAGCAATTGGCAAAATCAAGTTATCGCTCTTTTCCAACTGCAGAGACTATTCTGAGCAAGCTGGGCTGTGAGCTTTGAGTGAAGGATCAAGGTCCTTTTGTAAAGCACCACATCCTGCAAATCAGCTTTTCTGTGCACAACCACACAGAGAGGGAGAACCAGAGCATGGATGCTTTCCAGGCTCCAGTTAGCCACCCAGCAGGGGACCAGATTCTTCAAAGGGATGGCAACAGGTTGTGTGTATGTTGAGAGCTGAGCAGATTTTTTTTTTTTTTCCCCAAAAATCTGTCCCAGGCTGTGGATGCTGAAGGAAAGGAGAGCTGCCTTCCGCAGCCGGGAGCAGGTGGGATGGGGAGGTGACTCCTCGCAGCTGGCTTCTTCCAGGGCTGCTCTCCTCTTTGGGACGCTCATTTTTAAAGGCTAATGAGACATGCTGATTACACAGTTGGGAATTTCTTCTGTGATAATAATCGTCATCCTTTTCTCTTCTCTACCTGCTTCTAGTCCAAGGCTTCTATGCCTCCATCCAGTAATAGATCCTGTCTTGCCAACCCTTCAGCAGGCAGACAGATGACCCCCACTTCGCAGACAAGGGAAAACAAGCCCGCGTAAAAACAATGTGTGTTTCTTCCCCTCACCACCGTCTTCCTCAGGTCCTTCCCACAACAGACTGGGGTCTCTTGGGCATAGGTGCCGCTCCCTCCCGCTTGCTCTCAGCGCGGTGAGCCTTGGCTGACGAACGCCAGGCTGATTTCCCTCTGCCACACGGCTTTCTGAGTTTCACAGCATGCTTTCAGCCATCCAGCCGCCAGGCTCAGCCTTCCCACTGGGAAATAAGCCTTGCTCTTGGGAAAGGCCATGCGGCATGTGAGGTCCCGTGCTGCCGCTTGCCAGGGCGGCAGCGTGCTGCTCTGCCCTGCAGACTCATTTGCAGCCAGTCCTCAAGCTGGGCAGCACGAGCAAGTATGGTCTAGCAAAGGAAAGGGGAGAAATGCTCTGCTCCAGACCTAGAAACCTTGCCAGAAGAAAAAGAGAAACAAATAAACGGGTGAGACATGGTGTCTGAGCCCGTTGGGCACTGGAAGAGCTTTACTGCAGCGTGTCGGGGCACGTCCCAGGCAGTTCCCGAGTGAGGAACAGCTCTGCTGCCGCCAGCCTCGTGTTTGGAAATGAGCCGTGCCAGGGGAACCAAACCCTCCTCACCCAGGGGTCCCTCCTCTCCCTCCAGCCAGGCAGGAAAGAGGAGCGTTCGGCGGTGTTCTTCCCCAGCACAGTCCCTCTCGCTCCGTGTCTCACACAGGCATCCAGGCGTGCATATCATCCCAGGGGCTCCAGGGGACCACGCTGTGTGACTCGGCCACCCCGCTTTCCCCATGCAGCAGCAAGGATACTGCGTGATACAAGGATACCAGGCTACTGGGCAGGTATTTATTCTTCCAGGTACAACACACCTCACACTACCTCTCCAAAGCACTGACTACTAGTGATCTCATCCCTGGCATCTTCCCACTCCAAGTGCCTGCTTGGCAAAGGGCTTCAACAGGGTTTAAAACTTTCTGGCTGGTATCTCTACCTACCAGGTCAACATCCCTAATAGTGTACTGCAGCCAAAACAAGATTTTTGGAATAAAGGTCTAAAAATAAATACTCTTAAATAAGATCTTAACAAAAATAAGATAACTGTCAAATACAGGTACCCCACTCTCCCTCTTAGACTCAACTGTGCTTAATTTGCTGGGCAGCAAGAGGTTTCGGGAGGTCTTTGTCAGGACCCTGCTGTGACCAATGTTACAGGATTAGTGGTCTCAGGGCTCCAAACCTTGCTCCATATATCACGGAGTGCCTAACCCAGCAGGATCGAGAGTCAGAGAGAAGAAAATGCAGGTTGATTTCCCATCTATCAACTCTCTGATGCCTTTCTTAAAGCTACAATCTGCCCTTTCACACTAAACAGACAAAACTGTGACCATAATGGGTAACTTCTTTCCCTATCCAGCTGCTTGGGAGCTCGTAATGACATTGCAAAGCGTCTCTTGCTCTGCAAATTCTCCTTTCAAGAAACATTAGGGTCATTCTTTTTTATGGGAAGGAGCAGGGAGTGGAGGAGGGAAAGATCCTGAGGGAAAGAGATAAATAATCTTCAAAGAGAACAATTAACAATCAATTGCAGCGCCGCTCTAGAGCAGAGATAGACACATATTTCTGGCTTTTATTTCTGATGAATGAGAGAAAGGCCTGGCATCCCCTCTCCCTGGCCCTGAGAAACTGGTCTCCTGATTATGTCACAACTGATCTGCAATTGTTCTCTCTGAAGATTATTTATCTCTTTTCTTCATGATTGCCTGCTCTGAGACCTTAATAAACTGGATGCAGCCGGCAGCCATGCTTGCTAATTTCCCTCTGAAGAGGATTTGAGTTTTTGTCAAGCTCTTAGGGCATCTGTTTGCTTGCTCTCCGTTGCTTTTTAAAGGGTTGTGTTTAAAACATCATTTTCCAACACTGTAGCATCAAGGTTGCTGATAGTTATGTGTTTGCATTGGAAGAAATCAACAGCAGGGCTCAGCATGGACCTTGGCAAATGAGTTTTGTAGGGTCCCGTTATTATATGCTATGGAGAAAACCTTGCCCTTCTCCCCGGCTTTCAGCAGAGTGGGATGGGGCAGGATTGCCAGCAGCTTGGAAAAGCCCTAAGCTGAGCCAGCTGGAGCCTGGACAAAGCTGCAGGTTTAGTGTAAAGCTGTGGATTTTTGGGGTGGTAAAGGAAGGCAGAGCATCAACTGATGTAGAAAAAATGCTCACAGCCAAACTCATGGCACAGCTAAACTGTATTTCTGGGCGTCTGTGGGTCCTGCTTCAGAGACAGCTGAGCAAAGGACAGAGCCACTCCACCCACTCAGGTTTGCAGCCCTGCATTTCGAAGGAGGGTGGCTCTGCCATCCTGGGGCGGTGCTGTACATGTAGCATCCCTGTGGGCTCTCCCAGAGTGTCAGGAAAACCAAAGGCCAGTTCTGCAAGGGATTTCTCTTGCCACCACCCTGCTGGTGCTTTCCCTGCTGAATTCAAGCTGCTGTATGGACAGGCAGTGAGGCAGCCCTTCCCCACCAGAGCCATGCTCTTACAGGGGGATGAGGGGGAAACGGACGGTGTCCATTTTTGTGGGCAGCACAAGAGGTGTCGACGCAGTTGTTTATTGCTCTACAAGTGGAGATGAAAGATTTCTTGCCTTGTTCCCTTCCCATTCTCAAGGCAATCCTCTGCGTGTGCATGTGTGTGCCTGTGTGAGTGTCTCTGTTACTGCCTGCATGCACACAAGGGTCTATCTTGCATTAATGCAGTCAGATAAGGAGGTCTCCTTGGGGAATCATTCCCCACTGTTTTTATTTTAATATGACAAACATTGCGTGCTTGAGTGGTAAATGAGATGGTGTTATTTCTCTGACTTCCTTTATGTTCTTGTCCTAATCTTCCCTCCTATTTCAAACTGTTGCTACAAACTCTCTCCCTCTACTCTCTTTTCTCTGCAACTCTCGTCCTTCAAATGTTTAGGCTAAGTCTCTCTGTGGGGTCTGATGGCATCGGCTTCATAAACCTTCCTGCTCTTATGTTTCCTAGGAGAAAGGCCATGGGAAGGAGTGTTACCAAAAGCCGTGTTATCCCCAGGGCCGTATACTGTAGCCTGCTTTGTGATCTGACCATTTCCTCTTGGTTGGAGTGATGAAAGCTACACTCCTAAAAACCTGCATAAATATTTCGGCTGAAAAAGGGGAAAAAAAAAAAAATCATGATGAGAACAGAGAGCCGACTGCAACACCAGCTCTGCTGAAACAGTGAACTGGGACGTGGGCGCTCTAAAGGTCACCCTGAGCCAGAGAAAGCCTCAACTGAATTCAAAATACTTCCCCTCCTTATTGGCAGCAGCACGCGCATTTGCAGATAGGGTCTAGGTTTCACTCTTATTAATGCCATTTCCCTTTTGCATGCACCAGGGACAGTCCCCAGCTTGCACAGGGATGGGAGCCCTCCCTGGTTTTGGGTTGCCACAGCCCGGTGTGGCTGGATGGAAATAAAGTCGTACTTCCTCAGATCCAGGCAGCTAAGACCTGGAATCAGGATCCCAGCTGGCCTCATCCTCTGCAACACCAACCATGCCATCAACCAGGCGGTGAAGCTGCTGTTAGAAATCCAGCACGCACTCACTACATAAAGTCCCCCATTTCCCTGCTTGGGTGAGGAGATGTCCTCCCATCAGGTCTCTACAAAATCCTGCATAGGTGGCAAAGCCACACAGCTGCTTTGGGAGCCTGTGTGGTCCCAGGGCTGTGAGGAATATGCGTCTGCCTCCTGTTTGCCAGTATTAGGAGGGTGGGCTTGAGCACAGGATATCCAAGGGAAAAAGCATCCAGCTCTGCCTTGAAATGTGGTTGGGTTATTAGTGGGGTTGCAGCAGCCTGTGAATGACAAACCCCTTGAATTTAGAATTACATTGATATTTCATTCCAAACCTATAACCTGTTATCCTTAAGGAAAAGTGCTGCTCACGCAGCCCTGACCAGTGCTTGGAAAATTGATAGGGGCAGAAGGCAGTTCTCACCAGCTGTGAGCTGCAAGGTGGATATGAAAAGCCAAGCTGCTAACTGCAAGAGCCAGCTGATCTTCTGAATGCACGGCCACAACTGCAGCTTGCTTTGAAACACATGAGAAACCAGGCAGTGGTATCACCTGTAATAAACACAGTGTGAAGCAACAGGTCAGATTTGGACCTGTGCTCTCTCACCTCTTTGCCCAGAGATGCATCCTTGGCTCGCCCACTGCAGCCAGACTTTTGTTCTGCTGCAGGACCTCTCTGCCCAGCTGGCTGGTGACCACATCGAGGTGGGAAGCAGTGGATACTTCAGATAGGCTATCATAGAATCATAGAATGGTTTGGGTTGGAAGGGACCTTAAAGACCATCTAGTTCCAACCCCCTGCCACGGGCACGGACACCTCCCACTAGACCAGGTTGCTCAAATCCCCGTCCAGCCTGGCCTTGAACACTTCTGGGGATGGAAGTGCTAAGTTGCTAAGGGCTTCCCCAAAAACTCACGTCACTCTTGGTGATGCAGAGAATAAGCCATTTTATTAAGTCTGAGACTGAAAACTTAAGCCCAGGGCATGGCAGCAGACCTGCCAGCTTACAACTTTCTCCTCCTGGCTCTAAAAGACCTGACACCAACCTGTCTCAGGCACAGAGACTGTCTCCAGCCACTGGGCTGAAGAGACACCCTGGTTTCAGCAATGTCCCCTACTCTAAGCACCAACACTGCAATTCCAACTTGTAAGTATTGAAACTTGATCTGTCATCACAGGTTCTCCTTCTTGTCCATGGAGAGAAATAAACTTACGTCCCATGATCAAACTCACCCCCCAGCAGGGACATCAAGCAAGACTTGTCCTCCATACCTAGAAAAGGGAAGTGGTCATGGCTGTCTCTGGCTTAAAGGACTCATTTTTTTCATTGCCTAACTCTGGGGAGGTGGGACCTGCCCCAGCATTGCTGACCCCTGGCACCTCCTGACTGCCTAGCCACCATGTGACGACACTCTTGTTGCGATGCTGAGCTCGAATTGCCCCTCTGAGGGCCACCCCTATGGCCAGCCAAGTAGCTCAAATATTAAAACCTCTCATCAGCTTTCCACCAAATGACAGTGGTAATCAGGAGGGCATCAGATTTGTGCGGAAAAGCATTCTCCCAAACCCACAACTGCCCCAGGATTTCCATGAGCAGCTGATCCAGCCCAGTGCTGGGGACGGGGGAACTTGGAGGATGAGTCTTGCTCAGGAGGGAGGTGGTGTCTTGCACCGACTCCCTTCTGAAGCACGTCTCTATCGGATGGGGTGATCTGCCCATGGAAACCAGAGGGATGGAGAACAGTTCACTCCGCAGCGGGTGGCACTCATTACGTACAGCAAGTGCCTGGAAACACCAGGGCTGTGCAGCCTTGCTCACTAATGGGGAGGTCTGGCCTGAAGACTATAAAACATGGTTTTTTTGCAACTTCCATCCCTGCAACCACACAAGAGTATAATAGGGAAGATTATCTCGACAGCTCTCTTACCTTATTCTCTCATTACAGCTCATCCAGCAAGGAATGGTGGGGGGGTAGTGAAGCAATTTTAGGAGGCTGCGCATTTTTTATGGTTATGTCTTATGATGTGTTAATTTGCCAAATCAAATATATGTCTCAGCACTTCCACCTTTACCTCCTGCATGCCCGCAAAATAAATAGTCATATTAATCATACTTTGCCGTTCTCTCCGGGGATTAGAAAGCAATTTGCAAAGATCGGTTAGGCCAGCCTCGCTGGCTCGCTGCGAGGGTGCCCCGTGGCCAGCCTGCAGCTGGGGAAGCTGAGGCACAGGGACTGCAAAGCAGCTTGCTCGGGGGCGGGCGAGAAGTGGACGCTTTAGTTCAATCCCCTCAGCTCCCTGTCCCCTACAGGGAGGGAAAGTGGCCAAGGACCACTTGGAGACGACTCACCAAGGGTGTTGAATTGAGTCTTGTGAGCGCTTGCTGCCTGACATAGCCCAGCGTTGGGTGGTGGAGGGAGAATGGACAAGGGGTGCCAGAAAAGTGAAACGGGGAAATAAGGGAAAACCACTCACCGTAAATCCAAATGGGAGCAGCTGAGGCTGAAGCCAAGTGGCAGCTGGGTATTGAGAAAAGGGGCTCTAATGCTTTACTAAGGAGTCTGTTCCGCTTCCCCCTTCCCTCCCCTCCCACCTGCCTACTAAAATAATCTCTCCTTCCTTGCAGCCCTGACTGTGCCTGCTTTTCCTCTTTCTTAATCTTTGATGACTTCATTTATGCCTGTTCCCTGTCTGCTGACACCTGCCATCAGCTCTGAGCCTCTCTCTGCTGGAGCAGGCTGTGACCCATGGGCTCCAGCATGGTAGAATATGTTATTAATAAAAATAATGTCATCCAGCAGTATTGCAAGCCAGAAAAAAAATAATTTGCTGTCTACTGTTCCCATTAGTTGTGATGTTTCTGAGGATTGGCAATAAGAGGAGTCACCAAGTCCGTGCTGATCTGGGGTGGCTGTGTTCCTGGCCAGACTTCCCAGGAAGAAATCAGTGTTGCCCACTGCATCCCACATTTTTGGGAGCATATGGACATTGGGACTTCCTAAGATGTGAGCAGTGCAACACTGAAGGCAATCTCCAAGCATTTAAAACCCAAAAAACAAGAGCTGGAAAAAGTAACTCCCTGGGTAGCCTACTTTACCACCAGCATATTGTTGCACATCCAAGCTGCAGCCAGAAAGCCCGTATGTGCAAAAAATCCCTGTCCTGCGAGTGACGGGGGATGCTTGGTGCTAGAGGGAGGCTAGGAGAGGTTTGGATGGCGTCACATGCCTCACTGCCTCTCCTGCAAAGGACCACATCCATCCATGGCCTTGGACCCTCTGCAAACACCACAGGTGCATCCTTTCCTGGAGGCATCTCGCCGGGTTGCCTGGTAGAGGAAGGACTGTGCTAGGATGCAGCTGGGAGGGGACATTTTTGCAGGACACCTCACCCCTACTCCAGGACTCTCCCAGGTATAATTGACTCTAAATCAGAAATCAGTCCTTCCAGTGGCACTGGTATGTGAAGTGCCAAAGCTGTGCTGCCAGGGAGGAGATTCCGTGGAGATTTGGCTGAGTGGGAGAGGAGGTTAGAATGAAATTAGTGGTTCTTGTGCTCTGCATGAGAGACCTAAATTGCTTGCCTTGAGGTCAAGAGACACAAAGTGTGCCAGGTGTGGAGCTGAGCCCCTCAGCTACAGCTGGAATACCACAGCACTGGCTTCTCATTCAGGAGTCAAGGGGTGCCGGTTGCTGCCCAGACTCCCAGCTCTGGTGACTCCAACCAGCCGTTGCAGCCTTTGGAGAGCTGTCCACAGATTCACGCTGAGGAGCCATAGGCATGTTTCAGGTTTCCGTAATGGACACAGCTTGATGGATCACTACCAGCAAAATCTGCCAAAAGACCCTGCTTCACACTGCAGAGGAGACGTAGCATGGTGAGCTTGGTTTCCCTCCTGGCTTCTGATGACTGAGCCAAGAACTAAAACCACACAGCATGGCATTAATGTGCTTTATTAGCCTTTTGAGGCACAACTCCTCCCAGGGCTGGGAGGTGGGTCACGTTTTCTCTGGGCATCCTATCACATCCTCCATGGTGGATGACACCTTCTCTTGCCCTCTGGCCAGAGTGTTGGCAGGCCACCCTGTTCTCCTCACCTCCCTGGTGAACTTCCCATGCACACACTGGCAGCTCTGTCTCCATCTCCTAAGGCTGTTCCCTGTGTGCAGGACGAGATATAAATGCAATAACCTGACAAGTCATTTACCCTTACAGCATGGCTCCGTTCCCAGCTTCTTTCCTATTATGTCCTTAGTCTGAAACAATTTGCGTTAAGGTTATGGGATGAGACCACAGAGGATCAGAGGCTCCCACATCTGCCAATGGTTTGGGGAAAAAAAAGCGGCCAAGGTAGGTGAGGACTCCATTGGGTGCTTCACATTGAGGGAAGGAGAAGAGCCAGACGCCTGCTGGAGGCTAGGATGGGTAGGAAGGGTAGGAAATGCTGGAGATGCCTGCCTCCCTGCCTGTGCTTGGAACTGCAGTTGCTCACCAGCTCATCATGCAGTAGTTTTAGGAGGGAGGGTGGCACCCTGCAGCCCCCTGTCCCCTGGATGCCCAGGGGAGCAAAGCAGCTTTTGTGCTAATGTGCTCCGTTGGAGGCTGCGGTGGGCTGAGACCAGCTAAATGCTGATGCGGCTCGAGCAGAGACTCTCATCTGAATGACTTGTGGGGAGCAGCGTGGCTGAGGATGGAAAGTGTCACAGGAATTAAAATGACTGTCTCCAGATTATTTGTGAGCCAAGGATGAGGGCATCCATCAGCGAGTCTCTCTATAGAGTACAGTTCTCCAACTGCTCTGCATTTTCTGCTGTAATGCGTACACATGTCTCGTTGCAACAGGAGGGACAGCCACTAGTGACCTTGGTGACATATCCAAGGACACAAAACCTCTGCAGAGGACTGATAGATACATAGAGGACCCAGGCCCTTGCACTCCTATGAAGGTCAGGTGGGATCTCCTGGACACCTCTTCAGGGGCTGGAAACCTCCACCGTATGTGTGAACTGCTCACTCAAAGTCACAGAGTGGAAAAGTAGCTGGAGTTGGTTCACATTTTGTTTTTTTAAACAAAATGGGCCTTTTCTTAACCAGTTACATCCTAGATACTCTTTTCAGGAAATTCACCAGGAAAGAAAAGATGCCTTTCATTTCAGGAGCCTTTTCTTAATGCTCTAAACTGACATATACACTGATAGCAAAAACCATTCTGAACCCCCCTACATTTTTATTTTCTGCACATAAGAAAATTTGCATATGTTAGCATATGTATTTGATATATAATGTATATATCCTCTGAAAAGTAATTAGTATTTTTTCAACCAGCTGCAATGATCACATGTTCCTGGGCTCCGTGCTGGTATAATTGGATGAAACTCTGTTGTACGTGTTATACTGCTGTTTTGAAGAACCGATCCTGTGTTCCCATCTGGCCTTAAGATTTCAGAATTTCTGTCAGTGCTCTAAAGCAGCTCTACCACAGCCAAAAGGTCAGTACAACGTGGGAGGCTGCAAGGGCTGAACCTGGGTGTTAAAGGTCACATCCAAAAAACCGACAGAATTTCTGCTCACTCCTGAAATCAGGAGATTCGTGAAAGAAAGGAGTTTTGAAAGCCCCAGACCCTGACAGCACACCTGAAGTGTAGGGGCTATAGCTTAAATAATCTTGTTACTCCTTGTTTTCTGTTGTCACATCATGCAGCCACTCCTGACTGCGATATGTCATGGAAGAAGCAGCTTCTTCTGAGGACACTGTGAAGACTTTCTGAGGATAAAGAGCAAGACTCATGCAAGTTGTTAAAGAAGCTGCAGTAGAGCAGGAAAGCTGTTGAAAGGAGAACGCTGTATCGCTGGAGTTACAAACTAGATGCTTAAAACTGACTGCCAAAACCCTCCTGCTGTGTTTGGGTGAAAGTGATCCTCATCCCCCACCCTGGCTGGAATTTGTCACAGGGGAGGTAGCAAGAGGCAAAATGCAAGAATTATTTACATGTTTTCCAGTGCAGCAGCTGGGATGTTTTGTTGTTTTGTTTTGGTTTATTGCTTTTTTTTTTTCTTATCAGCAGATTTAAAATGCTTTAAACCTTGTGAAGAGCTTGGGTGAAGAGGAGCCTAAGAAGTAAGAAAGGATGGGATTTGCTTTCAAGTCCTCGCTATGCCAGTTTTGTTGATCCCTGTGAATAAAGCACTTTGGGTTTGAGGGGGGTTAAGTTCCACCCATAAAAGGAGGTCCGTGGCACTTGTCCACCTTGCAGGGGCTTTGCAGGGATAAATACTCACAAATGCCAAGATCCCATAGCAATCACACGTACACCTGAACTAGATGGTTTCTGTGTTGCCCAGAGGCAGATATTTGCCAGTTGGAAACTCACTGTATCGAGAGGTTTTGTTTCAAAGCAGACTCAGCCGCAACAGCAAATGACATCCCAGTGGTTCTGGAGGTGAGGGATGCCATGCCTTGAGGACCTCTAACAGCAGGCTTTGAAACACTTTTGAAGGAGCAAGTCTTGGTAGTCCTGGTGGATGGAGAGCAGCAATGAGGTGAGGTTATTATTTGCTGCTTGTGATCTGTTTGTTGGAAAGCGTGCTCCAGCCATGAGACAGTACAGCCACCTCAGATCTTCAACCCAGATAGCAACGAGGAACATTTTTTCTGGTTCCTCCTGCCACATATTTGACTAACTGCAAAATGTGAAGGATGGCCAACAGCAGCAGAAAACACGCCTGACAACAGAAGGCTAGGGAAAAGGCACTGCATGTTCAAGAGAGCCTTGGACAATCAGAAGCAGATGCTGGTTCCCTTCCAGTCAGGCATCATCAAGAAAATGTAGCTACTTTCATAGGCGATACAGAACCCAAAATGTTAAATATTGAGAAATTGAATTTAGGAAGTCTGAGTCGGGGAAAGAAGTTCAGGAAAATTTGATTTCATTGGCCCTGGATTTCACACTGTTGCAAGTTTCCAAGTTATTGCTATGTGCCTCCCAGTCAGGGGAACCCAGGCTTTGTGGACATCCTCTGGTCAACACGGGAACAACTCGTCTTCGCAAAAGTGTTACCAGCTTGCTGAGAGAGCAGGCTGGCCCCTGGCATGAGTACGGAACACGCAGCAGCATGGCATGCAGAGCGCCAGCCCAGCAGTGCCAGCTCTCGGTCCTTGCTGTAGCCTGCCAACGTGCTGTGGCCAGCAGGCAAACCGTAGCCAGGAACGCATCATGGCCAGGAGACGTATCATGTCCAAGAGAGACGCCGTGGCCGGGGAACACACCACGGCCAGGAGACAACTGCATGCATGCTATATAACAGCACCTGAAGATAAGTCTTTTAGGCTCTGTGATTATTTTCTCACTCTGCAATCTTCTTCCTCACCAGCCAAAAGGCTCCGGTTCAGGCTCCGAGCGTTACCATGGTGTTCAGGGCAGCAGGGTCGTCTTCCCAGCTCTATCAAAGCCCCTTGTACAATAAACTGCTAAAATCGCTGGATATCTCTGGGCATCCAGCAAAACGAGGGTTATAGCTCTCCTTTGTCCGCAGAGCAGATGCTCTGAGATGTCTAGGGGTTTTATGAGCCCAGCCTCAAACCACTTTTCCAATGACTTACACGAGTTGGAGGCAGAACTGTCCTCACCCTGATACCTGTTGGCAAGCTCTCCTTGGGTCTGTGGTGGCATGAGGGACCCAACACCCATGTAGTCCTCGCATGTGCTCATGTCATACTCTTATGAGGGGTGCAGAATGGCAGCAATATTTTTTACAAATGGATTTTTTTTACACCTCCAGGTGTTTTACTCCTGGTGTCTCCTCCCACCTCTAGTGACACAATGAGGAGAGACTCATTCCTGGAAGGAGGTTAGGATCCTTACCTCCCAGCTCAGGCATTAGATTTTGGGGGATTGCTTTTAATTTGTCTTTTCTCAGCTCTAGCATCTGTTGGTCACTGCAGGCTCTTCCTTCTGCTGGACGCCGTGGCAGTAGGCTTGTTCTCCCCTAGGAGGACTCTGCTAGCTCAAGTCCATCCCTGCAGAGCCCACGTGAAGGACAGACAGGCTTCCATGGCTGCTCAGTTTTGCATTTATCTCACACTTCTCCAGCTGCTCCGCCTCCCAGTTTGATCAAATCTTTCTAGAGCTTCTCACAATCCTTCATACTTCTTCCCTCCTTTCATTAGTTTATTTCCTCCTTCCATTAACAAACAAAACCCTAAATAGTTTGATGCCACCTGGGCAGATTTCACCTCCTGCTCTGTCCTATTGCTCCTCCAAACCATTAATAAATATTTTCAGTCACACCCCTCCTAAAGCTGGTCCCTCATGTCTCTCCCATTTAACCTCCCCCTGCTCCAAGGACCATTCATTCACTCCAACCCTTTGTATCCCGTTGCTCAAGCAGTTTTTGACCCACAACAGGATGCTGCCCCTTACCCTGCAGATATTTATTTTCCTTAAGAGTCTCCTGTGAGGGACTCCATCAAAAAGCCTTTAGAAAAATCCAAGTAAATTATGTCCAGAAGTGCCCTTTATCCCATTTGCTGTATTAACTCTTTCCCAGGTTTTGGCAGGCTCAGAAATTGCAGTTTGCTGAGTCTGCCGTGTTCATGCTCTTCCTTGTGTGCTGTCTGTTCAGAAATGACCAGATTTCTGCAGGACTGGGATGGTCCAAGCATCTCACCCAGCACTGGATCCCTCAGGAGCCTACTGAACTAAAAACCCAAAGGACCCCAGAACATGATGTCATCTTAACACAGGGAGAGATTTTATAACAAGGGCAAAACTGTGTTGCCCAGATGAAAGTTCTCAGTTTCATCAGCCTGATCTCCCCTATGGAAAGTGTATTGAGAAGAGAAAAATTACTCCCTTGCATATTTTCAGATTTTGATTGATTATTCTCTGTATCTTTCATTTTCTGTTTTTGTTTCCTTTTTAAGTTTCTGTTTATTTTGGACTTTGTTTTTTATGTTCATGTTTTTGTTGTGCATTCTTTTAGGCAATCAGTCTTTTTCAAATAGAAAAAACATTTTCAACATCATAGTTTTGAAAACAAGTATAAATGAAACTCAAGAAAAAAGGAAAAATATATTATCATTTTGCAAACCAGCTGATATTTACATTTGCCTATATGGGACAGGGTTGCCGTTAGATTGAAACAATACATAATTTCTTAGTATATAAGGTATTGGCAAGATATTTGTTTGAACATTGTCTTTTGTGTTCAGCCTTTAGAAAGATGTCAAAAACTGTATCAGTGCACAAAAGAGCTGTAAAAATGATGTTAGGCCTAGAAAAAAGAAAAAAATCAAAACCTTGGAAATGAGTGTGAAGGAAGTTCTTCTATTTAGCCTACCAGAGTGAAGGGTAAAAAGCAATTTGACCTGTAGGTATCTACATAGGAAGATGGTATTTGATATTACAGTGCTCTTTAATTGAGCAGACAAAGCAAAATGAGGTCCAATGGCTAGAAGCCGAAGCTGGAAAAATTAAAGGTGGAAATAAGGTGCATCTTTTTTTTTTTTTTTTAATAGGCAGAGCAATTAACCACTGGAGCAATTTGCAAGAAAGGAGAAGATTATCCATCACTCAAGGTCCTGAAGTCAAGACTGGTTGGCTTTCTGAAAAACACATCTTATATTAGCGTCCAGTCACAAGCACCATGTAGGACCGCTGTAATTCCATGGATCGGGTCCTGCAGGAGGTCAAAACCAATTACCATAATTGCACTGTCTAACTTAAATTCCCTGAATCTCCACAGCCCTTTCTCCACTGCCCTTCTAAAGACGTGACTATTAAGAGCTGCGCAGTGGAAACCTCTTCTTAGGTTGAAAATTTGCCACAGTGTCCTTGTCCTTTGCCCTCTGCAGATGGCCTTTGAGAACGCAGAGGCAGTGCCGAACCCCGTAGCACCTTCCCCCACCGCTCTTGTCTTGATTGCACACCGCATGGAAAGGCTGCCTGAGGCTCATCCCTCCCTGCCCATCATCTCCCAGAGATGTGCGGTGGTTCCTGCCTGCTGTCCCCCTGTCTCCTCGCAATCCTGGCATCCCCCCAGACAAGCTATTCCAAAACCGGTCGCCTCTTCTGTTTCCCCTGCCGGGGCTTGTGCTTGTGAATTCCCTTTGCCATGCTGGCTTTTGCTGCGATGTTTACCCCAATATTGGCAAACCACAGCTGTCTGTGCCCGGAGATCACCGCCCAAATTTGGCCTCACTGTTTTCATGCTTTTCTCCTAAATGTCTGCCGCTTCCTAGTGTTTCACTTCTTGCACTAGGAAAACAAGGTCTCCATGTGAACCCAAAACTAGGCAGCCCAAAGCCCCTCTTTGTCCTGCTTTCATCTCTGGCGGTGGCCAAGAGCCGATGCAAAGGGTGGGAGCAGGAACTAGGCACGCTTTTGTGCCCCCATTTCCAGGAAACTCTCCTTGTTGTGTGTTTATAGAGCACCTCGCAGAGCTGGCCTGCAATGTGAGTTCCCTGGGGGCACACTAAGAGGAATTGTTACTATCAATTACTGCAATTATTGCAATTATAATAATTATTATTCTGTCACTTAAATTTCAGCAATTAATTTTTCCAGAGTCTAGTTTAAGCCATTTTCTCTCTGCCAGATGCTGATCGCAGCAAGAGCGAGGTGCAGCATCTGCTGCTGATCAGAATCTGCTTTAACTCGTGAGGCACCGCAGAGGCAGGTGCCTGGTAGAGCCCAGACCTGGGTCTCCTTGACGGGCTCAGAAAGAAGCAGCTGGGTGTGTAGCGTGATCTCGGTGCTGCAGATCAGGCACGATTTTTCTCTGGGGACGTCGCAGGCTGAAATAAGACTACGGTAAACTGGGAGAGAATGGTTCAAAGCCAGGAAGTCCAGGACACCAGTTTAACTGGTTTGCCAGATTAATGTGAAGGGTGGGGTATGCATTAATTGGCTTTAGGCAGCTGAAGGCTATGTCTGTGAGCTGCAGTAGCTGTTTAACAACCCACCAAGGGAGCCTGGACCCGCTGAGGAGCAGTTCATCCCATCTTTGTAGAAGTGCCTCTGATCAGGGCACCTTGTCACCCTCTGGAGATACCTATTTCTCTCCACTGATACTACAGAAGCCCAAAGGGTTCGTTTAGACTAGACACCTAACTAAAGTGAGAGGAGATGAATCCTACCCTTCATGTTCTCGATTGTAGGTTTGGTAATAAGAAACCTTGACATGTGAGAGGGATCCATCAATCCAGAGGTTTGGGAACCACCAATTCAAGATAAATTTAGGCAGGGCAAAGCCAGCAACAGTTTCCCCTCTTCTCCCACTGTCAAGTGACACTAATAACATGCTGCTTTGGCATAAATGAATGCACAGTGTCCAGGTCATCTTCCTGAGTGACAGCTCTGAGACCTAAAATGAGAGTCAGTTGGACAGATCCTTTGAGAAGTATTTAGCCGTTTCCATTTGCATCAGCTCAGGGCTGGTTTACACCATATTCAGGATGTAATATTAATCTCACACAATGAGATGCTCTTTCCTCGGGCATCACTGCTGCTCCCATTAATAAGCCCTCTCTTTTACTGCAAACTCTATTGAGGAATTTCACATCCAGGCCAGCAAACCTTAAAATGAAAGCAGGGAACTATATCTCAGAAGGCAGCCACTCTTGAAATGACTGAAGGTTCATAATAGATATTCAGTTCACTGAGGGCTGTCTTTGCACAGCTATATGGAAGGGAGTGAATGATATCTTCCGATCTTTCAGCAACAAGACAGTAGGCAGGAACTAGGAGATTGCTGCTATCTTCTTACTTAATATTGTGTTGAATTCTGGGTTTCCGCTTTCAAAAAAGAACTTTAATTAATTAGAAGGGGATGAGAAAATTGCTGCTATAATAACTTGATTTTGGGGAAGGTTGTCTTCTAGTATGAAATTCACTTATGTTATTTATCCAAAGGAAGATTAAGAGGCAATTTGGTCATGGCCTATGGGTCTGGGTGTTGAAAAAAGGTCTAGGGAAATAAATGGTACTTTAAGCTATTGGAAAAAGACAGATAAAAATCCGGTGGTAGGAAGCAGAAATGCAGTCACATTGGGAAAAGAGTACAAAAACTGGGGGATAACCAGAGGTGGAGGGGAGTTAAATAACGGGTTCCTTACTCGTCTTAAAGTCAAGACTGGGGATGTGCTCTGGTCCACGCAAATGTTATGTGACTGATGCAGAAATTACTGAGGTGGGTCTTTGCTTTCCTTGCTGCTGTTTGTTGTGTTGGATTCTCTAATTGGATTCCCAGGGCTACAAACTGTTGCATTACCTTGGTGAGAACACGTACAAAGCCATTCTCACATACCACAGTATGAATTAATGGCATAGCAAACAACCTGCCATTAAGGCGTCAGGGACAATATCTGTTCTTTAAAAGACAGTACTTCACTTACGTGTTTGCTTGAATGTTTCTTGGTGATCAATCGGGCAGACATCTGGAGAAAAATTAAAATAAATGGACCAGAAACCCCATATAAAACACCTTCCTTTCAAATTAAGGAAAAGAGGAAAAAAAGGGGGACAGCTTCCTCAGGATTCACCAGTAAAGGCTACATTTAAGGTCAGGTAAGCTAGGGGGAAGCTTTGTATTATTTCAGTAGCCTTTTCAGTGAGCTCTGCTTTAGTAAAGGTGTTGCATAGTTCCCTACTTAAAAAAGGAAAATAAGCATAAATTTTCCTATAAAATCCCTTTGTTGATGGCAGAGTTGCAGGAGGCTGCCGGCTGAAACCCGTGGCTGTGAGTGGGGTTCTCAGGGTGGTCCCAGGGTGAGGCTGGACCCTGGCTCTGCTCTTACCACACACATTTTTAAAGGGCTTTAGAACAGCAAAACTGGAGGGCTGGGAATAAAAAGAGTCTTGTTACATGAAGGCAATTCACCCAAGGTAGCCGATCAAAAAAGAGATGGAGCGGTGGGGCAAATAAATTGTGTAAACAACTTCACCAGGAATAAATACCTTTTCTTTAATCTAGCAAAAGATGGTACCAGCCAGAACCAGCAGCTAAAATTCAATTCAGGCAGGCGAAATTCAATTCAGAAGGAAAGCACAGGTTTTTCACTGGGAGACTGATTAACCACTGGAACGCACAACGAAGGAAGCTGTGGCTTCTTTTCCAGTCCTGCTCACATACTGTTCTGAGATACCTTTAAACAGCAACATGTGGATCCAAAATGGGGTGGAATTGCGCTATCTGAGGTGAGGGAACATCTCCCGATGATGGTAACCAGATGAAACTCTGCCCTCCAGGTTATCGCTGGCCAGAGCGAGTGATCAGGTAGTCCCTTTGCTGTTTCAGACATAGACTGGACTTTTTAACTAGGAACACTCAAAGAGCCATTTCAGCAGGTTCTGCTTAGCTACAATTGCATAATGAAGTCCTTTAAGGAGTAAATGTTTCTGTTTAGTTCAATAATAGGGCTTCATTAAGAGCCTTTATAGACCAAAAGGGGAAGAGTAACGCAATCAAAGGTTCCTGATGAAGAGAAAACAGCAAAGTAGGAAAATGAGAATTTACTACATAGCAGGAATGTGTGAGCCCATTCCCTGCAATGAACTGAGATGTAGATTCTTCCTTTAGTTACAAGGACATTTAGTGCTAATTTGCATAATAAAAACATGTACACAAAGAAGCATAAGCCCAGGGAGGTGTCAGCATTCCCAGGGATCAGTCCTGGCTGGATGTAGCACATCCAGCTTGTTTTATAGACTGCAGGGAGGTAGGTGTGAGGGTTTGGGACAGATGGACCTGGAGCATGGCACCTGGGAGGGCAAGAGAAACTGCAGTGTGGTGCTGCAAAGGGACAAGAACCAGCCCTGGCCGTGCTCCGAGGAGCTCACTGTGGGCTTTTTGCACTCTGCAGGACCAGCCACATGGCTGGTTGTTCCTAGAGCTTAGTCTGAGGTGGGTGGCTCCTCCAGCTACAGGTGTTTGAGGAGGAACCATGCACACAGCTACCGAGCCACTACTCCCTCTACATGCCTAATACAAGGCATGGAGGGACCGCGTGAATGATCCCAAATACCCCAGTGTTTCTCCTGTTGGAAGTCAAAGGGTCATGGACAGAGTCAGGGGAAAAATACAGCCCTGCAACCTGGCCCTGCTGCACCACAGGAGAATCATAGAATCATAGAATGGTTTATGTTGGAAGGCACCTTAAAGATCATCTCGTTCCAACTGCCCTGCCATGGGCAGGGACCCCTCCTACTAGATCAGATTGCTCGAAGCCTCATCCAGCCTGGCCTTGAACACTTCCAGGGATGGGGCACCCATAACTTTGCTGGGTAACCTGTGCCAGTGCCTCACTACCCACATGGTGAAAAATTTCTTCCTGAGATCTAATCTAAATCTCCCCTATTCCAATTGGAAGCCATCACCCCTCATCCTATCACTGTAAAAAGTCCCTCCCCATCTTTCCTGTAGGCCCCCTTCAGACACTGGAAGGCTGTTCTAAGGTCTCCCCAAAGCCTTCTCTTCTCCAGGCTGAACAACCCCAACTGTCTCAGCCTGGCCTCATAGCAGAGGTGGTCCAGCCTTCGGATCATCTTTGTGGCCTCCTCTGAACCCACTCCAATAGGTCCATGTCCTTCTTATGTTGGTGACTCCAGAGCTGGACACAGTACTCCATCTGAGGTCTCATGAGAGTGGAATAGAGGGGCAGAATCACCTCCCTCGACCTGCTGGCCATGCTTCTTTTCATGCAGCCCAGGATACAGTTGGCTTTCTGGGCTGTGAGTGCACATTGCTGGCTCATATTGAGCTCATCAACCAACACTCCCATGTCACTCTCCTCAGGGCTGCTCTCAATCCGTTCTTCAAGATGACCCCCTCCACTGTGCTTGATCTTGTCCCTTTTTACTAGCTGTGACTGCTAGGGTAGAAGGGTGGCTGGCAAAGACTGCAAAAGGATCCTTGCATACTCAGTGGTTTCTAGAGCTTATCTTCTCCTTGCCATCAGAGATGTGCCGTCCCAGCTCTCTCCAAGCTACAGCATGATGCCTATGTTCATGTGAGCCAACCCAAGACCTGGCAGTCCTGGGAAAGAAGACCTTTGTCTCATGGAAGAGAACAGAGTAAAAACAAAATATGCCCCACAGTGAAATGTTTCCTTCACAGTAAATTGTGGGATAAAATTTGCCGTTGGAAAGGACCTCCTAGGCTGCTGCAGTCACTCATCCACAAGAACCAAAGCCTCTAATCCCATTAAGAAACTTATCTTTCCTGATGGACAAAAAAGCTTTCTCCCATCAAACGTGTATTCTGATGGAAATCTTTATACCAGAACTCTTTCAGTCTCACAAAGGGCCAGGGTGCAATCTAAGCCTTTGATGTTGTGTTTGGAGTATAATGAAAGGCATTAATTTGAATAGAATTATTGAAATGGCATGTCTGTTTCTGCTATTAATAGAAAAGAGTCTTAAAACAATGAGCAGCAGAGATGGGGTCTATTGCAGTGAACAGGAACAAGGGCAGAGCATTTTGCTTTGGTGGTTGTATTACGGGAATGGCCTGAGGTCTCTAATGTGCTAGGCTCTGTATGGAGCAGAAACGACAAACCTTGTGGGAGGCTATAAGAGAAAATCTTGGGACCTGGGCTCTGTCTGCAGATCTCTTATGACTCAAGAGCTGCAGGGCATTAAATGAAGCTGGCAAAGAACAGATTCAAAGCCGGTCAGAGGTGACAGCTCTTCATTCAGCTGGGGAACTCCTTGCCAGAGGATGCTGACACTCCCAAAAGTTTATCTGAGTCCAAGGGGAGACTGAATGAGTTCATGACAGAGACATCCACCGAGGACAAAGCCTGTAAGTCTCTAATATTTGTAGCCTGGGAAGAGTGCAGGAGGGAACCATCATACCCACTTGCCATGATACTATGCCTTCCCTACACATCCATTTTTATGGGCGTGCTGAGATATCTGGGCTTTGATCTGACTTAATAAAGTTGTTCTGATAGTCTTGAGTTCTTCTGATCCCTGTATGTAAAGAAGTATTTGTATTTTTTGTATCTGTGCAGCATTGCCTAATAAGCTGAAAATCATAGAAGCAATGAAAAAAACCCACCAAACAACCCTTCACAGGGGCTTGGATTTCTAATGAATTGTCTCTTTGCCTTTTGTGTTTGCCTCCCAGGAACAGGCTGGCAAAGCGACTCAGTGATCGCTGCTCATATGGTGATGTAATCTGAGAGCAGAACTGGTCGAGTGGTATGAAGAGCATGGGCTTACCTATACTGGTTCCCCAAGGACCTCACAACAGGAGACATCTTGAGGAAAGCTGTCTGCATGGGGTGACAGGAGATACTTCCTCTGTCGTCCAGGAGGAGACCGAGAACCTTTATGGAGTGATGGCAGAAACATATCCTTACCACAGGGTGCAACACTGAGGCCAATGGAAGAAACCAAGAAGTAACCTCAAGAAGAAACTACCTAGTAGTAGGTGCTACAAGTTCCACCAGTGTCCTCAGTAGCTGTTTCCATGAGGGAAGGACAACAGGGAGAGACATGAGTTTATTCCCTGCCTTGCCTGGGACTTTCTGCAGCTCCCTGGCTGGGATAGACTCTTCACCTGTATCTGCTAACTTCAGCTATGGAGCTGGTTTGATGGGCACAGCGTGACGCTAGTCCCAGACACAGCTTTTGTAAGACGATAAGTACATCAATGGCAGCATGGAGCTTGGGGACCAGATGCAGGAGGACTCTGGAGAAAGCCCATCCACTCTGGGATGCCCTTCCCCTGCTTTTACTCCTGTCCTCCACCATGCATGATGCAAGAAGACCTGCCTTGAACAGCTGCTGAGAGGCCCTCACAGAGCTTTGCTTGCTCCCCAAGGCACCAACACCCAGGCTAGCAATATCCTCGCTCCTTCCTCTCCTCTGTGGCCCTGGCTTGCAGTGCTGCTGGTCTGAAAACATGCAAACACAGAGGTCCTGCAGGGCTTTGGCTGAAAGCAATCAAGGGTGGAAGTGACCCAGGGTACAGCCAGAAAGGAGAGAAACCAGCAGTGGGTTTGCAGAGCAGAGGAGCAAGTGATGGGGATGGGAGGCAAGTAAAAGTTAAAGCTGCGAGATGGGGTAGACCAGAAGCAGCTGAGACCAGGAAGCAGCATTGCAATTTCTGATCTTTGCTGCTCTGGTTTTAATCACATGGCAAAGCTTCCTGTAACATTCCCATCCCTCTCATTCATCGCACTTGGGTTTCTTTCCTGTTAATCACCGCAGCCGAAGCCAGTGCGATGTTTTACCTTCCCCACCTTGGGAGAACAAGACTGAAGATTTGCATCTAGGCTATGATGGGAATGGGCAGCTTGGCAGAGAGTGCTGTGGTGTGTTCCTGCCGTGAGTGCGTGTACCGCAACAAGGAGTCTGCTCTATATCAGTGCCACTGAGCTTTCTGCAGGAGCCGGCCGTGCCGGGCAGCCATCCCACTGGCCGTGCTGTGTGAGTTAATGCAGCCGCTCCGGCCCCTGCGGGAGGGTGCTGGATCCGTCTGTGAGCCAGAAATCAGCAGACTGGTGGCCACCGTATAACGTTTACCGCTCTGGGAGATGCTGCAGTAGCAGAACATATTTCTTCTGCACTCTGCAGCAGTAACACAGCCCAGACCCCCTGCTTGAAAACCCTGAGCTGCTGTCATGGCTGCATCACTACTACTTTTGCATTCTACTGCAGAGCGATGATAGCTAGATTATCTAGCAATGTGAGTGACTTAGGCCATGTCTGTGTGTATCCAAGAGCATAGAATGAATTCCGGAGCAGTGTGAAGGAGGGTCAGCTGGGAAGCTGGAAGCAGGAGACCTGCCCTATCTTGCCGTGGCACAAAGCTGCTTATCCCTGTGGTGTGTCTCCTGCAAGGATGCAGCCTCCAGCTCTAGAATGAGCTGCACCACGTGATCCCTGGGATCTCTCTGCCCAAGACATGCCCCGTCCCTGAGTCACCCTGCAGCCAAACCTGCTCCCCTGGCATGCATTTCCTTTAATATTGCATTTAATTTATCCCCCAGCCACTGCGCTATCCCCCGTCTCACAAGACTGACCCTGAAGCAGGCCCTGTATTGCTTTTTGGGGGGCTGTGTGGGCTGACATAAAACAGGTACAGAAGCTTGCTGTACCTGAAGGACTTTCAAGCTGTAAACTTTTCCCTGTTTACTGGCCTGGCTGGTTGGTTGCTGGGTTCTCACACACACTTTTAGAAGCCTGTTCTCCCAGGAACACCATCAGAGAGGACTGAAACCAGTGTAAAGTGGCAAAGCAAATGAAGATTTTAATGGAGTCAAACTGAGCATACACAGCTAAAGTAGGCACAAATATGACACCAAGGATGCATTTAAAGGGCTACCTCTTTAATCATGATTAAAGCGAGTTGCAACGAGGAGGGATTTCTCCAGCCTTCCTTCTTGCCTCTTCTTACTCTTCCCTGGAACTCATCTTTGGGGAGGAAATGGCAAGACCTGCAGCAGGCGGGAACAAGGGAGCACATCACACAAAGCCTGGGACAGGACCAGCAGCAGGCAAAGGTCCATACTACGCACAGGTTTGTTAGAGGCTGGCAACTCTGCTGGGTGCTAATTGCTGCTGCGCCGGTCTGGTTGCAGCAGTGCTGGCATCTCTGGGTCGGCAGCCCCTGCTCCATCTCTCCTTGGCATTGCTCACCCACCTTGCTGCTTTCTGCCCTTTGGTAAATCTGTCCTGCGCGTTTGGAAATGATGAGGTAAAGCTCCCAAAATGAAGAGACTTTGAGCAGGTGTTGGATCTATTGATTCGTCTGCTGGCCTTTCAGTCAGCGGGGTTCGCATCTTCAAGTTCGGCAGTGAAATCACAAGGGGTATAAACAGAACAAACAGGCTGAGATTTTTCACAAGACTCCAGTTGCTAGCCGCTTCAGGAAAACAAAGCATCAAGTAGTACAAAAGTCCCCGGGATGTACGGCAAGTGAGTCCATGAGCACTTATCAGCCGTATAGGTGAGCGCATCTCTCACTGTCTTCTCTGCCTCCAGCGGCTCTTTCTCCCCTCTCTGCACCATTTCCCCACATGTGTTTGCACAACTGGTTGTGAGGCCAGGTGATGAACTGGAGCTGATCTGCCCTAACTGTAGGTGCTCGTGCGTATTTCTGTATGTCGATACGTACACCTGTAAAGGCAGCTTGCTTTCTGCCAGTTCCCCGACTGGGGTTCTTGTGTGGCGTCAGAAAAAGGGGATGCTTTCCCATCATTTCCACCATTTGCCACAAACAACCACTGTGCTCTGTCTAGTCTGCCTTTAAATCACTTAAGCAGTGAGTCCTCTGTCACTTTCATGTGAAGAGGGTTCGATAGCCAAAACCATCTCTCCCTGAGAGCACTCCTCCTTAATCTTCAGCATAAATTTCCTTTTCCCTCTGGTTTGTGCAAGAGAGATGTGGTACAAGGGGTGTTTTATTTACAGTAGATCTTTAAGACAAACCCTCCTGGAGTTAAATACAGCAGTTGCTGTGCAAAAGCAGCTTGTTGCAGAGGCTGAAGAGGCAGAACACAGGGTGGGCTTCCTACAGTGGCGGGGGGCTTCTGAGCTGGGGGAGCCGGCAGTTATGGTGAGGGAGTAACCTGGCATCCCCAAGGACTCCTGTGAAAAGACTGAAGGCAAATGAGTGCAAGGAGACAAAGCTCAGCAGAATGATCTATGGCAAGGCTGGAAAGTGATGTTAACGGCAAGGAACAGAGTTTCATGCCGGAAGTCTGAATGCGATGGAGGACCACCAAGAGGTGCTGAAAGTCACCACATTTAAGCTCCCTTTTCCATTGCCAGAGTCTTAGTAAGAGGCAGGTGGGGGTGAACATTTTGGCTGAGGGTCCTGGGGCATTGTGTTCTTGCTCCTGCTCCTAGCTGCTCCCTTGTGTGCCTGTTATCAGTCCGAGCCCCCAGAGCAGGGTACCTTGACTCGCCGAGGCACCATGAGCCAGACGAGCTGCGGTAGCTCAGGGGGGTGCAGAGAGACGTAACGCCTCAGCCAGAAGCATCTGCTTGGCTACATGTGAGGGGTTTAAAAACCTCAGCCAAGAGCAAAACAGCTGCTTTCTTCTACCTGCTGGCACTGACGGTCCGCACTGTGAAAGTCGCCCCACGACAGAAGTGGTTATGCTAAAATTGCCTGTACTGCTCAGGGCAAGAAAAGTTGGGAGGGTGGGCTGTCAGTATGCTGTGAGCTGTGCCTGCCACTGCTTGGCCTTTTACTTACATCTGGGACTCCATCTCCCTTCTGCAAAATGGGAGCTTGTGGTTGAATTCCCACAGCCTTCCCAAGCTCAGTGGTGCGTACGCAGGGTGTACACAACCAGGGGTTCCCGCATTTTGGTGGTGCGGCTCTCCTGCATTTGGCTGGAGGTAGAGGGGCTTGGAGCTGCAGCTGGGTGGATTCTCTTCTGGATAGTAAGGTGTGAGCTGTGAGCACCACCGCCGCACCATGGGGCTTTTCAGTCGACCAGAACATTAATAGGATTTCCTCTCCTCCACCTGCTGCCCAAATGCAATATCCCGGAGGCTTCTCGCTCTTCGTGTGCCTGTTTAATGGGTTGAAACTGGTCTGCATGCTCCGAAATGGAGAGGAGAGGCACAGCAGCCCGCTGTGTACATCTGCACAGAGGCAGCACTTGAGCAGATGCCTGTCCCTGAGGAAGGTGGACAAGGAGAGTGCGGTGTGCCTCAGCCTGGGGAGCTGGTGTCCCCTGGGGGGCTGAAACTTGGCAGGGAAGGCACAAGGACAATTCAGCAAGGCAGGTGGTAAAATGTAATTTCAGATCCCATGCAGGCAAGGGAAGAGAAAAAAAAGAGACTGAGAAGACTGAATTACTTGCTAGTTTGGAATGTTTAATTTTTCATCTTCTATGGAGCATTTGCATAATCTTTTTTTTAGTGTGGTTTTTTTTGTTTTGTTTTAGTTTTTTGCTTGTGATGTTTGTCTTAAAACGAAACCTTTCTTGTCTGTGCTACCTCAACAGCCTCAATTTAAGCACCAGCAAAACATTCTGTGTTTACTGTCATCAGAAAACACCAGCTCCTGAGAGTCTCACAATGCGATTGGAACCAGTCTTGGAAGGGGGAGAAGCTGGGGGCGGGGATGTCACCACTCTGGCTGGAGCCACCATCCCCACAGAGCAAATCCTTCCTGTACCCAGCCCCAGCTCCCCGTGCAGTAGCCTGCACGTATCTGCAGCCTGTCTTATCCCTGCAGGGCCATCGTGGGTCCCTTTAAAGCCCGTGGCTCTGGGTTCAGTCAGGGGATGGTGCCCAGTGTCAGGCGGGTGGAGGTGTGCCAGGCAGAACCAAATCTTGCTGGTCTTTGACTCATTCAGCATTTCTCCTGCTCAGAAAGTACTAAAGCACGGAAACTGTGAGCAAAGGCTCTGCCAGTGTGTTTCAACCCGTTACTGAGGTCCCTTACTAAGCCCCTTCAGCACATCGTCAGGCTGAGAAACACAAGCATCGCTGAAAAAAATAGAGACATTTCATTTAGAAATTTTGCTGAAGCCCAACATTCAGCCTTCTCTGCAAGAATATGTGATTAAACATTTCCTCTTTAGCTTGAAAACCCTTGCCAAGTTTAATCTGAAAGTTCATTACACCCTCTCCCTGCATACGTTTTCCAATGAATAAAATATTTATCTCTCCCCCATGCTAATAAAAAAAAGGATCTGTCTCTTGCTGTAACACCACCCCACAGGGCTCGTGTTTGGGTGCCGAGTCAGACTTGCTCTGAGCCTCTCCATTCCCCTGCATGTCCATAACTGTGCTGGAAATCTCCAGACGACGGGCTTTCAATCACCTCCCAGGGAAGGAAGAGGCCACTCCCAAAGGGAAAATTGTGTTAAATCGTTAAGAAAAAAAAAAAAACAAACCCCAAAAGCTCTTGGGGGGAAAAAAAATAGAAAGAGTAATCTTCTAGCTCACTGGTTGCCTTGAAGCACCAGGGAAGTGCTCCTTGATGGCTAGGACAGAGCTATCCAAGCGCTTCAAGTTCTGATCTCCCCAGCCCTCCTCCTGATGGGGAATATTTATTCCTGTGTTGACAGAAGAGTGCTCCAGGGTGGGAGCTAATATTAATTATATGACAAACACATCCTTGGGCAGTGATTTGCATGTGGCCTTACATCAAACAACTCAAGGTCCTATAAACGAGGAGCGGAGTCCATTCCTGCTCTCTGCTGCATATTGAATGAATGCAGGCATGATATGTGACTGCTGTGACCTTCGGGAAGGTCTGAGCAAGTTTCCAGCCCCTGCACACCCACGCAGGTGACTGGCTTTGTGGATGTGGCTGGCACGGAACTGGCAGCCCGTCCTGATGGGGTTGTTCAAATATTTTGGAGAACCTCATGTGAAATACCCACAGGGGGTGCAAAGGCACATGGTGTCACAACCTACAGGCAGCCTCCTTAAACCAGCATTATATTTACAGCTTTATCATCTGCAAAGAGCAGCTGGTGCCTTATCCTGCTGCATACTCCGCAGTGTGACTCTCTAACTTGCAGGCTGATTTATGGAGCGTGTCTTGCTTTTCTCAGTAAAAATTATAAATGGCACCAAAAAAAAAGAAAAAGAAAAGTGACTGAGTTTCTTCACTTCGGGCTCTGCCATCATAACTGACAGGTAAAAGGGCAGATGGGAAAATACCTGCTGAGAATGAAGGAAGATCTACTAAACAGAGATCTATCTCAATTCCCCATGAGGTTATCAATGCCTTGGTGATTGGAGTATGAAAATAACATATTGTCGGAGCTGGGTGCCAGCAGAGGAATAGCCCAGCTATACAGGACCTCACAAAGAAACAAATCTGGGGTGTTTGGAGTGGTCCAGCCAAGGGATATCTGGGATATCCCAGAGCTGTCTCTTATTTTGCTTATCCATTTCATTACACATGGTTGCCTTTTACTGCCAGAAGACAAGGAAACAGCGCTGTGAAATCCTCTGGCTCAAGGGGATCGGCTTGTAGATGTTCGGGAAATCTTATGATTTTTTCCCCCCATCCAAAAAGTAACTAAGTTCTGATTTCTCAAACCAAAAACTTGCCTTGGGGAATGGTTGGGATTGATGGATTTCCCAACTCTAAAAGTAATTGTTCCCAATACCTTTTGGAATTGTAAAACTAAGGGTCTCTGACTTCTTTCAGTGCTCACTTAGAAATGCAACCCCAGGGTAACAGAAATGTTTGAGGCAAGAGCAGAGCAGTCGGCAATGACAGGAGTGAAATCCTTCGATTGTGCCAAACCAGTCTTGAAGGATTATTATTCCTGCTCTAGCCCAATCTGGAATAGACATTTTGTTTGTTTTCTTTTTTCTGTATTTTTTTTCCTTCTATCTTAAAAATGTTCCCAGCATGGGGAAAATAGCTCTGGGCCAGGCTCCTGTTCTACTAGAATCCTATCATCTGTGTGGGGACTGCATGGATATGCTACCGGTAGGAGACCATCAGGGGTAAAGGTAGAAAGAGTGGCCCTGTTAGAGAGGAGTTCCCCATGCCCTAATGACGTGAAACTTGGGAAACCCCTGACTGAAGCTGGAGAGATGGAAAATGAACATACGCATTAACCAAGTGTGTCGTCTTCTGAGTGGTCCAGCACCGAGATGAACCTTAGTGACTTGAAGATAACTTCAAACCATTGGTGTGGAGTGTTTGAGGGAAATCCTTTTCAAATATTCATCACCCAGATCAGTGACTTCTTGTACTTCTATTTTCCTTAAACTCTTTGCTTTCAAAATCAGTATTTGCTGGTTTTTTTTGTTTTGTTTTGGTTTTTGGTTTTTTTTGCTTTTAAGTTTCCCTGAGCTCCTCTCCTGTAAGTTGGCATTCAGGACTTGCATTCCCACCTTGTTGGAGGAATTATTTTCCTCAAGGCAAGTGTGCTGCTCTTGTTAGTGCCGTGCCCTGCCCCTCTGTTAGGACATGGTCCTGGCAATGCCAGGAACACCGCAGGGTGGGATGTAGAGTAAGCCTTAGCTGCAGCCGGTGGGAGCCTTCCCATCAGTTACAGCCAGAAATGAAGCTTGTCCAGGCACAATTATCAGACACCCCAGCCAGTTAGGGCACAGCGCTGCAGAAATAACCCTCAGGACATGGGGTCTTTATCTTTTCCTTGCTGATGTAGAAAAACCCAAGTTGTACAGGAATCTCATTTCCTGCTGACCCTGAGACAGGGTCCACCAAGGATGGAAACAATTTAAGGGAGGCTGCAGAACAAAAAAAGAAGGGGAATGAGAGGAAGATGGTATGAACACTCTGCAAATTCAGTATCAGGTGATGGAGTAGAAAGGGGAGGTTGAAACGTGGAGAGCAGAAAGAGAAAAATCCAAGGATGAAAGAGAATGGTCCCTGCCGATACAGTGTGGCTTTGATGGAGAAAGGATATATGCAGCTGCCAAGTTTTTTTTCCCACCTTCATGTGTGACAATTCATGTGTATTATTTAATGAGCGGATTTACATATTTTCAAATACTTTGCAGTTTCCCCTTCCATTGCTCCTCATACTGTTGCTGTTGCTGTAAGCTGCTGCTGATTTTGGAGCTCTTTTTGTGTTAGGTTTTACAAGTGAAACTGGCTGGGACACTGTTGCTTCTTCCAGGAACACACCAGGAGGGGGAAAGACCCAGGAAAGGGATGGGATTTCTCTTAGGACCCACACCAAAGTCCCATTACCCAGGGAAAACACTATCTTTTACAGGCTCCATGCTCCTTTCCACACAGGGTGGGAGGAAGCTGAAGATGAGCTTGCAATGGCATGAGGACCAGCGGAGTTAAAGTGTGGGGAGAGGTCAGGAGATTGTATCCTCTGCAGAATAGCAGGCAAAAAAAAATATTGTGGTGTATTAACAAAGGCTGGGGATGGTTTTCTATAGATACATCTGGGGAGTAAGCACCACAGAGGGAGAAGAGATCTTTCAGCCAAATGACAGTGCTGGCATGACAATAAATGGATATAAACTGGTCATGAATAAAGTGGGCTGGAAATCAGTTGAGGGCTTCTAACCATTAGAGCAATTGGGTTTGGATCATCTGCCCAGTAGGAACCACGGGGGTAGAAATTCAAATAGCTTTTAAGAGACAGCAGACTCCAGCTCCAAAAGGGCGTTGTGATGTGTTGCTGCAACAGCAGGGATTGAATCTGGCAAGTCTGGAAGTCCCTGCCAGCCCCACGTTCTTGTGTTTCAAGCATTTGGGAGGTTTGACTTCTTTTTTGTAGATAAATATGGTTTTGTGAGCAAAAGCAAATAACATGCTGTAGGAAAAATTTATTTGAGCACTTTTCAAGATATTTTAAGACAAAAAGGGTTGAAAGCAGAAGGTGAAAAGCCAGCTCTTACCTCCCTGTCAGTGCTGTGACAGCCCAGCGTGTTCTGTCCAGATGGGGGAAACCGAGAAATGAGGGCATATTGAAATGTCACCAACCTGTGGGCTCAAAGGAGGCATGGAGACAGAGCATCTTGCAGGCAGTGCCTGCGAGGTTGCAGAGACGTTGCCCAGTCTTACGCAGGAAAAGTGTCCCACCAGGGGTTACTCGATGATGGAAAGGATTCAGTTGAGTTTCTGTACCAAATTAATCTTCACCAGCATCTTGATAGCCCTCTTGTCAGAGGCTCTGGTTCATGTCCCAAACCGGCAGCAGATCTCCTGTCCTGCCCCAGCCCCTGTCTCTATTTGCTGGTTCCCACTAGTGCTAGTGGCCCAGCTCAGCTCGGTGCACATGCTGACTTCTTCACAGGGATTTGGGATGTCCTTCACAGCTCATACCATGCCCAATAGCAAAAACTAAGGAAGATAACAAGGGGAAGACAACTCTCCCAGACATCCCAAAGCAATACTGGCATCCTTGTAGCTAACAACTACAATAAATCCACCCACCCACATTTCATATAACTTATTCTTGGACCCATGTAAATGTTTCATGTCAACAACACCAGGAAGTTTGTGGATGAACAACCCATGCAGCAATATATGCTGGGGGACACCCAACAGGAATGCAGCTTGGCAGAAAATGCCCCGGGGGTCCTGCTGGACACCCGGTTGGCCATAAGCCAGCAATGTGCCCTTGGCACAAAGAAGCCCAGTGGTATCCTGGGGTGTGTTAGGCAAAGTATTGCCAGCAGGTGAAGGGAGGTGAGCCTTCCTCTCTGCTGAGCACTGGTGAAGCCACACCTGGAGTGCTGTGTCTAGTTCTGGGTTCCCCGACACAAGAGTGACACAGATGTACTGGAGACAGTCCGACAAAGGGCCACAAGGATGATGAAGGAACAGGAGCATTCCTTATCAGGAAAGGCTGAGAGAGCTGGGATAGCTGAGCCTGGAGAAGAGTAGACTGAGAGAAGATGTCATCAATGTACATAAATACCTGAAGGGAGGGTGTAAAGAGGACGGAGGTGGGCTCTTTGTAGTGGTGCTCAGTGACAGAAGCAGAGGCAATACACACAAAGTGACACACAGGAAGTTCCCTCTGAACATTAGAAAACACATTTTTACTGTGAGGGTGACCAAGCACTGGAACAGGTTGCCTGGTGAGGAGTCTCCGTCCTTTGAGATATTCAAAAGTCATCTGGACACAGTCCTGGACAGCCTGCTTTAGGTTGTCCTGCTTGGACAGAAGGGGTGGACAAGATGAACTCCAGAGATCCCTGCCAGCCTTAGCCAGCCCGTGATTATTTGTAAGGAGTTCTACAGGCAAATGATGTGTTGTTTAAAAATATCTACTTTATTTCCAATCTGACATCTACAGTTTTTATTTGATGCCTCCTAATTCTTCCCTTGTGATGAACAGAAAACAACCGACTACTCTCCATCCCTTCTTTCCACCTCACAGTCTTGCAGACCTTTCTCACATCTTGGTTATCAGTCCTCCAAATCTTAGTCTTAGCTTGTTTGTTGTCCTTCACAGAGCTGCAGTTTTAGTGCTTCACTTGCTATTTTTGCCTTTCTCCAAATCTTTCCGAAAACTACTCACACTGGGGGAACATCATGGCACTAGGAAGCCCCAGCCCACAAACAGTAGAAATACACAGCATGAATTTATTATGCCCCAGACTTATATGGAAGATTAATTTGAGGTCACAGAGATCAGACAGAAGCAGTACTGACTGGCAAGCTAACAGACCAACAGACAGCTTTCAGCTGCTGAGTCTGCTTAGTTCCACCAGGAGGATCAACTTCATGGAGGAGCTCCAGACGTACTTCCTAAACTAGTCCTAACGCTACATCTCTTCACCCATGCAAGACTGCCAAACCCCATTTAACTGCTTGTGCCTTTGGGACCTCTAATATACTCTGAACATGATGTAATTGGGGTTCAACAGCCACTCCTTGTGGTGAGAGGGCTGGAATCTGTTACTAAGGTACTCTATGGCTCTCCTACACAGCTCCTACTCTCCTTCCTTTGGTGAAGCTCTCTTTGTTTTGACCCATCCGTTTCTGGTATGTAAGTGGAGAAACAGCAATTGGGAGGAGTGCTGAAGCACTGTAATTTAGCTCCTGGTTTCTGGGCAGCAAATTAAACCACTGCAATTTCAGGGCACCCATAGAGGTACTCTTCTCTAATGGAGCCTTTTTGCTCCAGTCGCTCAGGAATGCTTATAAAGGGTACAATGAGTCACTCAGGAAACATCAACATGAGAAGTCACTGGGAAGGGACAAGACAGAGTCCAAGATGACTGCAAATTTCAGTTCAGCAGTAGCCTTTCATAAAATCAACCTCTTTTAATGTACTTGTGAGAGTTGCTGGTTTAAAAAAAAAAGAGGGGGACACACAAGAAAATTAGCAATAGCAATTCTGTTGTCTCCTCAGAAGGTGTTTTCTGGTTCATGGAGAAGTGGGGAAGGAAATTTAAGGCAGCCAAAGATGACTAGGAGTTCCTTTCCTCTAAGAAAGCAGAGGGTGAAGCCACAACTTCTCATCCAAACTTATGGTTAGGGCAACCCATGGTGTGGCATGCCAGAGGGTTTGCTTTGGGGCAGGGCTGTGTCCCACCACCCATGTCCACCACCCTGAGACCTCTTTTGCTTTAAGTCTGTGGGAGCAGAGCGCAGTAGGATGTGTGCCTGGGGGTAGGATATGTGCTTACACCTCAAACCGTACCACTTGTCCTTCCTTATTAAAGTCAGACTTGTTTCCTTGCACTCCTCTTGCAGCTCTGACCCCTGATATTTCTTCTCATCCCAGCTTCTGAAAATGTTAATTAAGAGCAGTCGCCCATCAGTCCCCATCTGGGACCAGTCCAACCCAGTTTGCAGGTGAATGTCTTTTCAGTATTCATCAACCTTCCTTCTCTGGTGCTTGGTGACAATTTTATCTTCCTCTGGAGACACAAAAGAAGGAGAGATGATGTTGCTGTAAAGAGATGCTAATCATGCTATGGGGATCTCCTGAAGAAATTGCAGAGCCCTTTGTTGAGGGATGCTGGGTCTTGTTGTCCTCAGCCTTTGTTTCTCCTCTGATTTCTGTAAGATGCAGCGTGAGTAGGAAGGGAGGGTAGAATTTATAAAGATATTGAAGGGCAAGGGAAGGACAATGCTTAATATTGCATTGCAGAGATTGCTACAAGCTGTTTTGAATTGGGTCTCCCTTTTATTGCACATGTGTGCAGTGCCAAGCTGACGGGGATAGGGATCTGCTCTCACCCCACAACAGGGGGTCACTACTTTTGTTATTCTTATGATTTCTGGTTTCATTCTGGCTTGCCAAGAGCTGCAAAGGGATCAGATGGGCCTCAATGCCTGGGAGGCTCTGGCTGTACATCTGCGTCTCCTCCTCTGGAGTTTAAGAGGAGCTCAGGGAGTGTCTGCAGGAACATGTGGAGCCAGGCATGGAAGGATGATGCTTCTGGATTGATGGTGGCTGGTGGCTGGTGAGTTTCTTGCAATAGCGCCAGCAGCAGAAACCACCTCCTAATGGCAAAACCCATGGGCCATGGGCTTCTCCTCCAACGCAGCGTGCACAGCCTGAGGGCAGCCTTTTGCAGGCTGTAGCTAGTACGTCCAAAATCTGCTTCTCTGCTCCCAAATGTGGCCTAAGAAATAGATCACCTTCTGCTTGGGTCTTGGTCGCAGGGTTCAACAACCAGCCGGACTGTAGGTTGCTGGTGGAACCCAGCAGTCCCTTTGAGGGCTGCTTTGCTATGTCGATCAACAGTGACTTCTTCAGGTCCTTCATCATGCCCACAAGTGAAGCTGCACACACTTGGACTTGCCTTGCAACTTGTCCCCATGCCTGAGGGATCCATCTTACATCTGAGCTAGCCTGGGATGTCCTGACATGTAAAGCCTTTTGGCTTTGGTGGGCCAGCTGCACACCACATCCCAGGGGTGTCCCCAGCACAGTCAACACACTGGCAGCTTTGATGGCCAAGGAGGTTGTCAAAGAGTTAACTTCCCTCCAGATACTCTCAGCCAGTCCATGAGCAAAGTGACTTGAAACAGGGGACGGCTTTACTGCAACGCAGCAAAGAGTGGAGCAAACCATATGCTTCTGCACAAGAATAACAGCATCATTAAAATCCTGAACCAAGAACTCAAAGGAGCATTTGAAGAGTACATAGCAGCAGGTCCTGAATCCTAACTATCAGCTTCTCTTCCCCTCAAATCCTTTGCATGGGCTGAATGTGAAAGCAAAATATATACTCAATCACAGCAACGCACTTCCTTCCTCCTCAAGTGACTCTCCAGGCATATGCCCACCTCTGGAGTGAGCTGTAGTCTATAACAACAGGGAAACAGAGGGGAACAAACAGGTGAAACAACAGAGACTATGGGAGAGAGAGTGAGACAGAACCCGGTCACTGCTTAAACTTTGCTTATTTACAGCAGCAGCATACATATGAAGATCTATAGCACTTACACCCAAATAAATCCTCCCCTGGAGACAGGTGGCAGATTTCCCCCTCCATTATTTACAGCCACTTCTCAGTGAAAACTGCAAGCTGTAAAATGCCCATACAGTGCTGGAGAGATTTATAGTCCTCCCGTATTTCACACACTGCCTTGCCCCGCTGTGCTGCCTTTGGGGAGAAATGGCAAATGGACTCCAAGGTGTTTGACAAAGATGAAGACTCATTTATTACTTGATGCTTTGGAGAGAAATATTTGTACGCAGCAGCCTACACAGGTGGCAAAGGTTAATCCTCTCCTCTCTTGTCAATTCAGCTTTTCATGAGCGAGGGGAAAGCAATGTGTTGGGGAGGAGGGGAGCGAGGGAGGAGAGCCACTGAGCGGCACCCATGGCACCCGGTGCCCTTGACCAGTGTGAGAAGAGATGGGGAACTTCACTCTCCCACCAACACATCAACCAGCCAAGCTTGATCTTCAGCTTTTCCTTGCACAGATTTTGGTCCTACAGGAGGGGGACTGATGTGTCCACTTCTTTGCAGCAGATGGGATTGCCTGAACTCTGCTATTAGAGGACACTTTTGGCTTGCAAGTCAAAAGCATCCATGATGCCCACCACCCTGAGCTCCTGGTGTGATGTGCCTGACTCCCTCTGGTACAGTGAGGCATAGGAGAATAAGAGCTTTTGGCAAACTGGGCTTCAGAGTGTCGTAGCCTGAGTTGGGGCCCCACAAATACATCTCCTTGTCCTTCTCTGCTGGCAGCGCCAACAATACTGCTCCCTCATCCCTAAAGGTGATACCTGTGAGTGGGGTTGAGGCAGAGAGCCAGCGTGGTGCCAGCAGGCTGCTAACACACCGCCTTCTCTGAATAGAGACAAAGATCTTCAATCTCCGGGGCTGTCGATAGAGTGCTTTTCAGCGGCACTAAATTCTTGCAAAAACTCGAACTTGAAAACATAAAAATAAAAACACGGTGTAAAAAATACACAATAAAAATATAATACCAAATATATCACTTAACTAAAACCGCTGACCTAGCGGCTTTGATGTTAATGCATTGTCTGTTACAACGTGGTGTTCCAGCTGAATACTAACCGGCTGCAGAGCCCAAGCACAGCCTTGCTTCAGAGGTTTCCGATTTTACTACCCTGATTTCTGCAGTCAGTGTTGGTTTCCTGGGGTTTATTAGGTCTCCTCCCCTGCCACGATCAGCTAAGAGCTGTTTTCACTTTCTCCCCAGTGTTAATTAAAGCTGGGGTTGAGTAACCCCCAGAAGACTCCTCAGAGGAGGAGGAGGAAGAAGAAAACTGAACTCGGCATGACGGCAGGGTTCGATCAGTGGAGAGCTGTGTTAACAAGAGCCCTATGGATGCGAGAGGGATGAACAGTCGGTGGGGAAGGCAGGAACAGATGGTACCCAGCTACACACAGCATGGCTCCCAGGGTCTGCAGGATATGCAGAAGCTCCTGCTCACTGCACAAGCTGCCTCGTGCCTAATGACAGCACCAGTCACAGCCTCTGCAGAGCCATCTCTACCTGTTCCTGTGTGGACAGCAAGGAGATACCCCAGAGGGGATCTCTCCTGCTCCAGCCCTTGCATGCTGATAGCATGCAGCCAGCCAGAAGTCATTGACTTCTCTTTGATGGTAAGATATAGGGGTGTTCCTGTGCAGACCTGGTGTGAGAGTGGCAGCTCTGTGCAGTTATTCAACGGCAAGGTGCAGGAGAAAGGCTGAGTGAAAACCTGGCACGAAGCAAGACAGAAGGGGTGTCTCCAGATGGGGACAGTTTTGAACTGTGATGCCTGGAGGCACAACCTTTGTCCCACACTGCAAGGTATACCAGTTACTCCAAAATGACTCAGGTCTCTTTGGTGATGGAGAGCCCGGTGTGGTCAGGCACAGAATTTCAGTCCCATCTTCTGTGGTCACTGCCCACCACTGTCAGACAAAGAGCGAGGGACAGGGGTAAGGATGTCCTCTCTACTGGTTAGTCAAGTCCTTGCGCCATGGCAGCAGTCAAGGGGCAAGAACTGGGGCAGGACACAAACTGAAGGGCTTAACCCTGGAGGCTGTCACTGCAGACAATTTAAAGACGTTGTTTCAACTACGCCTAAAAATGTCAGTCCTAGAGGGTGATGGCCCTGGGTGGCCCTCACCCAGCTCACAATGCTTGCTGAGACAGCAGTTGCCAAACAGACAACTGGGGACAGATTCTATCCAGAGCCTGTAAATCCACACCATGAGCCACCCCAGCCATGCCCTGTCCTTGGATTTCAAGAGGTGGAGTCATGTGGAGCAAAGTGATCCAAATTTTCCATTCCTGCAAGGTCGTGGTGACCACCTGCTCTTCAAAGGATAGCATCCCATTGGCACATGGCTGCTTCATGCTGCAGAATACGGCGTCCCTCTTCTGTCCCTGGCTCAGCCAATATTTATTTCCATGGCCAACCTTCTTCCAAAATATACTTTTATTCTCTAACATAGATTCTAAGATGAGCATCGAGCAAAGCTGTCATGGTGCTCTGTGGCTGGCCTACAGCTCCCTGGAGCTTATCCCTTGGCCACTTCCCTGCTGCCGGAAGGAGGACATGCCCTTCACTTCTCCAGCCTCCTACTTTTTGTTGCCTTGGTACAGATGGTAGTGCCGGGCTGAGGTCCACGGTGAGCAGGTGGTGATGTGCTTGCTGTCTTTAGTCACGTGGAAGAGGATAAGAGCAAGGCCGCAGCTGGGACATGTGTTGGCAGCAGTTGACATCTTCCCTGCCTTCTGAGTTTGGACACCCAGCATGCTTGGCCACTGGGGAGAGAAAGGCATTGGGTAGCTGAGGCAAAGAAAATCTATTCCGGATCAGTGGAGAGAGTGTCCCACTTGACCTACCAGAAGGAGAAAGGAAGCTAAGGAGGGGCTGAAGCAGCCAAGGAGGAACCTAAACATTATGCACAATCTTGATAGTCTCCCTTTTTTTCCCCCTTTTTATTTTTCTTTTTTGGCAACTTATTCATCACCGCAAGGTTATATTTGCTCTTGGCCTTAAGTGACACAACCTACAGCAAGCTTCTCTCCTGCATTATGATGCAATGTGCTTGAAAAGCTGTGCAAAACCCTTTCTTTCCTCCAGGCACCCCAAAGTGTCCAGTGATGCTGCTGCCTGATAGCAAGGGATATGATGGGGCATCAGGAGAAGGAGAAATGTTTCCCACTGATGAATGCTAAGTAGGGAAATTCCTCCAGTAGATGGATCTATCTACTTGCTGGTGTCAAGGAGTAGAAGAGAGGCTCCAACAGTCTCCCATCGAGGGTGTGATACTTGCCTGCCCACCCCTCTCACCTAGTCCTGGATCCAGCACTGCTTCCTGCAGCAGCTCCTGGAGTTGTGGTCCCACTCCACAGCCCATGTGCCTCCTACCCCTGCAGAGGACTGAGGTCTCCTGTCTGCTCTCTCATGTTCCCTACTCACAACAGAAGTCCTGGAGGAGCATGATGCTCTGTGGAGGGCTGCCACTTGCCTTGCCATGCATTGTCTGCAGTGCCTTGCATTGGAAGCACTCCCTAGTTTTAATTAAGGCTTTGAGGACCCAAGTCAGGCAGAAAGAAGAGAAAATGCTAAGAACAGCTAATTTCTTAAACTGCTCTCTGGCACCTTTTGAAACTTACCTCATGTAGCAAATTAAAAATGCTAATAGATGGCCAATAAAAAAAACCCAAACCCCTTTCTTCTCTGTAATTTCAGTGAGCTGAGTGTCTCTATGCATCAATTAGTGGTGGGAAATGAGATTTTCTCCACTGGGGGAGGCCCAGGGTGGAGGCACAAACACAGAGGCTGGTTTCTGAGATGGTTCACGCTCCAGAAGGCGTTCAGCAAAGGCACATGGGGCCACTCTGAGCTGCCCCTCTCACTTTTATAACACTTGCAGACTTACTACTCCTTGTTACCTTTTGTCTCAAGGCAGACTGTGAGTCTGGACACTCAGATGGAGATGGGGACTTGGAGCAAGCACTGCCGCTGGTTTTCACAGTGCTTGATCTCATCTGAGTACTGCATTAACAGCAGTAATTAATACAAAGTTAGAAGAGGTATGGCGCTACCCTTACATTGCCGTAACTTGTCTTTGCAGAGATGCTCTCTGTTATGTTCCCCAGATGTTTGATAGCAGCACTCATGATAGCAGTCTCAGCTTGTGCTAAGCTGGGATCACAGCAGCTTTACAAGTTTAAAGAGGAAGTGGGCTTTGAAGGCCTTGCATATCCTAGGGATAAAAGATGGGAAAACCTGCCTTCTCCCCTATACACCCTCTGCCACTACAGGTTTGCAAATGAAAAATATATACCCTTTTTTTGCTCCAGTCTGAGATTTGAGCACCAGGCTCCCGTGAGCCCAACAGTTACTGTATTAGTCAAGTCCAGAGAGCCTTAGAGGAAGGATGGATATTGATGAACTCGGAATGGTTTATCCCAAGCAGGACAGCCACCAGAATAGAAATGGCAATGGACACCAGTTGAAGACCCTTTGTTGTGTGTACCTGCATAGGCCATAATCAGAGGAGAAATAGCCCTTGGGTATTCGACTCTCAGGAGACTGCCCAAACATCAGGATGACTGTGAAACATGTGAAAAGGTTTGTAGTCCATTGGATCTCCCAGGGTATCTGTCGTTATTGTGCGACTGCTCCCGGAGGAAGAAGAGGGACTGTGCTATTTCTACTCAACAGCGTGATCTTACTCCCTTTTTGCACCAATGTTTACAGTCTTCTCATTCCCGTCTCCCAGCTTTTTCTAGAAATACCTAGCAGTGATCTATGTCTTGAAGGGCTTGGCCCAAGACAAGCACTCAGTTAAATATACAGTCCCAGCATATTGATTTTACAGGTCAGCTGGAACACCTTGGAGGTAAAAAGTCCAGCAAGCCTGAAGGAGGTCATGGACAGCATCACAGTCACACAATTTGGCCCATATCCAGTGGCTCTGCACTTAAAAGCTTTCAGCCAACTAAAAGCAGCCTTAGAGCACCAGGAAGGTCTGAATAATAACTCTTGAGCATGGTTAATGAAGCTTCTGGGTTTGATGTATTTCAGCCACATCGTGTGTTCATTCTCCTTCCACCCTCCCATCGCTGCAGCAGAGAAGATGGGAAAGAATGAGAAAATTGCAAGTGGAAGCTTCTACTTTCCCCCTGAAATTGTCTTGACTTTTGAGTCCCTCGAGGGCTACGTGAATTTGTTGCATGGCGGGCCCAGCCAAATGAACAGTGACACCTCTGCAATTGCACGGGGCAGGGAAGGCTGCTCGCTGAGAGCAGTGGGAGAGGACGGCGCGTTCCCAGGAGTCCATGACCTGCTCCTTCCACCATCACAGCAGGAGAGGGAGCAGTGAGATAAGGCAGCGTTGGAGACCTGGGAGGAACAGAGTAGTTTCCGAGCAGCAGCTGGGTTTTGAGTGCAGCTATCCCACGCCAGGTTCTTCACAGGGTTTGAAGGCTGTTGTGGTCAGGGAGCCTCTCTGCGGTAGCATAAGGCAAGAGAAAATGTGCATGGCTGGGAAGACAGGCTGCTCCTTCTGTGGGGCAATGTTAACGCAAGGGCCCCAGCTGGTCCCCCAGGGTACGGTGAAAGAAAGGATGAAGCTGTACCAATTTGCGGTGTTAAGTATTTCTTCTCATGGCCAAAAGATAGCACCAACAGCTCTGCACTTGAAACTCCCCACATTCAGTCCAGCACACCAAACACAACCCAAGGGCAGGTCTCTGCAGGAGCAGAGGTAGCTTCCACTGTTGGAGTGCTGCCACAAAGGATTTTTCTACTGTTTTTTGCAGCTCTGTAGCAAATATGCTTCAGCCTCATCACTGGCTCCATTACATTCACACACATAAGGAAGAAGTAAGGGCATGTCTATAGCTCCAGCTGGGCCCAGTAGAACACATAGAGGAAAAGAGTACAAGCTTGCAGGACCTTGGTGATCTACATGTCAGCAAACAATGGCTGGATGGTGGTGGCATTTGCCAGCACTGAGGAGCACAGCCATGTGCAGTCAAGTCATTTTTTTTCAGCGGATGGTTGGAAATCTTGTGAAGGCACTGTCAGTATAGTCGTTTCTGAAGTTTTACCTTCACTCACGCTGGGACACGGTGCTCCATCCACACTTTGAGAGCTTCACAGTGGTGGCTGGTGTCTAGATACTTACCTTATTTCAGGTCTCTTGCAGACAGAAGTTGTCTCAGGAGAGGCTGACGTTGACTTCTGGAGTTTCAGCTTTTCCTCTGTCACTGTGCTCCAATCCTACACAGCAGCGCAAGTGTCACAGCCACAAGGGCCATTTCACACAGCGAGGCACCCTGGCTAGGACAAGATTCTGCGGTGCTTATCATGCCTTCTTTTTCCTCTGCTGGGGGTCACTGCCTGAAACTCCTTGAGAAATTTAGGTCTCTCCCTCATTCCCCAGCAAGAGGTGGCTGCAGTGCAAGCATGCCATAGCTGGGCTATCAGCAGCCACAGCTGAGATCCCAAGGACCAGAGGCCAGGGAGGAGAGGACCATGCTGCCCTAAGCAGTGTCCATGGGGAGCTAGAACCAAGACATCCAGGGCTATAAGCTCTTTATCTTACACAAACGTTAAATTCAATTTAATACAAAGGAGGGAAAAATGAGATTTATATCTTCCAGATTCTGCTGACCTGGGATGCAAACTTAATTAGAAAGACTGAAATGTCATCATCTCCTGGAGGAGGGTGAGCACCTTTTTCCAAGCCCTGCGCATCTCTCTTGGATGCACTCACTGGCCAAATAAATGTGATCTGCTATTTCTTAAATGGCAATGTCTCATTGTAAAGAGTGGGGAAATGACCCTGTGGAAAAAAACCAATCGTCTGCTCATCCTCTAGTCCATTTAGGGTAAATAATTGATCTGTCCTAGCCTTACTTAGATTGTGCGGGTTTTAAAGGGAATCCTGGACTTGACCGTGCTTTTGCAGACATGAAAAGCCCTGGGGAGAGTTGGAGGCATAGCATCTCCGAGCCGTGCAGCGCCCGGCTGTGTCAGCAGCTGCAGGCAGGGCGAAGAGCATATGGAGGAGCAGAGGTCAGTGCCTCTTGGTGCCCGCCTCAGCTGTGCAAAGCACAAGCGGAGCAGAGCCGCAGTGACAAGCAATGATCTTGTACTCGTAGAGGCTGACATCTCCAAGGGACCTGTGGATTTTGCAAGTGATTAATTAATCTAGCAGGTGATGAGCAGTCTGACCTGGACATCTTCCTAGTGGAGTAAGTGGTCTCCATGCTTACAGGACATCAGGTCTGTGGTTCCCAGATTAGTACCTGGCATCTACAGCATGACAAGGAAGTCACAGCAGAGGAGCTGCAGTTGTCTTCAGGAAGTGAACTAGCCAGTGTTTCTTCCTCGGCGGTACAAACAGCCTTTAAAACATCTTGTCTCTGCCATGGGATAGGAGCCAAGGTTGGACTGTTCCCATGGAGCAGCCAGGTCATGGCAATGGGTTTGTGCAGTGTTTCATGTTTTCCATTCCAGCTCTGCTCCATTCTCTGCAGCACCTTTCACAGCACAGGGAGGGTGTGTGCAGGACGGAAAATCAGGAGGATGTGGGATGTGAGATGAAGAGCAGAGATAGCGTGGAAAGTAGGGACTAGGGGAGGTGGAGCATTCATTAGGAGGCTGGGGGACGGAAATGTCCCTGGGACTGGATACTTGGTTTAGGCAGATGAAAGATTGTGGAAGAAGGAGTGGTGGAGATGGAGGGAGAAAGACCGGATGGGTCTGTAGGATAGCCTCCAGATCTTTGTGGCGGTTTGCATTGTCTAAAGCCTACTTCTGGGGGTGAGAATATTTAAAGACAAGTGTATGGGGCACAGTCAGGCCACAGTGATGGAAGACATCACCTGAAAGTTCAGGATTTCTCCAGAGATGCTTTATCCTGCCTTAGAGGAAGGGAGAAAAGGAGATTACTCCACATTACTCCATGGGATACCTTTATGATCTCAGATCATGCAGATCTGACATGAATTCCTGGCTTTCAGGCAGCTTGGAGAAGGCTATGATATGGAATCTCCGTGAAGAGATTTGCATTCAAGAAGAGAAGAGCCCCTTCTCCTGGCAGGACTCACTACTGGACACTACTGCATAGGACCACCTAATCTCTTGGCCAGCTAAGGTGAGAGCAATCACTTCTTACCATAGCAGAAGATAGCATGGCAGAACCCCTTGAGCACCGTGGTGTAACAAGGCAGGGCCTGTCCACCCATGGTCTGGCTGTGCCAGGGCTTTGAGGGGCTGAACCCCTGTTGTACTCATGGAACAGGCAGAAGGAGCTGCATGGACAACCCTCAGGTATGTTTGGAGCCCCTTGTGAAGTTATTAACCTCCTACCCCCAGGGCTGTTAAACAGCCACCCAGTGAATCTCAGGGCAGTGGGGGAAGGCTGTGCCAGGATGGATTGGCAAGTATATTCCACATGATGTTGTCTGAAGGAATTGTGGTATAAATGGAGGCAGACTCAGCCTGAGCAGGCCTGGCTTGACCCCTCTCCAGGGGGAGTTGACTGATCCCAATCTGTCTTGCTGACAAGCCAACCCCCAAGCCCTGGTATCCAGTCAGTTTGGAAAGAAGGCTGGGCACAGGTCTATGCCAATGCAAGAACATAGTCTAAATATGACCATGAGACAAGAAGCCCTTTGCAGAGAGGTATCAAGCTGAACAACAAAGTCAAGATGCTTCCAAGGAAGGCTCGGGGGTACCTCTAGTGCTGTGACCTAACTAGGATGGGTCCTAAGACTAGTGCCCAACAGCAGTGGTCTCCCTGCCCCATAGGGCCAACAAAGCATACTCTCCTCCCAACTGAACCCCATTAAACCATCAATTTCTCAGTTTCCCCCTCAATTACCGAGATCAATGACCCCTTAGCTCTGCTTTCCTCCATACATTTCCTGCTCCTTCCAAATGTGGAGCCGTTAATTGCAGTTCACGGCTCATCCTAATGTTTCCTCACTCACTCACTTGCTCTCTCTCCTGTAATTTACTGGCATTTCCTAAGCACGTTTAGGCTATGTTGGCAGCTGGATTCTGCGATAAGGTTTTTTGACATCTAGTGATTGTTGGTCGATAACATTTTTATCCCATAATGAACAGAGGAGGGGGACAGGGAGGGGAAGAGCAGAGAAGAAGTGATCTTCAACAGTTAGGAGATGAGATCATTACCTCTTGGAAATATGGGAAAGGCAAAAGTGAGAGCAGAGAGGCGAGTCTGTCGTCACAGCTGAGAACAACCTAATAATTGCCTTTCACAGGGTAGGCTTCCTACAAATGCAGATGCCCCAGGGCTCTTTCTGCTCTCCTGGCTCCAACCATTGGGTGTCTCAGGGAGGGAGTCTGATTGCATTGCAGGAATTGTGGCCAGGGAGGGTGAAAAAAAGGCCTTGCTTTCCCTCCAGCTAGCGGTATCCCTTGCTGTTGGGTCTGCCTGCGTGTTCCTGGGTGCTAGTGGGCAGCCAGCCCACTGCTGGGGTCTCCAGGGTGGGGAGGGTAAATGAGCCTTTTCTCCCCTGTGAGCTAGAGGACCACATCTCCCTCTGCCTTCCTTTCTCTTTCAGCTGATCTAATTTAAGACCACGTCTGCACTGACAGACCTACGCTTGCAAATTCCTGGCCTGACTGGTGAGCTTGGTGTAGGCTGAGGCAACAGGCTGTGAAGCTCCTTGTGCCTAAGCACCACCCAAGCTGCAAAGTGATGATGATGCTTCATAGTCAGGAAGTTCCTCTGGCCAAGGGCTGCCTATTCCCTGCCTGCCTGGAATGCTGGAGCTTTCTCCTGAGCTCACAGCCTCATTCTTGTCAGCAAATATCAAAGTTAGAAGTGCTTTCATGACCTTGGATTTGTGGTATGGGTCTCGCACTGCTGTGTGAGCCTTCCTGGGTGCTGATCTACGCCTTCAGCACCATGGGATACGTGGGCTGAAACTGCAGCAGTAACCTGGACCAGACAGGGAGGTACCACCCCTCTGGGAAGTGCGTGGTGCTTGATGATCATGTGGAGTGATGGGAGATGAGAGAGCTCATTCCTCCTGACTCCATGCTCAGTTGGATGTTCGGCTGGAATAAGTCAGCTGAGATCCACAGCATGCGGAGATTCACCAGGCAGCTGTGCATCTGCCTGTCACTGGCTAATGGTATTGCAGCCTTCTGCGGACACGAATTTAGTGATGGAGCTAGTGAACAGAGAACTGCTCACTGCTAAGGAAGTCTCAAAGCAGCAGATGGCTGGCAGCTGGGAGGATGTGCTGGGGAAGCACTGCTACATGCTTGTCCTGCTGTATTTGTTTGAAGTGGACACTGCTGGCTGCTGTCAGGGACTTCTGGTGACCATCAGTGTGGTCAACTTTAACATCTGCCCTGTGACAGGGCCTCCATCTCTGCTGGCTACAAAGAGGGTTGAAAGTGACAGCGCATCGTGTTAAGGAGCCCAGCTGAAATGTAGATGAGGTGATGCTGGAGCTGGGTTTCTTCTACTGCCCGCTGGTCTTTTCATCACTGGAGCCTAAATGGTGCTTATCTCTTCTGGCCATGACCTGTCTCCAGGCCACCCCAAGTTTCTACCAAGGGCCATAAGGACAGGCAGTGAGGGTCAGAACCAGCCTCCTCCTCGCAAATCTGCTCTCTGCCACTTCCCACTAGTGAAAATTTTGGAGAGAAGCACAAGAGACAAGGCACATATGGCCATACCCTCTCCACCCCCACACTTCTCAAGATGGCATCTTTGCCTTTAATAGCTCTTGATGGGATTTCTTTTTTTTTCCCCCACTCATGTTGCTTAGTTGCTTTTGGAAACAGTCGAAACTCTTGTCATCGACATGATCTGCCGGCAACAAACTTCACAATTCAAATACATATTGGCGGGGGCGGGAGAGGGAAAGCACCTTTTTGTGTTCATTTTAAGCCCATTGCCTGGCAAATTCCCTGGATGCTTCTTTGCCCTTGTATTGTAAGCAATAGCCGAGAAAAATACTTCATTTGCTACCTTCTTTTAACCTGCCAGGTTTTTCCCGACACCTCCATTCAGCTTTTTTCCTGAGCTGCAGAATCCTAACCGATGTTTTGTGTCCAGAGCTGCTCTGTGCCTCTGATCAGTCCTGTCACCTTTCCCTCTGCTCTGTGTCGTGTCTGAGACGGAGGCCAAGGCCACACGCCGAATCTGAGACGCGGCTTCCCTGCAGTCAGTGCAATCGCACAGCCATCTTCTCCATCCCTCTCCTAATAAGGCACAACTTTCAGTTTGCTGCTTTGACTGCTAATGAACAGGAGGCTAAGGCTTTTGTAAATCTGTCCACACTAAATCCACTTTCAGGACAATAATAGCTTGTTCTCTGTTGGATAGAGCCATGTGCATCTCTTGGTTTTCCCCCAGGTGCATCACTTTGCATTTGCACAAGCCACACAGAACCAGCAGAGCTACAGGCTACTCATTGCAACCTTCATAACCGAGTCCGGTCACGGTATGGAAGCAATAACCTAATTCAGCCACAGGGTTTCTGCACCCCAAATCATGGAGAGCAAGGTGGGACAGGGCTTGCTTTAGGCTGGTAAAATATTAATGTCTCTGCTGGTTCCTGAGCTGGTTTTTAAGGATGTCTTAAGACACTCTCCTCTCCCCAGCCCCGCTGCTGTCTCTCAAAGATGCAAAGCCTCTGCTTCCTCGGCACACCCTTTCTTCCTCCTCCCACTGCTCTTAACTTGGTCCCTCATTTATTGGGTCAAGGAAAGAGAAACCTCCCATACGTTCTTACCAGTCACTCCAGAGAAAATTACTGGGATTTCAGACCGACAAGACTCATAAAATCCTACTTTATCTGACTGAGAAACACATGCCTTAGACTAATGAAGAATTACCTGTTGAGAACCAGAAATGAAGGAGAGGAACTGCCGGATGTTCTGTTTGGTTGTTAATATCACCCAACTTTTAAAACTCCATACTTATCAGATTCTGCAGATCAGCTTAAAAAAGAATTGCAAGATCTAAAAAATGGGAAGCATTTGCTCTTTGCTATTTTAGGAATACATTGCCTGGCTTTTTTCCGCAACTAGGAAAGCAAAGACTCTTTTCTAGAAACTGAAAAAAACCCAAGCAGAAATATCCTGGAAATAGCCCATTCCCACCACCACGGGGGAGGGCTTAAGAAAATTGAACATCACCAAATAAACTGATTAAATGGCAGGAACGGTGCATTGTCTTTCCATCTGTACCGCTAGCACGACAGCAAGGAGAGAGGGAAGTAACATCTGGGGAAGGATGTTTCTGGAGGTGCTTGTGGGGATGATACTCCAGGAATGGGACACGCGAGTTTTGTGTCCTCCTCAGATGGGAAAAAGAGCTCAAAGGCATTTCTTCACCATCCTCCCAGCAGAGGGAACTATCGGTCCTTCCTGGAGACAGGTCACTTCTAAGCCGGAAGGTTTTGCAGATCTTCAGGGCACAGGTAGGGAGGTAGCTGCTGTCTGCACTGGGGGCCACAGACTGCTGCGCTGAAGGGGCAGGAGATGTTTGCAAGCTCATAGGCCTGTTTCATCCTCCAAATTAGAGCCCATGCAGCAGAGGCCAAGCCCTGCCACCTCTTGGGTATGGCGACGGTTGTTCCTGCTGCTTCTCTCAGTCACCTCCTGCCCTGGGATGGTTCTCTTCTCCTCTCTAAACACACATCCCTTTAGGAAAGCGAAGGGGAAATGGGTGCTCTATCTCTCCCCAGCACAAGCCCTGTCTGTAGAAACCCTGCCTGGACTTGCCATCTGATGCCCAAAGCCCGTGTTACCTCTGCTTCCCTCCCATCACCCAAGAGGCATTATAAGACACTGGACTAGCTGAACCCATAGTACGACCTCATTTTTATTTAAGAAGAATCATAAAAATGCTAAAAGCAAAAAACACCCAAACAAAAACTAAAATCTGTAAGGAAAAAGCTGCATCTAAGACAGCAGAGCAAAGAAAACCCACCAGATTTGCTGCTGCTTTAGTATCTTATTTCTGCCCCTTCCCACCTATGCATTATGGTGCTGTCTTTTATGGCACTCAAATGTGCTGTTTTTTATAGGTCCCCATACCTCATTTAATCCAGGAGGTAGACGCACAAAGAGGACAAATTAAAGTTACCGAGATAACCATGAATTTCCCTTTTCCCAGTTTTTGCCTGCTTGACCCTGCAGCCTGAGGAATGTACTTTCTGAGCAGTTTTTATGTGATGCCGCTGTAGCTGTATGCACAGCCAGACACACACACACACACACACACACACACATGCTGTGGCCGCGCTTGCAACGCAGGCGGTACACCAGGGTCTGCGGGGAGGCGAGCGACTCCCAAAGAGCAGATTACACCTCTCTTCGCAGGCACGTGAAAACGTTCAGTGCGCTTCAAGCACAAGCAAATGGCTAATGAGAGGAGGAAGCTGGCGTTTTATTGTGCAGTATAATAGAACAGCAGAGCGAAACACAATAAAAGGCAGACAGCCATATCCCCGCAACATAAACCTGGCTGGGCTTTGGAGCACTTGGGGTCTATTACACAAAACTCTACGGCCTGGGGAAGGCAGAGGATTTCAGCTCCATTTACTGACATTAAGCAGGGCTGCTGCTAGCATAGGTCCACCCAGTTACAGCCACCTGGCAGGCTCTCCTGCAAGTTGTCTCTCCCTGAGATATCCCAAAGTTATCTCAGGGTATGAGTCCAGGAGAGCTGGATGCTCCTGTAGATGCCACAACAGTCATGCCCAGTCCCTCCCAATCTGGCTGCCCGTTGGGTATTTTTTAGCATGCCTTTCATGCTGTCCCCCTTTCTGCTTCTCAAGTCCCCAGTTACAGTCCAGCCGCAGCTGCTCAATGCTCCTCAGATGGCTGATGCAGCCCAAGCCTGTGCTCTCATGGTGCCGTGGCTGGGGGCTCTGCTTGGTTTGACTTCTTGCCAGCCTGGTTTGGGAGATGGATGAGCTTTGTTAGCCAGCAAGCGGCTCTAGGGAGGAGACCAGGGGCCAACATCCAAGCCCAGAGTCAAGAAAGTGGGTTGTCTTCTGTCCTCTGCTTTGATGTCTTGAAATGCATGTCACACCTTAAAAAGGGAGATTCAAGACTCTCCAATTAGGGCTGATTCGTTAGCATTCACTAGGCATACATCATTCCTGAGCTGCAGGATCTCTGGGCTCTTTCAGACTGTGCTATTCAGGACCTCCATAAGAAAAATCTTTTTCTTGTTTCTTTCACAGCTTCATATGAGCCTTTCCCCTCTTCTGACTATTCCTCCTCCCATGCTGGGCTCTGGGCTATGCTCAGTTGCCGATGGACCTCGACATCTCCATCAAAGATACAGGAGAAGGTAAGTCCCCAGGTGCACATGCGCTTCCGAGAAAAGGTGGCCTGTCTTGGGGAATTTGAGTTTGTTTTACTGGCGGGAACTGCTCACAGCTCCGCGAGAAGTGCAGATGGGGTGCTCTGCTCAGATACACTCCACATCCCCATGTAATCACACTCTGCTTCCTTCGCCCTCCAGTAACCCCTTCTGCTGCAGAAGAGCCCCAGCCTAAGTAGCAGCTCCCCAGCTGAAAACCAGCCCTCTGCTCACCCAGTATCCTCCAAACCTTTTCCACCTTCATCTTGCTGAAAGACGAGCAAGAGCCGCACCCCGTGCCCCAGGCAGAGGTGTACGTGGCTCTATCCCACACCATAATGGCATCGGCAGATTTGCTCTCTGATCCTTCCTAATAATTCCTGCCTCTCGCTTTGCAGTTTCCATCACCACAGTTCACCAAGCTGATGTTCCACAGAGGTGTTTGAGGCTCCACAATTTTGTTCCTGTGCAGCAAAGCCTCGGTCAGAGCAAAGGAAGTGCTTTGAAAACCTAAGGAAACCTTTTTAATATTCTTCCAGTAGGCTGATGGGGCAGCGAGAGGGACTCCTGACTAACACCTGCTGTATAATATCCATAAGTACACGTTGCAGAGTCTGCCCTCTCTTCCTGCCATCTCTCCATTCCACACAACCAGGTTTCACGAGGGGAGCCAGGATCTACAAACTCATCACTGCTCCAGGCTGTGAGCACAGACCTTCCCGGCAGGACAGAGTTTGAAATCAGTTGACAGGGCTCCTGCATTCTTCCCTCCCAGGGAGCAATGAGTCCTCCACATGGGTCAGCACACATGTGTGGCTGTGCAAGAAGGCAGCGAAGCCGGAATTGTGATGCTCGCTGTAGGAAAGTGGGTTTCCAGCAGGGCTTCTTAGAGCAAAGAGTCCCACTGGGAAGCAAGAGCCACGCAGGGAAGAGGCACCGCTGCGCTGCAAGGCAGACAAGGCACATGAAACCCAGGGAAGAGGGTGTAAATCCCCACCAGTGCTGTCCCCAGCCATCCTTGTGGTAGCATCTCATCATGTGTTGTCCACAGCCTGACTCTGCGCCCTTGCTTGCCATGCTGTACATCGCAATGTGATGTTAGTGAAGCACAATTCCACGCGTGACACCTGAAGGGGGCAAGGCAATGGGCTGGTTTGAAATTACAGTGCCTCCAAAAAAACCTCATAGCGCGGATGGATGCGTGGGAGGGTGGAGGTCGGAGTCTGGGAGGAGCCATACGACAGAGTCAGCTCAGGTGTTTGTTTGCTGAAGGGCTGGGAGAAGCTGGCTGCCCAGAAGAAGACCTGTAGTGAAAGGAAGCGGGGGACCTCGGAGGTGAAAGCAAGGGCAGTTTAGATGTGCCCAGTGAGACAACAGCAACTAATAGGTTAATAAGACAGTGACAAAGTCCTGCCTAAATATAACCACTGTACAGGGTGGTTAGGCCATGTCCTCAGCAGGTCATTCCGGTCCTGGCGTGACCCAGTCACAGGGACGCGAATAGCCATCTGTGAGTTTTGGTGTGGAAAATATTACTAATTAAAATTAAAAAAAGGAAAGCAAAACATCTGTACTCGGCAGCATCTGTCATTCTTGCTTCTTCAGGGCATCGTGCTTGGAAACTTTAAAATGAGATGGTATTTTTAGTTTGAAAAAAAAATTAAAAGCATAATTTTAAAATTAAAAAAAAAACGAAACCTTTCTTTTTTTTCCCCATTGCTGTTCATGCAGCCACAGAGAAGCTCTCCAAGCATCCACCAAGGAGGCAAGTGTGGGGAGAGAGCAAGTGTGGAAGACAGCAGGGATGGCAGTCCCATCACTCCACATCCAGACCTCGCTTGCTTCTCCAAAAAGAAAGGATGGCTGAGTTAGGATTCCATCTGTCGCCAGGGCTGCCTCTACCCCTCAACCTGTTGACAGTGTCACATGCATTAGCAGCAATGCTTTGTTAATTAGGACGGGGCTTGGTAGAGGCAGGGAGAAGAAAATTGGGCCACTTCGCTGCTGGCATGTTGGAAGCAAAGAAATAACTAGATGTACAAGGCAAGCCAGTGGGAGACAATGTTCATTGAATTTGGTGGAAAAGACCAGGGAAGGGGAGAAGAAAGCAGCTGACACCAGATGTGGGGCAGCTGTGTAGGTGCCGCGTGAGCTCCCTGGGAGGTCACAGGCTCCACAGCCCCACAGTGCTCCCCTCTGGTGTCTACTCCATCTCCAGACCCCGGTGCTATCCCAGAGCCTTGTCCTCAGCCACCATCCAGCAGTAACCCCATCTCAGACGCACCGGGCACCGCCTCCAGCCTCCTGAGCGGCGGAAACCAGGAAGGGGAATCCAAACTGTTGCCTAAGCATCATCCCTCCCCCGAATAAGCATGTGTCCTTGCCCTCCTCTCTCCTGCCCTATAGCCCTCATTTCCTGCTGTCAGAAAGCCCATCACAGCCAGCACATGCTTTGGGGACAGAGAGTCACCCACCCCAGCCCCATTCTACAGATCAGTTTGACTCCTGCAGCATCTGGGTTGAGCTAGCTGCAAAATGGTAAGGCTTTTCTACAGGGCAGAATTTTGAGTTTTCTCATGAACATTTTCTAGATTTTTATTTTTATTTATTTAGCGGATGGTAAAATTACCCTAGGGCTTGCATGGTTTCCTGCTTTAATCTTGAGAATTTTGCAGTTTTTAACTGGGAACCTGAAAGATTGTGAATGAAGCAGAAATCCCTGCCTGGAGGGCTGGGTCTGCAGTAAATATGGAAAGCCTAAGGAGGCAGGGCTGGCAAGGAGGTTTGCGCTGCTCTGTAACACCAGTGAGCACGGCAGGATGCTGGCCAAGGAAGTGGGTCTCTGCATTGTCCAGGGTCTCCTGTACCTCGTGGATCCAGGGGTTTTATCCATGGTGGTGGCACTGGCCTTCGAGAGCAGACTCATAATTTCTCGGCTGCTACCAAGATGAAGGGCGGTGGTCCATTCTCTCCACCCAAGGTGAACATAGAGCTAGGGAGAGCCAGGTGGGAAATCATAGAATGGTTTATGTTGGAAGGAACCTTAAAGGTCGTCTCGTTCCAACCCCCCCGTTGGGTTGATCAAAGTCCCGTCCAGCCTAGCCATGAACGCTTCCAGGGATGGGGCATCCACAGCTTCCCTGGGAAACCTGTTCCAGTGTCTCACCACCCCCAGAGTGAAAAATTTCTTCTGGAGGTCTTATCTAAATCTTCCCTCTTCCAGTTTGAAGCCATCACCCCTCATCCTATAACCACATGCCCTTGTAAAAAGTCCCTCTCCAGCCTTCTTGTAAGCCTCCTTCAGATACTGGAAGGGGCTCTAAAGGTCTCCCTGGAGCCTTCTCTTCTCCAGGCTGAACAATCCCAACCTCAGCCTGTCCTCATAGCAGAGGTACTCTAACCTTCTGAAATGACAGGCTTTATTCGACGGCCAGGCATGGCATAGGTTTTCCTTCATCCATGGGCCTTTCTTTATTAGGTAGGCTCAGAAGAAATCATTTTTACGAGCAACCTGCGAGGTACAACGGGTTTTCATACACATTTAGGTGTCTACATGGCCAAGCACCACTGTGAAGACAGAGGGGAAGACATTCTCTTCCCTGGAACAGATGCCTCCATTTGCTGAAACACAGTGGAGAGCATGGGGACCTGATCAGGTGTCTCCCACCCTGTTGCCCTACCATGCCTCCCCCCTGCAACCTGCCCATCACCTGTGACACAGCCATTTTTGCAGCTAATGGGCAGAGGGGGTCTCTGGAAGAGCAGCACGGTGTTTTGGGAGCGGGCATCTCAACCATTCTTTTCCCCAAAATATAAACAGAAACGAGACCTCTGCCACCAGGACTCTGGGGTGCTGTGCCACCTCTGCCCCGCTGTAAGATGCACTTTGCCTCTCTAAGTCAGCAGGAAAATGAAGACAATAATTCAAGGCATGGGTGACGGGGATGCGGGGGGAGAATGCAGGGCCATCTGTGACTCCAAAAGTCTTTGCGCTTCCCAGACAGATGGCACTTGGCAGAGGCTGCTGTCATACTGCTCCTGCTTTCAAGCTTCAGCCTGGCTTGCTTTTCTCAGGGAGAGAAACCCACAAAGGGGAAGTTGTAAACACTCCCAGCCCCAAAGTCTCCCTGATACCAACCCAGAGCTCTGCCCAGAGCTTGGGCACGCAGGAACCAAGCTGCATTTTGGGCAGCAATCACTGGTTTGTTATTGTAGGGTCGCTTGGGAGTACATTGAGCATGGGCAAGGCAACGTACACAAGGGACAACCGGCAAGTGCCGGAGGGGAAGGGCATGAGTTGTTTAGTCCCTGTTTCTCAACAACTCATGAGGGAGGGAGCTGCCATTCGGAGAGTTTGGGTATTTTGATTATTTTCCAGAGGGTTTCCAGCTCTGCCTGGCCAAGGAGGCAGGGTGTGCCAGGCGTGCGGGGGCACATGCGTGTGCACAAGGAGAGCCCCCATACACGTGAAGCCGGGAAGCCGTTGCAAGGACAGGAGCATAGCCCTGCGTTGCCTCAGCTGCAGCCCATTAGCTGACCATGTTCTCTGCTCCTAAATCATTTCCTGAAGGGCTTTTTTTCAAACCAAAAAGAAAAAATTCCCCCTCAAGACGGTGGGGGGAAGAAAAAAATAAAAAAACCACAAAATATGGTAAAAAGTTCAAACCCAAGCTGGTGTCCCAGCACTGCTTTCATGCCCGGCTCCATCTAGTAGGAGCCTTGTCCGGGTGTGCGAAAGGTAATGCCGAGTGCCGGCTAACCCTCCCCTCCGCGGGGGTGGGAGCCCAGGGACCCAGACTGAAGCTTTTGTCTTTTTTTTTCTTTTTTTTTTTTTTTCCTGCTTGTGACTTTTTAGCAGTCCTTAGGGGACATTCCAAGTATGTGGCCAGGCATGGAGATAGTTTAAAACACATTACGTTCACGGACAAGGTGTCATTAGGGCTTCTTTGGAGGGGGAGAGAGGGAGGAATTATTTGAAGTTCATTTGCCCAGAGGGAGTGCTCTCTGAAGAGGAATGGTTTCGGGGCACGGTGGGTCTGTTTCAGGGTTTTCGCTCTTCCTGCGACTTCGAGGAGCTCTTTCTTTTGAAGACGTCGGTTGTTACGGTGCGGGATGGGGAACAGAAAGCATCGAGAGTATTTCGCCTGCTCTGCCTTTAATGTTGCTCTCCCCAGACTGTCTAGGAGAGCGGGTCAGAGCCCCAGAGTACTGTTTCGTGGGAAATATCGACCTCTTTGTTGTTGTTGTTCCAAATAGGAATGAAAAATGTAAATTTCTGGTCAAGCAAACATTCCTCAGGGCTGTTCTGGAAAATTGAAGTGACACTTTCTCAGCATTTTTGTTATATTAAAATTCAGCATGCAAAATGGGTGTGTGATATATATTACATAACATATTGTGAGTGAGTCGCAATAGAATATAATGTATAAACACAAACTACAAATTGAATGGTTTCCTCTAAATACGTTACCAAAATGATACCTTTCTGGCAAAAGGTTTGGATTCTACCAAAACAGCTTCTTCTCCTTTTGTTTTGGAAAACTCGCCTGTTGAAAATAAATCTGAGCCATCCACAGGCATTGTCCCAAGCCAAGCCTGCCTTTCCTTAGGGCCATCTTTCCATCAAGGCCACCTCCTCTGTGAGAAAAGGGCTTCTTCCACTGTTCGCCACTCAGATTTCAGAAGAGCATCCTGGCAGCAGAGGCAGGGGCTGGATTTTTACCCGTTCTGCTGGGCTCTGGGTTTGTCTTGATACCCATCACCCACTTTCTGGAAGAGGCAGAAGAAAATTGGCCTGACCTGGAAAAGCTGCTCTTTTTTACCCTGTAATAAGTCTGCAGTAAGTCCCGTAACAGAGATAAGGTTTGGGATTTTTTTTTTTTTCTCTTTTGGTGTCCATTTGAGGAATGGTGCAAGGGACCTTTCCCCTCCCAAGCAGAAATACTATTTCAATGCAGGTATGAAAAGGTGTCCTTCCTGGGTGCTGAGGAATATGAAGAAGATGAGGAAGGTGGGTAAGCCTGGGCTGGAAGTCACCAGTAGTGCAGGAAAGGCTGGCAGACTCGGCAAGAACTTACCCAGCTTGTTACATGGCCACTCAGCAAGCTGGGGGTCTAGGCAGCCCCCTGGCCAGTAAGCCCCTGCTCTGCCCTGGGAGGCTGGGGCACAAGGTACCAGCTCAGCATGATTTGCTTGGGGGTCTCACTTCCACAAGCCCTTCTGGATTTTGTCATTATTAAAAAAAAGCCCAAAAAAACCAACAAACGAACATGAAAATTGCCCTGCTTCCTTCGAGATGGGATATGAGTTTGTTTGGGCTGTGAGCCACTGAGATTGATGAACCTGCCTGCAAAGCCTTAATTCATGCACCTCCCGAGCTGGAGCGATATAACCCAGCCGCAGCTCGGCGTGCCTTGCCAGTGCTGGCGTGGGATCACATGTGGGGGCAAGGACACAGCCCAGGGAACCTCTGCCAGTCTGCCCAGGGAGGACCGAGCTGGGCTGACACCAGGCTGGGTAGCATGCCAGGTGGTGCACTCACCTAAGGCTCAGCAGATCTTGCTTGCGGCTGTGCCACTGAGTTTGTGGTGCGTGGTCTGGGACACAACCCATACCCCTGCCTGCCTCACTTCTCTGCATCTGAGAGATGGGAGAGGGAAACGTGAGCCTGCACACAGCCTCAGGAGGGCTGCTGTTGGTAGAGCATCACTGGAAAGCGGTTTTTCACCCGCCTTCCTTGGAAGAGGCTCTGGATTAAGGAGATCCATGGAGGCTCAGCAGGTCACGCTTGCTCCTGTCTCTGGGCAGAGCCAGCCAGTGTCAGACACAAGGCAGATCCCCAGGGCAGACGTAGCAGGATCCCCATGGGCTTGCAGCATCACCCGCACTCTGTGGTGCCACACTTAGAACAGGGCCAGCACGCTGCAGGCTGGTGGCAGCGCTCTGCCTTACCCCTGCAAGGGTCAGCCATGACCGGAACTGCAAATAGCTCTGGTGTCTGTAAAAGCTCACTGGGTGGCAGGGGAGGGCAGTTTGCCCTATAGCTAATCGAGAGTGAAGGAGATCAGACCTGAAGTGACTTCTGAGGTTTCCACATGTGAGTACTTTCCCTGGCATTTCAACAAGGGAGAAAGCTGCTTTTGAAGGGACACCTGACTTCATGTTCAGATTGCACATGAAATTGGCCCTAACTGCTGCGAGTCTGCTCCAGGCTCAGAAGGTACATAAACCTGAGCATCCCGGGCCAGTATTCCACTTCCACCTGTACCTCGGCCAGGCTGGTGGGATGTGAGTCCACGGGGAAGGAGCTTGGTGCAGCCTGCAGCATGGAGCCGAAGCCCAGCTGCTGCAGGGCAGCTGAAGGCTTAAGAGGTGCCACAATGTGGGAAGGAGCCCTCCAGATTCCCAGAAAACCTCTCCTTCCCATTCACTACCCATCTGGTGACCCAGACAGCATATTAGGCAGGACTACAACTGTTTCTAGCTGTCTTTTTAAATTCTTACAGGAACCAAGGAAAACAGGGCTACTTATGTGGGTAGCTGCAGGATGGTTTGGGGAGGTACATTTTTTTTTGACAATCACTCCAGTGAAAGCTGCTGGAAAAATTCTGTCCTTAGCCTCTTATTTTGGCCTCCCTAGAGAAGCCATCAGATTAGCAGGTTAAATCTGGGGCAGGGTAAAATGTCCCTACAAAGCTGGAATTGAGTGGGGTGGGACATGAACCCCCGAGCTCTGTGGGAAGGCGAGGTGTCAGCACCGCTCCAGGCGGGCACTGATTTAAAAATAAAACCCTGCAATTTTAAAAAAAGTATCTTTATAACAGGAGAGAAGAAGGCAGGAGGAATGTGGGGTCTGGGATCAAACTGGCTGGGATCAAAGCCCCGCCTAGAAAGCTGTTAAATGCAAAATGATGCTTTGATGACACCTTACCAACACAGCAGCAGGCAGGGCGCCCCTGCAGTGGGCATCACCCCCAGCTCCACAGCATCTGTACTGCTGTGCTTGGTGGGGCAAACCATGCCATGGAAGCGTCTGTTTGACCCCCAGGCTGGTGTCCACGGTGTAGAAATGGGCGCCGTGCCTCTCCATCAGGTCTCCCTCCCAAAGTGCCAGGGCAGACCTAGCAGCTATGAAGGTGCAGACCTCAAACGGTGCCCCGTAAGGCTGTAGGAAACCTCCACTAGTCTGCTGTGCCGCAGCCAGCCTCAGTGGGACTGAGGTTATCCAGAGAAGGGCAACGATGTTAATTAACTCCATCCACTTCTAAAGCAGGGCAGGTAAAATTGCTTCCCCCATCTCTGCACAGCTCAGCCCAGGGAGAGCATCTGCTCTGAAGGGTGTACAGTGAAACCATGAGGTGAGACACAGTGGGTGCAAGCAGGGGACCAACAGGTAGCCAGGAGATAAGTGTGAATAATTTGATGAGCAAATTACCTGCGTAGGAAGAAAGAAGGTTGCTGTGGCAAAGCACCAAGGCAAAACCAGAATTTAAGGGAAATTTAACATCCTCTACCAGACCAACTGGCATAGTCGGAAAAAAGCAACTGTTTTGGGAGCACACCAGACCTTTTCCGGGTCTCAAATACAAGGAGCAAACTTCAAAGGGAAATGCAAATGGAGAAGCGTGGCTGGCACATTAATTGGGCTTGTTAATCAGCTAGAACGTCGGAGCGAAGAAGCAGCTGATACCTGCAGCACAGGGCAGAGCCTGGCCCCTGCTCCACTGAGCTACCGATGCAGGAGGGCACTGGCAGCCCACTGGATTGCACCAGATCCATTTTAAAAAATAGAATAAAATCAGGCAAATTAGCCACTCACCTGCCCTGCTCAGGCAGCAGGTCCCCTGGGGACAGGGTCTGCCTGGTTTTGCTGGTGCAGCTTTCATCCCCGCTGGGTGCCAGGGATGTGTCTGGGGTACAGGGGCTGCACCCCAAAGACCTGCAGAGCCGAGCTGGGCTGGGATAAGCACCCTGATGGGTGGCCTCGCTGGGCTTCACAGACATGTCAGAGGCCACCTGAGACGGAATTTTTCCTTTCTAGTGAAACCTCTGATTTTTCTCGAGCGAAGGCATCACCAGAGACCTGACTGAGCTGTTGCTTTGGGAAAAAACATGCTGCAGGAAACCACCCTATTCCTGCTCACTGAGAGCCCATCTGGGGATCACAGCCCCAGGGCTGCTGCTTAGGGGCTGAAGAGGGATTTGTGCCTGGCACCGCTGAGCAGAAATAGGCATGTCTGCTCCCACGGTGGGTGAACAGCCACAAGCAGATGTAAATCCCAGCAACACCTGCTCCCAAGGGGGAATTGTGTTCAAAAGCTCCAGTCCTGAAAAGCCTGACAGTCTCATTTTCACATTTTTGGTCACTGCAGAAGAAAACTTTCAGCTTTCTCAGCCTGAACCACTCTGCTTTAACTTCCTGAACTCATCCCAAGTGATTGGAGCTGGGTTAGCATCTTCTTGGAGCTGGACATTGCTTTGAGGGTGGGTGTTCCCATTCAGGAGCTCAGTGCCTGCTGTCCTCAGTGAGTCCTCCTGGCTACGGGGCTGCACCTTCCATCGGCTCTCTGGGTCACTGGGAAGCTTGTCTGGAGCAGTCTGCCCTGCATTGTGAAGAAGGCTTTTGCAGGGGAAACTGCCATAGGAGAGGCTAATTCAGCAGCTCTAGGAAATGCAATCCCTTGTGGGACCACGCTGGTACATTTACAATTCCTCATCCCTTTTGCACAGCAAGAAAATTTGCAAGACAACATCTTGCCAACCTTGAGATGCAAATTTCTGGCATTTCTGGAGGTAGTGGAGGACAGAACTTCGTGCTGGGACTGTGGTAGCAGCAGCAGTGTATGACTGGCAGGAACTGATTTGAATAATTGGGTGTCACGTCTCTATTTTTCTTTCAGTTTAGCTACATGTGCAATTAATTAAAATAATAACCTAAACGGTCTCCTGCTGGGGTTGTGTTTGCTGCTCTGCTTCAGTCTGCCATCAGTGCTGCTGAAAGAGTTTTATTGAGAGCTGCTTCTTGCTGAGAGGAGGTCGAGCAGAGGAAGGCTCTCCCAGCAGAAAGACCTTTAATGCTCATGATGTCTGCGCTCTTCCCACCCATGTTGTCTGGGTGGTGGATAGACAATAAACAGGGATTTAATGTATCACTTCCCACATCCTCGACTCACCTTGCACTTTGCCTAGCATGGAGAATTGCCTCGTCTATGTCGTGGGAAATGTGGTCCCTGTCCTGCACCCAAGTCAGACTGGTAGTGCTGCAGGAGGGTTTGTGGAGGGTTCTTTGAAATCAGGACATCCCTCCGAAATGTAAGCACAGGATAGCCTTGCGCATAACTGACAACAGAAACAAGGTACAGGGACACAAGAGCTTTACTGCTGAGAGGTGCCCCAGGATCACCCCATAAACCATCAGTGTGCCCAGGACTTTAGGCAATGAAGTTTTCCAGGAAGTGTCATCTCCTCCTCCTCAAATTAACCATTTCCATTAAATGGAATTAATAGCTCATCACATGTGTAGCTGCCTCCAGACACCATCTGCACCATTTTGCTGCCTGTTTCCAGCCACATTCCCTTCCTCACCTCTGCTCTGCAGTCCAAGGCTGGCAGATGCCCTCAGCAGCCTTTGCAAGGGGAGAAAGCTCTGGTCCATGAGGAAACTGTCAGAGGATCTCCATTCATTCACAGTCCTCCCTAAGCAAAGGCCAAGATTTTGGTGCACACTGCGCTGACCCCATTTCTTTCAAGACTGTGGTGCATTTTGTGCCGGCTGCCCCCACACTGGAGATCTCTGTGGAACAAATGAAATTACTTGGGGAACTGTGCTCCCACTTTTCACACTCCTCCAAAACACCCTTTATCTGCAAAACACCCTTTATCTGCTGCTACGGCAACATCAGGGGCATACTTTAAAAAATCAGGATGCTTACATCCAAAGCCTTTTCCAGTTGCCATCTTCATTGCTGGTACAATAAATAATGTTCCCCTGCAGCTCAGTGCATTCACATCTCATCTTGCTCCTTTTTCCAGTTCTTTTTCTTGCGTGGCTGATTCCCTGTCAGCATCCAACACTAATCTATCCCTGGCAGTCCTTTCCCTCCCTGCTTTAGTTCTAAGGATGCTTGGGATACAGGGGTATTGACCGTGGCTGTGAACATGGTGCCAACCAGTCCCTCACCCCACTACCCCTGCTTGCTTCTGGCAGAGTTGACATAGGGTTAGGGGCAAGATAGCAGGCAGAGCTGCCTGTCCTGAGATGGCCCTTTTCCTCTGGGTTTTCTTGGAAAAGGCTGAAGCAGCCTAAACTAGATGGGCAACAGAAGACAATGTTAGAGATTAAAGCATCCAGCTGGCAGAAGGAAGATGATAAACTTGTCCAGAAGAAATTGAATTGGGATTTAGCTGAATGGGAAAGCAATCGAAATTCAAAGGTTTTTTTGCTTAAACCAACTGACCGAAGCGGAGCTCCCAAGCCTTTAAACAGCATTCATAAACTTTAAAGCCAGAGAGGAAAATTTTGATTATCTTGTCTGACTTCTTGCCTGGTGCAAACCTGGTCCCTCCTGCCAGCCTGAGGACAGAGGACTCCTGCATCAAGGACAGGACTTTTGTACCTCCTTTAGGAAAACAGCCTGTATCGATACAGAGAGGTCAAGAGAACAACGAGTCTCCCGCACACTTCTGTGGTCCATAAGTGAAGGTAAAGCTGACTTATCAAGTCTTGGAATGAAAGAATGCCTCATACTTGCCCCAGAGATAGTGAGTACCTGCTTCTGCACCCACTTGTGGGCTCAGAGCTCCCCGACCCTGAAGGATGTACTAGGAGGAAAATGCAGGAGAGCCACTGAGCCAGAAGAGAAGCAACCCAAGAGCTTGATCTCCACTGCTTGGCAAAATGCTTTCACTGCTCTCCTCTCAGCCCATTACCTGAAAATAAGAGTGGATGTCCTTTTGTTTCCATCCCTACTTAAATTAGCACTGTGGGGACAGCCCATTAGTACCCAGCACACCTTTCCTGGAGCCCTGACCTCCGCAGAGGCCTCTAAGTACAGCTGTGGTCTACAGGGGAGGTCACTGCAATTATTTATCACTTATTACCACAGTGAGTGACAGGGCAGGAGCTGTTACACCCCATGTGGCAGGGTTACAGCAGGTTCATCGCGTGGGCTTGCAATGGTGCTGATCAGGGGGTGGGGGTGAAGGGGGGAGGAGAACTCTTCTCTCGGGCTCTGACAGGATCCACATGCTTGGGAGGTGCTGAGAGGCAGAGAAAGGTGAAGTCCCAAATTGGGGTTTGCTCCCTGGATGGCTCAGAGGTGGCAGGAGCCCGGCCTGGGGGAAGAATCCAGCCCGTGGGATGCACACATGGGACGTTGCTGACCTGGGCACAGACAGAGCCGAGCAGCACCACTAGTGGGGACAAGCTGGGATCGGTCATACTGGGATCTGGGCTGTCCTAGCCCCATCAGAAAGTTTGGTTTCTTCTCTGTTCCCTGACCTCTTCTCTTGCCTCTGCCTGGCTTGCCTGATGGATTGCACATCCTTGGGGCAACACTAGCCTTACCAGCTGTCTGGGGGGTGTCTGCTACCCACCTCTTCTGTCTCCACAGACGTCCCAGGGCCATTTCACATTGGTAGTCAAGACCTATCCTGAGTACGCCCATGCTGCAGCAGCCAGTCCAGATCTCAGACGAGGGCCCCCACACTCCTAAACCCAAGTACACCCTCCCAGAACCAAAACTGGTGCTCAAAACCTCTGATGGAGCAAGAGCCAGTTGGAGGGGTGGAAGCTTCTTAATTCTGCTCCTCCTCCATATCACTGCTGCTTTCCCATGAGTGCCTGCAGAGCCCAGGGCCCACTGCTTGGCACTTTGCAAACACAGAAGGAGGACAAGTCTTTGCTTCCCCACATCGCTGCAAGAACAGGCAAAGTACAGGGGAAGGGTGTAGGGAAAGAACATGGCCACCCAGAGAGCTTCTCAGGACCTTTACGTTTACACCATGTTGCGTTGTCCAGCATCACTCTTCCCCTTCTGTCCAGGCATCAGACTTAGCAACAGTCTCTGTCATCCTACACTTCGGGGAAAGCTTGTCTCCTTTAGAGGCCCCATGTGCAAGGCACAGAATCATAGAATTGTAGAATGGTTTGGGTTGGAAGGGACCTTTAAAGGTCGTCTAGTCCAACCCCCCTGCGATAAGCAGGGAGATCTTTGAATATCTCCAGTTGCTCAGAGCCCCCTCCAACCTGATCTTGAATGTTTCCAGGGATGGGGCATCTACCACCTCTCTGGGCAACCTGGGACAACGTTTCACCATCCTCACGGTAAAAAATTTCTTCCTCGTATCTAGTCTGAATCTGCCCTCTTTTAGTTTAAAGCCATTACGCCTTGTCCTGTCGCAACAGGCCCTACTTAAAAAGTCTGTCCCCATTTTTCTTGTAAGCCCCCCTTAAGTACTGAAAGGCTGCAATAAGGTCTCCCTGGAGCCTTCTCTTCTCCAGCGTGAGCACCAGCTCTCTTAACCTCTTCTATCCCTCAGATGGTGTTTGTGGCCCTCCTCTGGACCCGCTCCAACAGGTCCATGTCTTTCCTGTGCTGAGGGCTCCAGAGCCGGACACGGTACTCCGGGTGGGATCTCACCAGGATGGAGCAGAGGGGTAGAGTCACCTCCCTCGACCTGCTGGGCCACACTTCTTCTGATGCAGCCCAGGACGCGGTTGTTCTGCTGGCGTCTTTCACATGGATGCAGGAAAAGGTCTGAGAAAAGGGGTTTATTCCCCCCCCAACACTCAACCCCCCCCGGCAGGCTCAGCCCCTCGGTGCTCAGCCCAGCCCCTGGCAGCCCCTGAGCCTCGCCCTCCCGAAATGTGCGACCACCCCCGCAAGAGCGGAGCAGCCGCCGCCGGTCCCCGAGCAGACCCTGCCGGGAGATGGCACTGCAAGCAAGGACAACCGTCCCGCCGCGCTCCCAGGGTGGCAGGAGCCGCCGGAGCAAAACGGCCCCCTTTATCTGCGCTTTCCCCTTCCTTTCCCCTGAGACCCTGCCGGAAAAACGGTCCTCTTGTCACCTGCGATGGCTGCATCCTCGCCACCTTCATAACACTTCTCTGGTGCCAAGCGAAACCTGCTGCCAACGGGCTGCGGCGGGTGCGCGAGAGATGGTTGGAAGTGGCAGGCACATCTCTACCAGCATCTGAGGAAAGCAGGATGGAAGGGGAAAAATCCGTGCCTGTCCTCAGGGGATGAAGACAGACCTCTCTAAACCGGAGGTCCACACCCTGAGACGGCGCCTCGAACCCTCCAGAGCATCAATATTTCCACCACAGCCTCCTGCGGCTCCAAAATCACCCAAAATTTCCATGGAAGGTTTGTTTGGGTTTTGTATGGGTTTTGTTTGGTTTTTTTTTTTTTTCCCTTTCTTTTTTTTCAGATCAAACAAAGAAGCCGTGCAAATATAACGAATTTCCCCCTCTGGGTGGGAAGTTTTGCTAAAGTGGTTGTCAGGGAATCAAAATTTACAGCACCTGAGGTTTTCCTAACTTGCTGTTTCACATTGAGGTATCAGGGGAGACGCAGATTTTCTTGTTTCTCGTGAGAGCTTGAATCTCCACCTGGATGAAACTGAGAAATTTCGGCAGCTTTTTGCAATGCCGGTCCAATTTCCCAAGGAAATTTCACGGGCTTTTCCGCACCCTGCCAGATTTTTCAACACCTTTCAGGAAGCCACAGCTGAACATTTTTGGTCAGGATAGTTTTGCATTTCAGGGTGAATATTTGGACCAGATAGTTGTTTAATTCTGCCAGGACCAGTGTTCCTGCTCCCCAGCAGTGTATTGTGCCAGGCAGCAAGGTGTTCCCAAAAAAGGTGGTATCACACAAACCCAGTGAGAAGGCACCCATCAGTTTTCCTGTGAAAACCAATGTGTTTGGGCTCAGATAAAAGACTCCTAGCTGAGGCTGTTAGAAACTTTTTTTTTTTCCTGGGGGCAAAGGGGGGAGAAGATATTTTTTCAACTGAAAATTTTCAAAACTGAAGTTTTTAGAACAGGAAAGTGCTGATTACCTTCCTGCTCTGAGGAGATGATAAAAAACAATTATGCAATTTGTCTTAATGTCCCATTCTGGCATTTTTGCAAAGAAAGGGTCTCGTTCTCAGTTTTGAGCAGGAGCCAAATGAATCTGTACCCAAAAAAAAAAAAAAAGAGCAGTGTTAAAGTGTCACAAATAAAACATTTCAACATGGGGTAAACAGGCATGTGTGCTTAACACCCGGTGATTTTGCCAGGTTGTGGGAGAGAAAAGCAAACATTTGTCCAATTTTGGTCTTGGCTGTGATGAGACTGAAGGAAGGGATGGCTGGGACATGGCTGATGAAGGGGAGGAGATGGAAGAAGACAGCAGAGGATGCAGGAGCAGGAGCAGCAGAGGTGGTATTTCTCCTTTGCTATACTAGAGCTATATGGTACATAATTTTGCCCATGCTGTCTTCCTTAGTGACCCTGGGAGTCACCCATCTTCATCGTACACACATGCCCCATATATGGGCACCAAGGAGATATGGGATGTGAATGGGGCATACCCCATGAGGGTTTCACCTGCTTGGGTGAGTTTCTGGGCTTATAGGAGTTTACCCTCAGGGCTGGGGAGGAGAAACCCAGCAAATTACTACAAGAAATGCACCTTTGAAAGGTCAATACTCATTGAGAGCCGGATGAATGGAAGTGGTGGTGGCATCCCTTTCCAGGCATCATATGGGATGGTGATTTGCCACTGTGGTTTTCTCTCAGGAACTGGAACTCATGGAGGCTGCTGGCAGAGATGGGGAGATCTCTCTCATCTCCTTCCCCTGCTCCCCCCCAACCCGGCACTGATGTTTCCCAGGTGTTTCTGACTTGCACAGTTTGAAACTGAGTCACCTTCGATTTTTCCTGACATTTCCCAGAATTTTCTAAACTGCAATATTATATTTACTCCAAATGTGGGTTTCTGTGGGAATCATGCTTCTCAGCTAAAGGCAAAAAGAAACTGAAACAAAATAAATCCACCTCCCCCTCCCCCCCAAAAAAAAACCCCAAAACCTTTTGAAAGTGGTGGGGGCAGGGGTTTGCAAATTCCTTACCAAAAGACATTAAAAAGCAGCTCTTTCACTTTTTTCTTTTAAACCAAACCTTTTCACGCTAAAAACTTCAAACTGCTCTAATCCCTGGCTTCTGCTTTCTGTGTGAGGAGAATGATTCGTGATGGAAGTCAGTCCCACAACCAGAGCAAGGAGCCATGCTGCCGCAGATGCTGGCCTGCCTTGAGGTGTTAATCTGCGGGGAGATCGTGGGGGACAAACCAGCCGTGCTGGCGCGGGCCATATCTTGGGTTGGGCTCACACATGTCTGTCAACTGGTAGGGTTTTGTGCCAGGGATTCCCAATCCAGGCAGGAGCCACAACCACCGGGACATCCTTGCTTTCTCAGTGGCAATGAGAGTGCCTCTGCCATGTGTAAAAAACTGCAGACACTGTGGTGGTTTGGGGGCAATCCTGTCACAGGAGGGGCTGAGGGCAGGATGCCTGGGTCCCCTCCTTAATGTGCGCACTATCCCGTGTGTGCCTTGTGCCAGCCACATCCCTCCGGACACCTCCATAGCCCCCAACCCTGACAGTGGGAACAGTGTCAGCCCGTAAGATGTCCTGATCCATGGGGGAAAAACAACCCACCTGGCAAATACACAGGATTATGGTGCTGATTCCCCAGTTCCAGGAGCATTGCAACACCCATCCTGTAATTCAGGATATTCATGAAGCAGAGATGCAAAAATGCGATTGCTGTAACATCTCGGTTCTTGCCTGAGATTATACTGGGTTGTGCTCATGACGCCAAGGAGAAAAAGTGCTGAGGGGAAACCTTTTCCAGACCCCTCTCCTGTTGTTCCTCGCTCAGAAAGACATATGCGAAAATGTATTTTAAATATGGCTTTCATTCCATGCTGAGCCTCTTCCGAGTGAGGAGCTGGCAGCAGTGGGCCATGTGCTGAGTGGGTGATGGGACGGACGTTATTTATAACAGGTGTCAGGTGGTACTTTGTCATCGAAATCTTACCCGGCAGTAGCAGCAAGGGGTCTTGCCATATGCCAATCTCTGTTTTCCAGGAGTGGTTTGATAACAGCATGCTCCGAACCTGCCATCCTTGCTGCACGTGGAAACTTTACTCACGCATTTTAGCTGACCAGTGGGACCTCATCCCCTCTGAACCCCACGACATCCCAAATCACGCTCATCACTCACGTCCCGGCAACTGGACATCCGCGATCAAGGTTGCGTCGAAGGACAGGAGTTTCTCCCACGCAAACCTTTGCACACACGTGCGAGCACATCGTACCCTCTCCGGGCTCTGGGAGGTCCCCGCGGCCTCTCCTCGCACGCACCTTCTCTGTGCACACGCACACAGGCGCTCACCACCACCAGCCTTCCCAGGCAAATGGGTAACAGGCTGGAAAGCTACAGCCAAGTCCTACGCTTATTATCTCCATCTTTGTCTTTCACACGCACCTCCCGCCGTTCCCCTCTATCTACACAGGAAGAAGTTTGGCAAATGTAATAAAGACAAGGTGAAGTTTTACATAAAATAATCTCTCCTGCCATGATTCCTGAGGAATTTTAATCAGTCCAGGAGTACCGGCAGAATTCCTTTGCCTGCAATCTTTTCATGATCTTGCTTTCCCCTCTTGTTCCTCGTGGGGAGCATTTGCTGAGAAGATGATTAAATCGGGCTGGTAAAAAGCTCGTCGGCTCCGTAGCTCCCATCTTTTCCTGCTTCTTTGCAAGATCATTTGTACTTTTTTTCTGGCCTGCGGCATGCCAGGTCAGCCGCTTTCTTTGCCTACCCTGTACATTTCCTCACCATTGTTGTGGGGTTTTTCCCCCTCCGGAGAATCTCTTTTGTGCAAAGGCAAGAGACAAGGCTCCTAGCTCAGCCTGCTGTGTTGTTGTTCGCCTGAAGTCCAGCAGGAATTCAAGGAATGGTTCCCCACGTCTCCTATTCACCTTGCTCCTGCCGGTGGCAAGGGGTCGGGCAGGGGGGGCGGATAGTTTGGGGAAGCCGTGAGCAAGGAGCACAGACCAAGGGGCTGATGCGAACTCAGGGATTTTGGAGGACTGAAACTCATCTGCGTGTTGCCTGCCAGTAGTGCAGTGTAGGAATTTGGGCATTTTGCTTTGAACAAATGATTCACCAGCAATCATTCAATCAGCTCTCCCAATGGTTGAATAATCTGTGAGTAATTTAGTCAGATGTTTGCCATGAAGTATCAAACAAAAGGTTTGGAAAGACACTGGCTCAGACTCACACCTTACATATACTGGCCTTTGGGGTACAACTAGGCAAATGCTGTCCCCTGAGCTCTGGCTCTGGGTGACCGAGGGATCTGTGTTTCTTTACAACTGGCCAGGCGCAGCCCAAAAAGTTCAGGATCTGACCATGGCTCAGCTCTGTCGTACTCTCACCGTGCAGCTGGTAAGCGTCTGCTCTCCTGATCAGGGTACCTCCACTGCTGGAGGCAGGTGGGTGGCACATGATGGGGTGGTGACGTTTTGGTGACAGTCTCCTGGTTGAACATCAGTGTACAGGCTTGTGGTGAGCTTGCTTTCTCTGAGCGGCTCCGACTGGGGTAGGTATAGTGGATGGGAAAAGCAGCCCACGATGATGGCCTGACGCCGGCTCACAATCAGTGGAGAATCATTTCCCTGGGTCCAGTTCTCTTTCTGAACCTATTGGTGCTGTGGCATTTTTCCATCCTTGTCCTCACCAAACCACTTGCTCCCCTGACAGTAGCATCTGGGAGCTGCTACTTTTCACGCAGCTTTTACTCCTTCTTTTCCAGCCCTGATCCTGGATGACAACAGTGCTGGAGGGACGAAGAGGGAGGAAAAGGGGTTGGGATTTTCTTTCCTCTTCTTCCATTTCATCACTATTTCAATCTGGTCCAGAGTCTCTGGGCAGGAGGGTCATTCTCCAGCCCTGCTGCAATCTGCTGAACAGCCTTGGACACATCCCCTCTCTGCTTTTAGTTTTCCCTCCTGTTTTTCCAGGACCTGCTATTATCTATCACAAATTCCCCCAGAGCCCCAACATGTGGGTTATTCTTCATGGATAAAACCAGTAATAATAAACAGATAATTTATTGTGGACCTTCATCTGAGACAAAACATCGTTATTTCCATCCAATTAATAGTGGCTTTTAGTAGCATCAGTGAAAAACTAGACAAAACCTGGCTTCCACCCAGCCCCCTGCCTCTGCCTGCGTGACATTGTCTGTGTGAGGCCAGGACTGCGGGGAGAGGTGGTACCTTTAATTTGATCAACACATACCTACTTGGAACAAAACAGATCGACTTTTGTAGGTTTGCCCAAAGATTACCTTCTCCATTTTTGGTGCTTTTTTTCTTTAACAAGAAGATCAGGAAGAAAGTTTTGTTGTTGCTGTTACTACTGTTTTCTGCAGCCCAGGAGAAGTCCTGGGATGCCAGGGAAAGTGGGAACATGCCAGTGGGAGTATTTCTCCCAAGTCCTCTCCACAGAGTTTTCTCGCCTGCGTTGTTTCCTGAGTCACGGGGATTTGTGCTGGGAACGCTCAGATATCTGGAAGCTGAAACAGCCCTTACTGCTGACCCAGATGATGATGTCCAGGGATCAGCACCCCAGCCCTGCCACAGCCCCTGGGGTGGAGGCCAGGGTGGAGGACTCCCACAATGAGTTGTAGGGCTCTGCAGGGCTCCCTGAAAAGCCCCCGTCAGCACCGGTCTGTGCCCCTCACTGGCATGTAGCCCCTGGCAGCCAGCAGGCTGTTTCTCCATGGGCATTTGTCTCTTTCCAGGCTGGGCAAACAGAGCTATTTCTCTGCACACCGGCAGCCAAGCCGGGGATGTGGCTGGGAAGGGCTATGCCCCCCAGATCCCCAGCCCCACGGCACCCCCCCAGCCAGTGCCACCATGGTGCCAGTCAGCCTTCCCCCAGATCCAGGTGTTTGGAACTGCCAGCGCGGGTGTCAGGATTTGGGGGGAGGGGGAAGCGGGAACCCTGCAAGGGTAACTTCTCCTCGGCCCCCTGCCCGCCCTGCCCTTCCTCGCCCCGAGGCTGCTCAGATGTCCTTGCTCACCCTCCCCTTTGGCTCCTGCTCGTTTGGCCTCACTGCTGCTTTAATTTTAGCAATTCCTTGGAAAGAGTCATTTTCCATAACTCAGCTCACAGCGAAGCCCTCTGCCTGCCAGCTCTGCCTTCTCACACGTGTTGCTGGCGTGCCCCAGCAGCACACGCCTGCACCTGCCCAGCCAGGCCTGCCTGTCCCAGCCTTTTGCACACCGAAGCCGCACACCCGGCTCCCGTCCCATCCCTCCTTGGCACGTTTTGTCCTGGCACTCCCGAATTCCGCTGTGCCGCGGCTGGAACGGGCGCCCCTGGCCTGGCTGCGTGGCCACCCCTGCGGCTTCTGCCTCGTCGGGCGTTGTGCACAGGACAGGAGGACGTCTGTCCCCTGCGCTCTGCAGACAGTCGCGTGTGTGTCCCCCGCTCCTGCGCATGACAGCTTCACCTGCGATGGGAAACGGGGTGCACCCCCCCCGGCCCGTGCCACGGGGGACCCCGCAGCTGTGGGGGCACGGCGGATGGGCAGGCTGGGCTTTTGTTTGGCACCCACCAGTGGATCGCATCCCAGTGGGAAAGGTGGGTGCAGGCGTGGGCGGGCTGCCCCGCTCGTGCGAGGGGTGTGCAAGAGAGCGTGGGAGCAGTCCTGGGCGCGGGGGGCGTTCAGTTGTGCAGTGCGTGTGTGCGTGTGCGAGACAGGGGTGAGCGCGGTGCTTCCCTTTCAGTCCGCATCTGCGTGCGGGTGCTTCCGTCGTGCACGCCGAGGGGGTGCTTGTGCAAGGGGGTGTAGCACGCACAAGCGGGG
>VZSF01008261.1:230907-245246 GCA_013398295.1 Chionis minor
CCACCCCCCCCCACCACCTTCCCAGCGGGGAGGGCATCGCGGCCGCTGGGAACGGCATCAGGTTGAAGGCTGGGAAAAAGGGATGATCCCTCCTGCCTGCTGCATTGCTCCGGCAGGGCTGGAGCCGAGGTTGCGGGGTGCCTCTTTGTAAACCTGGAGCCCGTGGATTTCCTGGGCGGGAGAGCAGACTTCTCCGTTCCTCCAGAGGCACAACCTGCCCTTTCTTCTGCTGTGGCAGTGCTGATTTTTTTATTGTTATTAAATTTTGGGGTGGGTTGGTTTGTTGGTTTTTTTTTTTTTTGAGGGGGTGCCTGTGATTTTATAAGAAAAGCGTCTGCTTGGCGCTTCTGTGGAACTGCTCTCCCTGGGCTAGGCAGTTCATCCCAAGCATGAGTGTGAGGGCTGCTTTCCAGAATTGCATAATACACACCGATCCCTTTGCTGCACAAACTCCCTGACATTTGCAGATCTTGGTGACTTCCCCCACTGCAATCTTAAAACCGGATTGGGACTCCAACCAGGGCGTTGAGCTACTTTGTGCAACCTTTGCTGGGGACAGAACCTGGTCTGCGTGTTTCAGCTTCCCTGGCTCCTCCAGCAGTTGTTTCCTAATCCACTAAACTTTTTTTGGTATAAAGATTGGCACTTCTCCTTCTGTCTCTTAGAAAGTCCCTTTCTTCCCCGCCCTGTGCTTATAGACACATGTGTAGGGTTTGTAGAGAGCACAGGTTGCGGAATGGGGATTGCCGGCAAAGCCGTTTGATTTCTTTTTCACGTCTCTTTGTGTTCCAATTTATGGGGTGGTCCAGGAGATCTCTTCCTCAGATTGCTTTTTGCTCAGGAACTCGATGATTTCTGCTAGGATTTTGCTAATTTGACTCTGACCGTGCCCGCTCTCTGTGTACGCGTGTTGTTTACCTCTGTGAGGGACAGGACCCGCACATGCTGCTGCTGGTCCTGCCGGTGGTGTGTGGGGGCAGCGAGGCAGGGACGCTGCCTGCTTCCCGCGAAACACGCAAATAATGGGAGCAGCCGTTCTTGCTCCCTCCTCCCTGCCCTGCCCCTCTGTGAGGAGTCAGAGCTTTACCGGGGTGGCTGGAGATGTGCAAGGGATGCTCATGTCCGACAAGGCATCTTGCTGGAACCAGGTCCTGGGACCAGGGCTCACTAGGGAGGGTGGACTTTTCCGAGACGGGCTGTGCTTTGGAAATGAGAGCCCTGTGCCTGACAGACTTCCTTGCGACAGCGCTTTAGGGTAACTTCATCAGAGCCTGTTGTCAGAGCAGGCCAAGCCACGATCTGATGATCGTGCATTACCTTTGGTCTGACTTACCCCGAGAGGACCCGATCCTGCCAAGGCACTGTACCCCCAACCCCATGGAAGGTGCTGAGCACCTCCTGGACTTGGAAAAGAAAAAACCCTGGTACCTCTTGGAGCTGCAAAGCTTAAGATGCACACACACGTACAAATAACTGTGCAGCCAAGGCTCAGCTTTCGGAGACGTGGCTGACTCTCCGAAGCCGGCGGCAGGAGTTTTGCGGGTCCAAGCCCCAGCTCCCAGCCACTCTCAATTAATTCGCCGGCAGGCTGGAGGAATGCATCCTGCTCCAGCTCAGGCTGGGGCTGGGTGTGCATCTGGGGAGCCTGTCTCTCGGCTCTGTCGTTTATTATTGCTGCCGCTGCCATTACGCCTGACAAATGGGAGTTGCTGAGTAATGTGCTGTTTGTGTGTAAATATCTGAGCGCTCACAGCTGAGCTCACTCCTGTGACTTTGCAGGAAGCCGGCTCAGCACCTTACCCCCATGAAGACCTGGGAGAGCAAAAGCATCCTTCTGCGGGGACCTTCCCACCCCTCCCAGTGGTGTTAGCCTTCTGTCTCCACTTCCTTCCTGCAAGCATGAAGCCTCTGTCCTCACGGGTTAATGTGGAGGCCTTGCTGCTTTCCTGAGTGTGAGTCAGGGGTGGGAGAGGGCTGTGTGCGTGTCCGTGTGTGTCTGTGTCCCTGTGTGCGTGCACACCTTCTTAGCCACCGAGGTACGGCTACTCCCAAGGGTGCTTGTCCTCAGGCAGAAAGAGTTTGGGGGACTTCGTGTGCTTTGATAGGGACAAAGTCATCCACAATTAGGAAAGGAGTTTTATTTTGGGTTGTTGGTTGGGGGTTTTTTTGGCCTATGTACTCAATTCCCTTTAATTTCATCCCATTACTGATGGAGATGCTAAATTATTCCTTCCCATATCGTTTTCATCCCATTTGCAGATTAGCATCTGACTGCTTCTGTCAGTACTTGCTCAGCCCAGCTAGACTGATTGCAGCTCTTTTAATCTCCCCTTGTAAATCAATCCCTTCTGCCTCCTGATCATTTTTGTCGCTCGTTTTTCTGAAATCCCTCCAATTTGTCCATTTTGTGTAGGTGACGTATGCCTGGCCCTAAACATGATGTATACCAGGCATGGCAGCGTGAGGGAAGGACACCCCCTCCCCTCCCACCCCGCTGGGGCTTGTGATGCTTTGTCAGCGCTGAACTGAGTTACTTCCCCATTATTCTAAGCTATAGTCCCTGCTCGGTGTTGCAGAAGAAAGCAGCATACCCAGGTCAGTGCCCTGGGGCGAATTCCTCCAAATTTTGGCGATGAGGTGCTGAGGTTTGTTTGCCTGCTGCTAGCACATGCTGGAAGGGGCCGGTGCTCTAGGTGCTGTCTGTGGGGTGCCTCTCCCCATGCGACCTAACTGTTGGACGAGGAGGGATGAGCAAATTTAAGAGAGGGAAAAAGCTGCGTCAGGGCTGCTGGACAGGTGGGGAAACTGAGGCCCGTGCATGGGCTCAACGTACATTTCCTGTGCTCCTGTCCAGCACGTGCTGCTTGTTTAGGCGCTCCGTGTGCGGGGTCCGGTCCCAGTTGCACCCGTTAGTATTGCGGGCATTTTCCTGGAAGATGCTGGATCCTGTTGCTCGGCCAGAGCAGGCTGGCAGGCAGGGATGCTGGGTTCTGGGGCTGGTTTTGTGCATCGCTTCTCCCGCTGATGGCTGGAGCTTGACGCCACCCGCACTCTCGCGGGGAAGAAACGGGGGCTTTGTGCAAAGGCAGACGTGTCTTGCATTCACGCGCTTTGAAGTTCTGTCATCCCAAACCCGGAGCCCCTAGCACCGAGCTGTTCCCATTAGCTGGAAGGACCCGTGCCCTTCCAGGGACCATCTATTTTTAGGAGGAGCTGTATTCTGGACAGTGTCCACCGCAGATGCTCTCTGCCTCCTCCCCTTGGCCCCCCGCCAGGGACACCACCGCTCGGGCTGTCCGCCGGTGGGGCAGACCTCGCTGAGGCTCGACGGGAGCGTGAGGGAGGTGGCACCACGGGGGCCATGGGGGACACTCGAGGCGGGGGGCGGCTATCGCTGCCTCAGGGGGGCTTGGTGGGGCCAGCGAGCTCACGCTGCCCGTCACCTCAGCGGTCGCAAGTGGCATTTAATGGTGCTGTTGGTACCGGCGGGACACGGTGCCGGCTTTACGGCGGGATAAAGGGCACTTTCCTGGGCCGGGTGGTACCCGGTGCCGGTGCCCGGTGCTGGTCCGTTCGCCAGGATGACACTAGGGGGCACGAGATCTGCTGGAATCCCTTCGTCGGGCTTTGGGGGAAAAAGGATGCAAAGCCGCTCTTGACCCTTCAAGCCCGTGCATCTCCACCCCAAACACCCCCCCACCCTCCCCAACGCCGGCACATTTTGTAGGAATCAGAGTGCTCAACCCCAAGGGTTGACCCGGGTAACTCGTCCTGCAGCGACGGCGGGACGCGGGGCTCCGGGTGCCGCTCCGCCTGGATCCGTGTGTCGACAGCCGTGGGAGCCGCAGGAGTAAGGATGGGAGCGCTCAGCCAGAAACACCTTCAAAGCGAGGAGGAGATGGATACAGCCCGAGTGCCAGGGAATCTCTGGGGAATTGGGGAAATCCAGGAAAACACCTAGCATGGTTTTAATGCCTCTCCGGAGGCATTGTCCAGAGCAGGGATTAAGTCAGATTCGGGGTTGGCTTTCAAGATGAAACATGTTATGGTTTCATTTTCTGCTGGATGTTAAGTTCATGCGTGATGTCTCCTCAGGGTCATGTTTTCCCAAAGCAGCAGAAACTTTAGAGAGTCTGATTTAATGAACGGTTCTGATCGATCTGAAACGTGGGGGGGGTGTGGTGTGTGTGTGTATATATATTATACATATGCATCCATGTGTATATCTGGATAGGGTGCGAAGAATGCATTTTTGAAGGTATGTTTATGTATTTCTGCATACATTCAGCTGTAGTATTGTCTTCTGTCCTTAAAATCTATTATTGCAGCTGTGAATGCATGTATGTATATTAAAAGACTGTATACTGGAGTCTCTTTCTCTTGTTATAACAAACCTTGTGAAAAGCAAATAAAGAGACATTGTTCTCATAGAAGGCTCGGACGGACTCAATATTTATCTTCTATGAATTTTGATAGTTCTTGTTCAGCATGTTTGCAGTTATGACAGTGGGATTTTTTTTTTTTTTTGTCTATCTACTTAAAATTTTGCGCTAGTGTGAAACTGAAAACATTCAGATTGTTTCAGTTTATTCATTACTTAGTGAAAACAGAAATCAAGCTTCTGGATTGAAATGTTGATGCTCGGTAACATTCTGGCATATTAATTTCTAAATGGTTCGCTTTTCTAATGCCTTCTGTCACCAGATACCAGGCTCCTTTGCTGGAGAACTGTTTCTCATGCAAGCCCCCAGGCAATATTTTTAGTAGGACACTGGCGCATCGCAAATACTCCCTTTCTCCTAGAAAAGGCTTTGCTGACTGTTGTTGAAAGTAGCACTAGGTTGGCTAGAAATGAGAGATCAGAGGAGGATGATGCTGCTGCGTCAGTGCGTTTGCTTTGTGCCTTTGATGGAGGTTTTGTGTCTGGCCGTGCGGGTGCGTGCCTGTGCGGATGCAAGGGCACTTCCCCAGCTGGTTCCTGAGCCAGGGCTGAGGACGAGGGGTTTATTTATTTTGAAATGCCTTGTGAAGTGGAAGGAGGTCTGCGAAGAAGTGCCGAGTCTACTTTTAAGTCAATTAGGGATTGTATCCGAAGGCGTGACGTGGTTTGAAGAGCAGAGGGTGATTCGTCTGAAGGTGTTACCTAATTAGAGGGTATAGTCAGTGCTCTAATTAGCCGTGACACCCTAAAGATGTCATCGAAGCCCTCTTGAGGCACCGCTGATCCGGCGGCATGGCTGCGAGCTGTCAGGGCAGCCTGGCCGCGCGCGGTTGGGACTGCCGCCCTCCGTCTGGGAGGCAGCCCGGATGCCACTGCTGGAAGAAGCTGTTTTCCTTCAGGTGACTTGCGATGCCCTCCAGGGCTGCTGCCAGCGTCGAGTGATGTTCATGAAGTCACAGAATGAAAGGAAAGCTGAAGCAGATGGAAAAATTAATACTGCTGCCCATTATGTATGAAATCTCTCTCTTTTTCCCGGGGGGGATTGCTTTCTGCTGCTCCCCGCTCAGGGGAGGCTGGAGGAGGAAGGCTCTAAGTGTTTGCAATAAATGATGCTGTACTTTAGCCGTGGCTGTGTTTGCAGCAGCTGGTGGAGGGATCGTGACCCCTCTCTTAGCGTTGCCTTACAGAGGGGACATGGGATCAACTGAAATCCGGCTTGCCCAGACCTGGTTGCATTTAAATACTATGCAACACACCCTGTGAGGGGGGAACTGGTGGGGGAAGCGGCACAAAAAATGCTGGGTGAGAGGGAGAGGCTGCTGGGGAGTCTTTGCCCTGATGCTGGAAGCGACTCACAGCCAGGACCTCCGCTGGCCCAAACCTGGGTGGTGTGTGGTTGGTCCCCCTCCAGGAGGAGGGACTGGGGGCTACACCAAGGCTGCCCTCTTCCTGCTTTTTGTCCACCGAGTCAATTGCTGTTTACTGCGTCAGTTCACTCCACCCCATGAGGAGAGGACAGTGTGAGTTGCCTGTTCCCACCAGCAATCATAAAGGTCAGTAGGAACCAGGTGGAGCGGGGAGTTGACTGGTGGATGAGTGTGGAGAGCAGGGCCCATTGTCATTCTCAGCATCAGTGAGCAAAAGCATCCTCTCCTCCATCACAGCTGAGGTCTCCACCGCTGTCAGGGCCCCTGAATTGCCAGGATAGTTTGAATCTGTCCCCTCAGAATCCAAGTGCCACCTGAGGGTGATGCTCATCTCTGGGAGTAGCAATGCGTGGCTCAGACCTCCTTGGGAGGAAGGAGCTACTATTATTCCAGTCTCGGTGGGAAGAGAAGGAAAGAGATCCTCGGGGCAAGGCAGGCTCAGCTGTGTGTTTCATCAGTGCTGTGAACAGCCTCGCTCTGCAGAGGGACTGGTGGCCAGCACTGCTTTTGTAGGTAGTATCACAGGCGCCCTAAAGCAAACACACAACCAGGCACATCCCTGTGTTAGCAATTACAGAGGGATGCGCCTGCTTTTAATTATGTGGGTGTTAAGCCAGTGAATGTGTTTCGCTCACAAAGTTGCAGCCTGGTATTTTCCTACTTCTAGTGGTCTCTGGTGGCTTTCCCAGTCTCCGGAGAATGGGTGAGAATAACTTGGAGGCAGGACATCGTAACTTCTAGGACCCTGCCATGGATCTGCAGGACTGACCCACCTGGCTATCCCTATTCCATGCTATTGCCACGGCTTCCAAGGGCTGGTGGAGGGAGGACCACTTTGCATTTCGGGGTGCCACGGTGCCATGTTATAAGTGATGGATGGGGAGATAGAGAAGGTAGCTGCTTTTTGACTGCTGCATCATCTTTGCTCCAGAAATAGCTTATTTCAGGGTGACCACCAAGGCATCTTATTGCTATGTGCTTTGCAAACGCCCAGCAGCACCGTTAGGGATAAGCCAGGCTGATCCCTGCCCAAATCCTGTGCAGGCACAGCAGCTATCTCACGCTGCATGGGATCGTCTGTGAGAGGCGTAAAGTTCCCTTCTCTGGAGCCTTACAAGCTGAGCAACGTGGAAGGAGGGATCTGCTGCTACCAGCGTGCTTGGAGAAGGCAGGCTGCGCTGGGTTCCTTGGGGCCAGGCGCGAGCGTTCGCTTGTGAAATTAAACAATATTACATAAAATAAAACAAGCTTGTATCTGCTTGGAATATAGGCACACTCTCTGCACCGTGGTCCTTTTGTCCATGGCCTAAAAAATGCTGGTGATAATGAGGACACATCCTCTCCTGTGGTTAGAGTGTGGTTCTCGGATGCAAAGGGCAGGCAGCCTATGCCAGACTTTACCAATGTCTGATTTACCCTCCTCTGTGCACCTGAACTAAGGGCTTGAAAAATGAATACATTAAAAATGAGAGAACAAAATGCTGCTGCTGCTGTGAGATTCAATCAAAAAAAGCTCTGTCCAGTCCTCCGGGCTGCTCATTTAGCCACGAGCTCTAGAAATAACATGGCTACAACAAAGGTGCACCCACAAATAGCTGTGGGTTTGGGGAGGGGACAGTTTTGTTCTGGAGGCACCTGGATGAAGCACGTTTTGGATATTTTTGCTCCCCAAAGGGCGGGTTATTCTCACTCCCTGAATACAAGGCCCTTCAAGGCTGCCTGGGATTGCTCGGCTTTGAAATCCTCGCCTCGCCTGTTCCCTTTCCCCAGCACGCTGAACGCCTGCATTGGTGGGAGGCTGTTCGATTTGGGAACCCAGCTGGGGGGGGCAAGAAGTCACACCAAACAGCGGCCGTTGTTTTTCACAGCTCTCCCAGTTCGGAGCAGTTTCCTCTCGCCCCATACCCCAGACACGTGCGGGGCGGCCGATTCCCCACACGTGTTCCACAGACACGTTTCCATGCTGGCTCTTTGTGCCTGCCCACCTATTTGCAGCTGGGGGAGCTGAAGCTGCTCTTTCTTGTGATTCATTAAAAAAAAAAAAAAAAAGTCTGTCTCTGGATGGAGTTGTCTGTGCTTTTATTGACCTGGTTCCGGGAACGACAGAGGCTTTTCCGTCTCTTGGATGCGTGATTTCTGCAACGGCTCTGGAGCAGGGGCTGGCCTTTGCTGCTGGTGTGTTTCCAGTCCTTCTAACGCGATTAGTTTGACAGGCCCATTGGGTATGTTGGCGAGTCTAGTTTTTATTTCGTGTGTGAAAGTGAGCACTGTGACAGGGCACAGAGCATCGCTAATGCCGAAATCTATGCAGCAGGGAGCATATTGCCTGAACAATATTTTTGGCCTTTTCCACAGACGTGCTATGCCACCTGGTAGAAACCCCTCGCCCTTCTGATGGGACATTTATGTATGACCCAGCTCCAAGAACATTTTGGGGGCTCCCCCTTTTTGGCTGCATAGCTTGAGGCGTTTTGCCTGGAAAATGTGCGGTTTGGGTTCTGTGAAACCCAAGTCTTCCAGAACATCCCGGGTGTGTGCCTGGGGGCTCCAAATGAAGGCGTCCATCTTTTAGAAGTCCAGCAAGCTGCCATCTACCATTTCTCATCTGTGCATCCTACATCCTGCGTTCCGGTTTGGTGTGTGTCTCCCTCTCCCAGCAATGCTGAGACACACCAAGTTCTTGGGGCTTGTTTAGGTGGGACGAGGACTTGGAGGGTGGGGGATCACTGATGCTCTATATCCCAATTCTGCACAGTGGTTTTTTTGCCATATAGATACAACTGCAGCACCCCAGCCCTCTTTGCCTTAGATCAGTGACTTCAGGTTCACCCTGGCTTGCTCCTCTGTGAAGCAAGGATGAAGCGTGGCTTCTCCAACAGCCATGGTGGGTCCTTGCCTTCAGGGGCACACGGTATATGTGCTTCCTAGTTTTGGCACATCTTTACCACCAGTCAGGGCAGCAAGGCTGTTTTTTCTAAGCAGGGCTGCCAGCAGGGAGAGCCAGTTGTGCACTGATGGACATGCTGTGTCCCCAGCGCTGGCAAAGGGAAGGAGGGGAAGATGATGTGACTTTCCCAGTTCAGAGTTGTCAATGGCAAAGGAAGCGGGTTGATGATTTTGACCTTCCCTCTTATAACAAGGAATTGGGATGGTCTGATGAGTTTGAGTCTAGCTGACTCTGTGTTTTGAGTCTAGCACCCAAACAGGATGTTTGGCTTATTGCACATCCGCATTCAGGCTTGGAGGCTTCTCCAAGGCTGCTTACTACCCATCACCAGGGTCAGCCTTGAACCTTGCCATGACCTGGGGTTGCAGGGAAGCATCATTGCCTGCAAAGAGGGGAAACTGAAACCTGGAGTGGCTTTGGGATTTCCTTGAAGTCCCAGAGGCAGAGCTGGTGGCAGAAAACCAGATTTCTGGAGTTGCTGACAGCTCATGCCAGCTGCGGGACACATTAGTAAATACTCTGCCTAGACCAAAGCAGGGCATCCGGCGCTCTGTGCAGTGCTGTGTGCTTATCTGTGTGTCTGTCTCTAGTTCTTCTGGCAGCTGAACCTCTGAGATGACATTTAAAGGCTTTACATTTATTCCCTCTTGCCAGTTCCAGATCAAATTTGCTGAGTTGTCAAGCTGAAGATACTTTTCTCCTAAGTGCTGGCCCTGCAACAGCTCACCCTGCTCCATCACTGCCTTGGAGGAGTCCTCCTGCCTCTGCTGTCACTGGCAGTAATGTGTGGGGGCTGGAGTGACGGCTCAGCTGGTGGATGCGTGAAGAGAAACAGATTTCAGCTTCCTTTTTTCCCTGTTGCTCGGGCCATGCGGGAATAAGCTGGTGGTGGGTGTTCAAGAGCAGCAGACGGAGCCAGGTCTTGCTCTGGGAAAGAGGTGCTGGGGTGGAGAGGGCACCTTGCAGTGCCCTCTTGGCACTACTAGGGACTTCCATGCAACCCCTTCCTCTTCCTTAAGCCTGCATCTGACCTAGGTCTTAGTGGTGAGCGCTTGTGCAATGAGCCGGTGGGTTCTCAGCAGAGTCCCGGCAGGCTGGTTGTCTGCCGTGAGACAACCGGGACAAGTGACACTAATCAGTGGCTTGCCTGCTGGATTTCAGCAAGGATGGTGAGCACTTGTCCTTGTGTGGTGAGTAAATTGCTCTCTTGTCCCCAGAGGCTGTCACTCTAATGCTTTGCCATGCTCTGCTGGCAGGGAGCGGCACCAGAGGATGCCTCTATTGCTGCTGTCTGCCTCGGGGACAAGCAGAGACATGTGTCTCCAGCTGGAAGTCAGCCTGGGGAAAGGAGAAACCTCCCCAGAACATGCATTTGCAAGCTCTGGTGTGTTGTTGTCCCTCCCAGGCAGTCGCAACCTTCTGCCACCGTGTGAGCTGGGAGGAGAGATTGCTGTTTCCCAGCATGAGAAGGAGATGGTGTCACCTCTGCTCTGGAGCAGCTGGTGCAGGTGCTGGAACTGGAGCCATCCCTTGGTCCCAGTGCCAGCAGCCAGCTCTGGCTTTCGTCCTCACGGCATTTTTGAGGGTTTTCTGCCATACAGTTTTTAAATCCACCCCTTCCCCTTGTGCAAGCCTCCTCCCTGATCTGGCCTGATGATAAAGCCAACCCTGAGACAGATGTATTTTACTGGGTTTTGCCAGGCTCTCACCTCCCACTTTACACTGCACAGTGTCTGTTGGGAGCTGCCTGAGCAGCATCTTCCAGGAGGGATGGCAGTTCAGAGGGTATCACGTAACTCAGTTGGGTGATGCTAGTTTAACCCAGCTCGATGGCCCTCTTGCAGCCGCACCACTCACCACCTGGGGAGGACACCAAGCAGCTGCTTGACAGTAGAGACATGAACTGACCTGCATCTTGGCTTTTAAGGGCAGAATCAGCACGTGTGGATGGAGCGAGGCTGTGACACAAGCAATTACAGCCTTGGCTTCAATGACCACAAGCCCCTAAGTTGCTCCTGTCACCCAGGCTAGGAGATGGAGGAATTTAATTATCATTCTAACTTCTTCCAGAAGTAGCTTGGATGCCTCAGTAACAGACAGCTTTCTAAATTCGAAAGGAGGGAAGAAAAACAAAGGACCTCTCCTTTTGCTGAGTCCTGGCCGGTTAACCCTTTTAGCTATACTGTGCCGCGATGGTGTGACTGGGCTCCTGGGGACTCAGGATCATCTCTCTGAAGACACCCTTGGGCAACAGCGATGTCCACAGAGTGGTGGGGCAACAGTGATGTTCACAGAGTGGGGGGCAACAGTGATGTCCACAGAGTGGTGGGGCAGTACCTCCTCCCTTTTGTGGAGGTGGGATCTGCCCTAGGTAGAGCCTTTGCCTTGGTAGTGCTCCGATTCGAAGCCCTGCCCGCTCACTGTCCCCACGCAATTGCTGCTGTGGACATTAATTTTTCCCAGATTTCTGCTTCCCTTTGAATATCTCTGCTATGGATCATTTTCCTTGCATGTGTTAGCTGCCATTTTCCCCAAACTGAATCTTGTGCTATTTCCTGCCTTTCTTTCTACAATTTTTCTTGCCCCCTCTTCCATTATGCCTAAAACCACCTTAGTTTTTGTTTCTGCCCACTTTGTAGGAGACTGTTTGCCCTTCTTGTTCTAAAAGCTTGCAAGAAGGGAGGAATTGGCCGCTTAAAAGATGAGAAAACCTGCTCACCCGTGTCTTGCTTAGCACCTCCCCAGCTGGAGAAAAGCAACTCCAGTCCCATGATAGCCAGGGCGGGAGGGTAAACCAGGTGTTCTGGGAGCAGGGAGACCTTTGTAGGGAAGGAAGGGGTGCGGGGCAGGGGGACGGTGCTGGGGCTGGCAGGAGTTTGCAGGGGTTGCGGGGTGAAGCTCCTGGCTGCAGCTGTGACCAGAGATAAGCTGGGAGCTCCAGTACCAGGGGGACCTCCAAAGGTCCAACAGGCTATGAGGGTGTAAGGGTGAGGTTATGAGGCCAGGTTGGATAAGAGCGGTGTCTTCGTTGTGGTGTTGTAGCTGGCAAAGGGGACGGGGAGCACAAAAGCTAGTCAGCTTGTCCTGTAGCAGGGTTTTTCCTCAGTTCTCTGTAGCTTCCCAAGTGGAAACGTCTATTAGGCTTGAAGTCACCCCTATGCAATCTGTTCCTCCAGTTGTGTGTGCTGCCCACGCTGAGGCTGTGTGGGGAGTGCATGATAACTCTTTTTGTGGCTCCTTGCTTAGGTCTTGCCTCCTGAAGTGCTAGGTGTAGTTTTTATCTCTTTCAGCTCCTTGCTTGTCTCTCCTGAAGGACAGGGGAATAGCAATAAGTGGGACAGGATTACTGCAGAGCCCCTGGCCCCCACTGTGTGCCCTGAGCTGGGGATGGAGCATCCCTGGTGTTGGGTCCTCTTGCTTTGCCCTAGTTCTGCAGCTGGCTGTGCTGTGGCACCTCCGAAGGGGGTGGGCAGCCTTGTTTGCAGGAGAAGGCAGGAACAGGGCAGATTCTGAGAGGATGGAGTGGAAGGAATGGCTTTTCCCATCTCAAGCAATGAGCCCCTTTGTGCACCCCTTCTTTTAGACCTTGCCTTCCTTGTGCCCTTCATCAAAGTAGCAGGACAGCGCTGCTTTTCCCAAAACCCAGTGCCAGGGGACCACCACCTCATGCTACAAGCTCAGGAGCCAGACAGCGGCTTAAAGTCTAAATATATCTGCTGCTGCAGCTCTTGGCTTCTACAAAAAATAAATCTTATGGAGGTAACTTTTTGCTGTGCAGTTCTCAGGGCTGGCTCTGCTGTGGTTTCCACTGAGATAGCATTTGGCTAACACAGCCAAACATGAGTGGAACAAGCCTGGAGCTGTACCGAAAGTGATAAGATAAGGCAGGGTTATGATTTGCCTGTCTGATCCTGAAGCTTTGTGCATTATTTAGTGTGTGTAGCAGGAGGTCAGTAGCCTCCTGATAATTTTCATTAGATTAGTCGGGCAGGATAATCACCTACTCAGAAAAAAACAACTTGACACTGTCTGTTCAATAGTTGGGGTTTAACTGAAAATAAATAGTCTTGTAATTATAAGGACACTGTCAAGGTCAAGAGGCTCAAAGATTCAGTTTCTTTTTTCCTCTGGTATGTTTACAGAGATCCTGTAATTCTTTGTGAGGTTTTTTTTTTTTTTTCCCCCCTCTCTTAAATTCAAACTGAGAGCTTCAGAGCTCTTAAAGGAAATTCAACCCTTCCACAGCAGTGGACGTGAGTGGTGTTGCAATAGCCAAGTGGTGCTTGTGCCCCGCTGCAGCTGAGTGACCCCATGCTAATGAGCGGGGGCACCGGCTAGCAAGCCGGAGAGCGTGCCGCCAGCCCAAGCCGACCTAACCGGGGAAGAGATGCTCTTGCCTCCTCATCTGTGCTAATTGTCTGGTGGATCCGGCCCGGAAGACCAGGCTGTGCATTGGTGCCTGCTAACGTGGCAGAGGGTAATCCCCCCTTGGGAGCCATCAGACCAGCACGAGTGCCACCCTGTTGAAATGAGATCGCACGTTAGCTCCTGGGGGTGACTTTGCTGCCGTAGCTAGCTGCTGCTTTCTGAGAGCCCAGAAAAGAAGAGGTGGGAGTGAAGCTGATGCCCTAATTGGTATTAACGGGCTCTGCAAAGGGGACTGTGCTGGGGAAGCGAATGGGATATTGTCCTGGTTTGAGAGTCTGGCGCTTGTGCGCTGCTAAAATGCCTACCCTTTTCCACCCCCAGAAGTGGCTGCACTTGCTTGCTATTTATCTTCCCCAATCACATGCGAAAAATAAAGCCTAGAGGGATCTTTGTAACTTTCTAATCTGGCCGGCTGCAGGACGGGCTCTTGCTGGGTGAGATCTGGGCATGGTTGCAGGTGCTCAGGGTGGGTTTAGAGCTGGTGGTGCCTAAAGCGATGGAGAGCTTGCTGCGTCCGTGCTGGGTGCTGTGGTTCCTCAGCAGTGCATTGCGATGGCAGGTAGCCTTGCTTTGAACCACGCAGCGGCGTGGAATATATGGGGGAAGGTTTCAGCTTGCTTGTCCTGAGCTCGGCTGCGAGCCAGGAGAGCTGCTGGCTGTGCAGGGAGACTTCAGACCTGGTAACCTATATGGCAGAAGAGGCAGTGTTTGCATGCTTGTGCCAGCAGTGCGTGCCTCTGCCGTGGAAAAAGTGAGCCGATGATGTGGCGAGATGAGCTAGTGCGTTGAGCCCTTGCTGCCCTGGAGTTTTGTTTTTCCCCAGCCTAATGGCCCGTAAGTGGGGATACTCATCCACGGAGCTGGCGGGGCTTGTGTCTTCACGAGGCATCTGCTGCTCTCCTTCCCTGTCACAGGCTTTGACGGATGCCCAAGGGAAAGTGAGGGCAGGGCTCGGCCCGATGTGCCAAGTGACTGATGGTGTGGTCTGATGACTGACGCCACGTGTCCGTGGCAGGCGTGCGGGTGCTCCCTCACTCTTCCTCTGCGGGAGAGGGGAGGAGAGGGGGCTGCCTTGACAGCTTGTTTTGATAGCAAA
>VZSF01008261.1:245260-467066 GCA_013398295.1 Chionis minor
CCCCCCCCCCCCCATCCCCCTTGCATCATCTTCCCCCCCCACCTTTCTTCTTTCTTGCTTGACAGAAAAAGCATAACTCATCTTTGTTTAATTGGTGCTTTGTGCCTGTCTCCTGACAGAGCTCGGCGAAGAGGGGGCTGGCTGGATCAAAACGGCTCGAAGTTGGGAGGCTGTTACACGTCTGGCCTGCCTGTTTAAAACCAAAAAAAAAAAATAAAAAAAAAAAAAAAAAAAAACTTTTATCCCCCCTCGCCCCTTCCCCCAAGTTGTAAGCCAATTCCTCATGCACCATAAATGCAAAGCAGCAGATGCTGCTGCGGGCCCTCCTCAGAAGACACCCCACCAGAGGAGCGCGACTGAGGTGGGGAGACCGTGCACGGCACCGCCTGACCTTGTGCTGAGCGTGGGGTTTGGAGCATGACTGGCGTGTGTGTGTAAGGCTGCAGACCGTCTCTCGCCGTGATCTTACAAATAAGACCTGTCGGTGCCTGAAACGCAAAGCAAATATTTTGCGGATCAAGGCAGGGAACGTGCTCTCCGCTCGGCGGGCAGCGCCGGGGCGGGCTGGCAGCAGGGCGAGCAGGTCCGGCAGACCGGTTCGGCAGTGCTTCCTATGTAAAGCGGGACAAAATTAGGGTTAGAGCAGTGCTCTTGGCTCTCTGGGAGGGTCCCTTCAATCGCCTTGTCTTAGTTTCCATCACTGTTGAACATCTGTGATGATACGAGGGCAGAGGGGGGTGGGGGGGGTTCATGCCCCTGTGCTGTGTTCAAGCTCTAACCCTGGCAGAAACCAGCACAGGATTGCCTGTGCTGTGCGATCTGCTGGAGCCTTTGCAGCCTGGCCTCACCCTGCTCTTTGCAGAGCAAAAGATGCTTCTTGCAGGTCTTTCTGGGGCTCCCCGGGATGATGGGAGCTAAGCATAAAGCGGCTTGTCTGTGAACATTGGGCTGTCCCGTGGGTGTCTGGAGGGACCATCATCTTGGTATAGGTGGTCAGCAGTGTTTTCCTTTGGGGGAAAGGGGATCCTTGGAGGAGGATGCAAAGAGGGGAGCGGAGTATTTGCAGCTGGAGGCTGGTGGGATCTGAGTGGGGCCCATTTGCCCAAAGAAAGGCAGCTGCAGCGATGGGCATGTGAGAAAGTGAGAGCCTAGAGGAGCTGGGTGCAGCCGGAGGGGGACCGTGGTGTCATTGGGGTAGGGACGTACCATGGTGAGCAGGTGGTGGTCAGGATGGCAGTATAGTTGCTGTGGAGGCATCTGGAGAGACAACTGGGAAATTGGTGTGTGCTGGGCTGAATTGGAAGTGACAGCCAGGTCTCCATGAGGAGGTGTCAGAGTGATACTGCTACAACTTACTTTGCACAGCTGCCAAAGGGGTGTGAGGGGGCTCTCCATAATCTCTGGTAGGTGCTCGTCTACAGAGGAGAAGGGAAAGGGCTGGACTGATGCAAGTCCAGAGTCACTTTACTCTCGGGGGTGAACGGTGCTGCTATGATGATCTCACCGCACTCTTGAGACAGGCAAGGAGGTGAAACGCCATCTGTGAGAGACCAAAGCCCTGGTGGGCTGCACGTGTTGTGAGAGATGGGGATGTTTAGATTGTGGACAGGCTTGGGTGTGCCCAAAGGAGGAGGTATTTGAGGGAAGCAGACCCTTGGGGCTTGTTCCTTATTATAGTTTTCTATGGGAGCTTTGGACCCTCTTACGTGAGGCAAGAAAAAACAAGTTATCTTCATCACTGTAAAATCCTAATTTGCCAAATCCTCTTGTCCAAGACTGTCTGCACTCTGCATGTAGGATTTTTCTTCACTTTTTGGGGGTCTGCTACAGGCATCCTCCCACAGGGGTGGTCCCTCCCTCCCATCTGCAGCCTTTCTTCTTGCAGCCACCCAGAACCTTTCCCAGCTTGTTCTCTGCTCTGAGCAAGGCATTGCTGCTCTGGATTGGTCTTGCATCTGCATTTGTAGTCTATTTGGCAGGTCAGTATTTCAGACCCTCCCCGGAGCTGGCTGTGCCAGTGTGCAAGTGTGGGAGAAACTGGCAGCCACTTTTGTGGGCCACGTCTCTCCTATTTTTAGCTCCACGTCTGCAGTTGCAGGGCTCCCACCCCACCACGCTGACAGCCGCGGCTGCCCTCCTTGGGGATGTCTGGGGGAGAGCAGGGCAAGGTACTCTAACCTGGTAGTTTAAGGGATAAGGCAATGAGTCTTTTCTGCTTTTCCTTCCGACCCTCCTTCTACCTGAGCTTTAGTTACTGTTTTCTTGCCAGTAGAAAATAACTGGTGTATACCTATTCTTAAGTTCCTGAGGAGTCTTAACCTTATTTCTATGCTGGAAATACCATACTCCATCGGGCAGAAATTGAGGGCTGCAGTAATTCCAGCACTGCACTGTAGCCTCTGGGGAGCAGCCCACTGCTTCACTGGGACAGATGCTTTGTCGATGTCTCTTTGCTCTTCCTGCCTGATGTGTGATGCTCCTCTGCCTTGAGTCTGGGGAGAGGGCTGTGGGGAGAGAGGGAAGCAGGGAGAAGCATTGCCCTTCAGCTAAAGAGGTTTGGTTGGGAGCGTTCTGCATTGCACCTTGCCCTGGGAAACAGTTTTCTGCTCCATAAGCCTGATGAGAGCTCGATCTTTGCGCCTTTCCAGGTGGAGAAGTGCAGAAGGCAGAGGAGGGGTTGGCCTCTTCCTGCATCCCTCTTCCCTGTCAGTGGGATTCAAAGCTAGGGTGGGAGTCCCTCTTGCAGAGGTGAGTGGGGAGCCCTAATTGCCCCTCTTCCCAAGGCTCCTCTGTGTGTTAACGACCTGTAATGGGATGGGTTGTGTTAGCCTATTAAGCCCCAATGGGGTTCCTTGTCGACTTAAAAGTGTGAGGAATTTCACTCAACCATGTTAAAACATTTCCACCCCCTTTAATAGCTTCATGCATTGATTTAACCCTATGGCAGCTAGGGTTGTTTGCTGGGAAAAGCCATCTGGCTCTCCCCCAGCCTCCTGTCCTGCCTTCACGCAGCTACTTTGGCCAACGCTTGCATTTCTGGGGGATCTTATTAGCAGGAGGGCTGCTCTGGCTCTTGCCTTTGCAGTCCTCCCGGTGGCTGGCTCAACGGGGCCGGTGTGGGAAGCAATTTTCCTTCCATCGCGCTGAGCGTGGTCTTGCTTTGCTGCTTTTAATGAGAGTAATTTTGCCCTGGCTTGTATCAGCCACAGCCCACCTGTGCTGCCAATTACACCGGCGGATTTGGTGTGACCTGCGGAGCTGGGATCAGGGTGTCCGCAGTTTAAGTGTTTCTGAGCTGCAAGGTGTGAAAAATCTCACCAGTGTTGAAACAGAGATGGGGGGGCGGGCGGGCAGCCTTCTGGGTTATGAAAGACCTAAGGACACGCTGGTATCAGGTGCTGTTGATCTCCAGGGAATTTAGAGAATCAAGGGCTTGCTAATTGCAGGCGTGTTGCCAGCACGTTGGGAAAGAAATTCTCCTTAATCACAGGCTGCATGCCCTAATATTTTTTTTCTTGTTATTGAATTAGTTAAACGTGTATTGTAACATCTTGGCGGCCGGGTAGCCTGGGAAGGCTGTGCATGCGGACCTGAAGTGTGTGCCTGTGTGGAAACATACTGACAGGGCTCTGCGGGAGCGAGGGCGAGGGTTCTGCTACATAAACACGGTGCATCTGTCACACATTTCCCTTTTCTGGAGGAGCTGGCACGCAGGCCAGCGTGAGCGAGGCACACACCAACCCAGGCACCATCCAAGATGTGCTTTCTGCCTGTCCACGTAGCGATGACTTCCTTCTGGCTGGCGGCTGATGCTCTAATTTGTTCCTGCCTTCTTGCAATAACTTTTGTTGTTATTGTGGTGGTTTCAGTCTTTGCAGGGAAGGTTTGAAGGAGGGTATGGGCTGGGCTGGTGTTACCCTGTGTCCTTCGGGACCCTGGGTGAAAGGCAGTGGTAGGGGTGTGGAAATCGGGGTAGCTGGGTGATTGCAACACCAGTAATCCCTGTCCTAAGGGCTTGGTGCCTCTGCTGATATTTCTGCAGCAATGAACAGTCGCCGTATGCACATATATTGATTTCTGAGGCACGCATTTAAAGTTTTGGCTGGTTCGAGGTGCTCTGCTAGGGCCCAGCATCTGCAGGCTGGGAGAAGACACAGTATTTTGGAGGCTGGGTGGGCACTGCAGTGATTTGTTGGGCACTGTGGTCCTGCCTTGGTGCAGAGCCGGAGGCACAGCCCGTGGAGAGAGCAATCTCTGGCAGCATGGCGGCGTGTAGGATAACTTAGAGCAATAACGACTGGTGTCAAGTCTTATTTTGTTGAGGTTTCTGGTATGGGGAGAGCACGTTGCTGTTAGCAAGCAGTGCTCAAAAGGCTGTGCACGAGGGTACTTGGTGAATTTTGGGGCGGAAGCTGTTCTGCTCTTGCCCGGTGTGCAGGTCAGCTGTCTCCTTGGCGTGTCATTCAGAAGTGCTGTACTCTGTACTAATATACTAATATCTCTGTAATTAGGTGCAAGGAACAGGGCTGCAAATTTTCCATGTGGGGCAATTGGAGGGAGAACTGCAAATAAATGAGGATGTGTTTGTAGGCTCCATCATCAAAACAGCCTGGAGGGGGGGGCGGGGAGGGGAGAGAGGAGGAGAATTGGTGCAATTTGGAGAAATGTGAAGATGCTGTTAATGAAATGAAAGCTAGCTTCTATTTCAAAGGCTTAGACCTTCTCTGGACACCCTGGCATAGCCTGGCCTGGGTTTGTTCTTTCTTGGCAAGGATATTCTTGTAAATTGAAATGCTGGCCTGGGTGACCTTCTGTGTCTGGCTGTTGGGAGGAAATGTGCTGAGCTGAAACAAGCGTTTCCAGAGCTGAGGTCTTAGGCTCAGGGCCTGTTGATCTCCCTGCTGAGATGCTGGGGTTGGCAGCCGGGCTGCGGTCCTTCTCAAGTGCCTGGGCTTGCTCCCAACCCAGGCCCATCAAACCACTTGTGATATGAGCTTGCTTTTGACTCTGAAGGTCAAATGGCTTGCAGCAGGGTGACAAAGGAGCCCTTGATCTGAAAGCGAGATTGTTCTTGTGCCTCGCCCCAGGAGGGGTCTCGTGGGCTGGGATGCATGCTGGCTGAAAGGAATGCTTAAAATGTTCTTTCTTTGCTCCTGTCAAAAGCCCTTGCAAATGTGAATCAAAATATCTGCCCCAGTGCTTTCCTGCTGCATGCTTCAGGCTGGCTTATTCCCTGAGAATGGCTTGATCAGTACAGACAAATGTCCTGGGGTCCTGTCCCTGACAGCAGACAGCAGCGGGCATGCAAGGAAAGGCAGAAGAACAGGGTGAGCATGCACTGGTGTAGCTCCAACCTTTGACAGCCTGTGGCTCAAATGTCTTCAGGCAGAAGTAAAGAGATTTTATGTTTTTTTCTCCCTCTGCTGTGAATTTGTCCAAGTGCGTAGATTCAAGAAAGCAAGTCTTGATCACCTGCAGCATCCTCCCGCCTGTAGTCCCACCGCTCCGTTACGTGTCTCATGAAGAGCTGGTCCTTTCTGCATTAGGGACGTGCTGTCCGCTGCCTTTTTCTGCCTCCTGCTGTGGGGGCTTGGGTGCTGTCAGGGTCTGAGCAGGAAACTCCTGCCTCACACTCCACCAGTGGAAAGGCTGTGCTTGTGTACCTCCAGCCCTGCGGCTGCAAGGTGTCCTCCAGCAAGGCTCGGTGCCGTGAGGAGTCTGGCAGGATGCTGTGCACCCCCGCCTCCTGCTGCATCCCTTCTCTGCCTGGCCATGCCTCGACAGGTGCCTCCAGGCATGTGTTCCGTGCTGTACCACAGATGTCTGGTTGCACATCTCCAGTGCTGATGTGTGACAGCTGAAAGATCAGCTTGTTTCTGCAGGGGAGGAGGGGCTGCAGCCGGGTGTAGGTTGCTTTGCTCCTGGGGTCCCATGTGCATGTGTTGGGCTGTTGTGCTGCAGCCATGAGGCACATCCCAGCCACATCTCACTGATTTTTTTTATTTTTTTTTCCCCCGGCTCTTTCTCTTTGTTCAATTATGTTTTGGCAATAAAGCAACTGAGGGCTCTCATACTGGGCAAATAAAATGTCAACATCTCAGCCTGAAAAATACCTCATAAATTTCTCTATACAACTTTAAATTAAAAAAGAAAAGCTGCAAACTGGCAGCGTCCGTTCTGGTGAGCCTTTGGCAGTGCCCTTTTTGATCATGAGGAAAAGGGATTGGGGTGACAGTTCTGCATTGCGAGAAGTTGTGCTGGGCCTGAAGGGAGGCTCTGATCGCTAGATTGATCACCCAGTCTTAATCCATTGGTGATGGTATGTTAATTACTGCCTTCATGTGTTAACGTGACACTTACACCAGGGGGACCTGTCATACCCTTAACTTCTTGCAAGCTGTCCTGATGGTGACTATCATTCCTGTCACATAAGCTGTAAATTGAAGGCAGGTCCCTGGGAGACAAGGAGTATACTTATGCATGTCAAAGGGCTTGCCAGTTGGAACAGCACGGCCCATATTGCATTTGTAGCCTGATTTGCGAGCTTCCTGCTCTGCTCCTGCTGCAACTGTGGCTTTCTACCATCTGCTTGCCCTTGAGCTGCAGAGCATGGCTCTGGGCCCGAGCGGTGATGTGCAAGGATGTTTGCAGAGCAGTGATGAGCTGCCGGGTGCCCGGGGGGGCGGCAAACACCAGCAGGAAAGACGCTGGGAGCTCCCAACATCGCAGCAGCACAGCCATGTGCCTGTTGTGCTTCGCCGGGAGTGATGATGCTCAGGCAGATGGGAGCGTTTTGGTCTTGCTCTCCAGCTGCTCCAGGCCTGCGCCGCTGAGCTGCAGGCAGAGAGCTGTTTGCAGTCTCTTTGCTCCCCGTGTAGATCGTGGCAGGCTTGCGCGGTGCTTTTTGGGTTAGGATAGCCCTTACCTACGTCTAGCCTGCAGGTGTGGTGTGTTGCAGCCCTGGTAGCAGTTTGCCTACATGCCTGGTTAAGCAAAAGCTGAGTGGTTGTAGCTCTTGCCTTTGCAAAAACAAAACAACAACAACAACAAAAAAACCCAAAAAAACCAGCACCAAACAAAAAACAAGTACCTGCTGGCATGTTCTTCGCTGGGTGAGGCAGGGTCTGAGCAGCCAGACTGCATCCAGTGGAAGGCATGTTCCCCGCATGCCATTACGTCTTGCACGTTTCCATTACACCTGGCTGTGAAGCGCTTGGGGGGCTTCTCCACTTTCTCCATCTAACTGTAATACAAAATCTAATCTACTTAAGATGCAGGTCTGCATCTGCTCCTTCCACCCTGCAACTCTGGGTCATGGGTGGTCACTTAAAAATCACAGCATTCTGTTTGCCTTGACCTGAAGGAGGCTGCGTGACCCGCAGCCTCTGCCCGAGAGATGCTGCGCAGGCAGGTGAGGGAGAGGACAAAATTTATTTTTTTAATCCTCCTGTTCCCCATACCCTCCTATTCCCCGTACCCTCCCTTTGAAGTGCTCTGGGCTGTTTAGGGAGTGGATGGTCAGGAGGCTGGCAAGGATGAGAGGACGATGGTGAACAGTCGTTTGGTGCTGCTCCAGAGTACCGAGGACCTTGTGCAGGGCTGTCCCGGCGTTCCTGCTGGTGGAGGATGAAGTGTCTGGGCCGTGGGCAGCTGATGGACAGCCCCACTGTGCCCCCTCCCTGAATCTGCTGGCCTGAGTGCTCCTCCCTGGGAGACAGGGACCTGCCAAAGGGCACTTGCTTTCCCTTCTGCTGTCTCCCACAGGCCATTCAAATGCAAAGCTGCCAGGTTCCTCCAGCATCTTCCAGATCCTGGGGGACAGGGATGGGTAAAGCCACACAGTGCTACCTGCAGTTCGCCTTGGCTGGTCCTGGTTGCCTCCCCAGGGAGCTGGGGAGCACAGGAAAGAAATGGCACAAGCGGCGAAGGAGCTGGCCGGTGTGTTTTGCTCTTCTCTTAAACTGAGCACACAACTGATCGGCAATCCCGTCAGGTTCGCTGTGCCCAGGGGTGGGAGCATCATGGCAACGCAGGGAGCAGAGGGACAGGGGACTGTGGCAGGTCAGGAAGGGGACTGGGAGGTCAGGGCTCAAATCCAGCCGAGATTAATGTCACCTCAGGCTCTCCGAGGTGATTTGCGGAAGGATGTTGGCAGTGGAGTCGGAGGTGACTGTGATCCCTTTATCAGGACACTTTCAGGGACACGTTAAGAGCTGGGTCTCTGGCCCCAGACACAGTGCGGGGTGCCCCGTGTGTCCCCTCGACTGGGCTGAGGACAGCCTAGCAAAAGGCTGCCTTGTGGCAGAGCACAAAGCTGGTTTCTTTGAAATGCTGTGGAAGGAAGGAAGGAGGGAAGGAAATCTCCCCTCCTGTTTGTTTCTAAATCCTCTTCTAATCACATGGATTAGGCTGATTGTCAGCGTGGAAGCGCTGTGACTGTCCAGATAATAACTTCAACTTTTTTGTCTTAAGCCACGGAAAGTACCAGCGAAAAGTCTGTTTGCAGGAAATGAATTAGAAAAACAATTGCCTGATTTTTTTAATTTTTTTTTTTTCCCCCCCATGAAGCTGATTGTTTCTTATCTGACCTTTGGCTGTACGAGAGCTTAGGCAAGCAGAACCTCAGGTGGAACAAGCTCCTGTTTTGGTGCTCAAATGCATAAGGCCAGAGTGCATGTCCGGCACCTCTGCTCCTGCTGCATCAGAGTAGTGGTGGGAATTTGAAGGTACCCTTGATTATAAGGCTTCTTTCTTTCCTAGTGTTGCTGTGGCCGTGAAGATCTGAGCTTTCAGGACAACATCCCTTGACTTTTAAGGGCCGTGTTGCCCCTTTGAGAAACATCTACAGGCTGTTTTGTGAAGCGTTGCAACACGTCTCTGCTTACAAACTTGCTCTCTCCTATAGCTGCTTGTGTGCACAAGTGCTGCTGTGTGGCTGTGAGGCTTTGCCTTCGCACTTGGGCTGCTCTGTGATGGCTTCAGTGTCTCAGACTGAGAATTGCTGGTCTGGGGACCTCCACACTGGTGCATGGGGCTAGGAAGGCAGAGCAGCACCTGAAAAACATCCCCTCCAAGCATGGGTTGCATTTCTCTTTTCTTCATGTCAGTCAGTAACGCCTGACTGAGCTCATCACGCTCCGGAGAAGTTTGTCCCTGCCTTGCTAGCTTTAAGCCCGTCAGTGTGCTTCCACAGGCATTTTATTTCTATGCTTCCACCCGAGCTGTCACCACTTCGGAGCACAAACCTCTTCAGGACTGAATGCTCATGTGTTATCATTTGGAAATACTTGAGGGGAAAAACATTTTTCTGGGGGATAATGACCTTGTTGTGTTTGAGGTCAGTGAAACATCAAGCTGCCCCTTCTGGGGTGCCCGTGGCTCACTCCGTGTGCGTGTATGTGAAGCTGAAGCCTTTCTTTCAGGGAAGGATCGTTTGGTCATATCTTCTAGCAGTATCTGCAGTCACCAGCCTCCTGTGACAGTTATTCATCCTGGGAGATGAATCTTTCCCTTGTTCAGGCATCTTCATACTAGGGATATTTCCCTAGTAGGGGAAGCTGTCAAGAGAACAGAAAAGGCTTTCTTCTGACCCCCACTCCAAACTCAGTACCTTGGGGTTGAAGCATCCTGAAGCGTCTCTAACACCTTGGGTATGTTCATGCTGAGGGTTACACGCAATGGCATGGAGGGTCTGTGCTTGCCCTTGGCAGCTCCGGGAAGCCAGGTTGTGCTGGAGTTCAGCTTCAAACCGGTATCCTGCTTGCCCTCTGCACCGTGCCACTGGCCAGCAGACTCCAAAGCTGGTGACCCATTGGGGTGCAGTGCAGGAGCTTGTCTTGGCACTTGCTCCCATGCACTTGGCTGTAAGCCCCGTGGCGTCTGCCATCTCTGCTTGGAGGAGACAGGCATGCTGAGGGTTTGATGTTGCCAACTGCTGGCAATAGCTCATTTTAATTTCCGTAATGGACCTGGTTCCTGCGGAGATGGTCCAGAGAGAGATAAATCACAAGGCTTGGAGAAGAGGCGTGGGGGCACTAGGTGAAGGAAGAGCCCATCTAGTTCCCATCCAGTTTCTTCCTCTGTCTCTTGTCTTTGCCAAGGCAGACCTGCTTCCTGCAGTCCTGGATGCTCTCCAGTACCTTATAGTTTACCGGGCTGGAGATGGTATAAATCACACTTGGAAGATGCTGAACCAGAGAGTTTCCTGAACCTAATGGGAGTGGGGAGGGAAGAAGAGGAGCAAGAAATGCTGAAGAGGGGAGGGAGATTAGGCTTGAGTGGGTGGGGGATGATTTCTGAGTAAGGGTGAATATCAAGCAAGCAGGAGCCCAGCTCGGCATGCCGTGAGGCTGTTTGAAAGGAAGGTGGTGTGTTGCTGCAGTATGTCACTGCTGCTTCCCATTGCTTTTTCCCAGCTGTCCCAAATGCTCAGCACTTCGCACAGAGGCTGCGGGAGCTGGTTTGTAGGTGAGTGGTAGTTCCACATCTGTGCATCCCAACCCCCAGCAGAGGAAAACAGCATTGCTGGGGGTAGTCCCACATGCAGGAACCTGTGTCCAGGTTGACCAGAGCTCTGCTGCTTCTCTGTTTGATGCTAATGCTACGTATTGGATTTGCATGGCAAGGTTTTGGTAGTGGGGGGGGCTACAGGGGTGGCATCTGTGAGAAGATACCAGAAGCTTCCCCTACGTCCGATAGAGCCCATGCCAGCTGGCTCCACGATGGACCTGCTGCTGGCCAAGGCTGAGCCCATCAGCGACAGTGGTAGCACCTCTGGGATAACATATTTAGGAAGCGGGGTGGGGGGAACTGCAGAAATGCAGCCAAAGAGAGGAGTGAGAATATGTGAAACATGTCTGCAGATGTCAGGGTCAGTGAAGGAGAGGAGGAGGTGCTCCAGGTGCTGGAGCAGAGATTCTCCTGCAGCCCATGGTGAAGACCACGGTGAGGCAGGCTGTCCTCCTGCAGCCCATGGAGGTTAACAGTGGAGCAGATATTCCCCTGAGCCCAGGGAGGACCGCACAGCTGAGCAGGTGGATGCCCAAAGGAGGCTGTGACTCCGTAGGAAGCCCATGTTGGAGTAGGTTTGCTGGCAGGACCTGTGACCCCATGGGGGACCCATGCTGGAGCAGTCTGCTCCTGAAGGACTGCATCCCATAGAAAGGACTCATGCTTGCGCAATTCTTGAAGAACTGCAGCCCATGGGAAGGGCCCATGTTGGAGAAGTTCATGGAAGACGGTCTCCTGTGGGAGGGAGCCCACGCTGGAGCAGGGGAAGAGTGTGAGGAGTCCCCTCCTGAGGAGGAAGGAGCAGCACAGACAATGCGTGATGAACTGACCACAACCCCCATTCCCCGTCCCCCTGCGCTGCTGTGGGGAGGAGGTACAGAAACGGGGAATGAAGTTGAGCCTGGGAAGAAGGGAGGGGTGGGGACAAGGTGTTTTAAGATTTGGTCTTATTTCTCATTATTCTACACTCTGATTTGATTGGTAATAAATTAAACTGATTTCTCCAGTCAGGTCTGTTTTGCCTGTGATGGTAACTGATGAATGATCTGTTCTTGTCCTTATCTTGACCCATGAGCCTTTCATTATACTTTCCTCTCCCCTTTCCATTTGAGGAGGGGGGGTGATAGATTGGCTTGGTGGGCACCTGGAGTCCAGGCAGGGTCAACCCACCACAACCTATTTAAAAAAATAGTGCAGTCTGGTTTCAATGCATTGGCTGTGCGCAGAATCTCTTCTGGATCTTATCTTTAGGGCTCTTCTGGAAAAAGGGACCTGGAATGTGCTGCCAAAACAGATAATTTTTGTGTAAGTCTTCCCACTTAGGTCCTTTATTTCCTGCACCTCTACTAATGCTTCCTTCTCTACCCAACTTGCAGCACTGCTGAGCATAGGGACTCTTTGCAGCCATCTGGTAAAATGTAGTCCCTGAACATTTTTTTAAAGATTCTGTAGCGAGGGGGAGCTGTGTGATGCCCGGGGTGGGACAGTGAGTGACCTGGATACCACGTGTCTATCCAGTCACCTCCTGGGGGCTCCAACCCGCTATGGCAGCAGGGTAGAAGTAGCCACAGCTTAGCAGGGAAGAGCTCCCTTGTGCTTATGCAATGGCAAAATAAAAAAACACAAACCAAAGTTTAAAAAAAAAAAAAAGACTGAAGAGGAAGAAAAACTTACTTTTCCAAGTCAACTTTTTCTCAGACTGACCAGCAAGGTACTGTTGCCAAGGTGAGGAGGCAGCCTGGAGGATGGCTGGACAAAACCCATGCGTGCCAATGGGTAGCTGGGAATTGAACTCTGCCTCTGGTGCTCCACCACTGCCCAGTTAAATCCACTCTCCTGCGTAAATTCTAGGAGACAACTTGGCCTGTGCAGATGACCCTGTGCCTTTGATGTCCTGGTCTGTGGACAAGCCCATGTGTCTCTGGCTGCAGGTCCTTCAAGAGCTATTAAGTGGATCGGTTCGGTTTGTAGCATTCTCCGCCACTCTTCTGTCCCTTGTCCCTGTGCTGCAGTCTTTCCTGTTTGTTTGGAGCTGATGGAGACCAGAACGAGCCTCACAGCTTGTAATGAGCATGGATAATACGGATCAGAAGTGCTCTGGGAAATGATGTTTTCTTTCAATTATTTGTGCTTGTTACTTGTGGCAAGGGGAGGAAGTGCCCTTGAAGGTGAAGGGTGGGTAAAGTTCATGCAAAACCAAAACAGCCCTTTCTTGGCTGGTGCTTCAAGTCTGATTCCCTCCCTCCTTACTTGCTCTGACATTTCCCTGCACTGATACCTGAAAGCCGTGCTTGTGCAAAGATGTTTGAACTGGGTTGCTCCAACCTCTGCCAGTCCTGCAGAAATGGCACTTTTCCTGCAGAATTAGCACATCAGGCAGCGGAGAGAGAGGCATCCATGCCGCGTGATCTACTGCTCTGTGACCAGCAACTAGTTGCCTTTTTCTCTCTGGACCTGAGGTGCTTTTTTGTTGGGTTGGTTTTGGTTTGGGTTTTTGGGTTTTTTTGTTTGTTTGTTATGTTTTGGGGGGTTTTTTTGGGGGGGTTTTTGTTGTGTTGGTTTGGGTTTTTTTCCCCTCCACCTGCTGTGTCTGCATAGGCTCTAAATTTTTCCAGACAGGGCCTTTTGTTGTGCCTGTGGTGTTGGAGCTGCTGTCTCGGCTGGAGGCTCTGGACACGCTTCAGACAAGAGCATAAATGGATGGTGGGGTGACAAGGTGGCTTGGCACCGCGCTGGCTGGTGCAGCAAGCCGGGGGGGCTGCTGTGGAGGTGATGGCGTTGCAAGTAGGCAGAGGTTTGGGGACCACGGGATTTGGTTTGGTCCTAGCTGCCTTCAGCGGGAGGTGATGGGGAGGGCTGCGATGAAGCAGCGAGGGACTGTTGTGGGGTAAGAAATCCCCAAAGCAGGATCCTTGCTGGGAAATTGTGGGCAGCTTCGTATCCTCAGGATGCCTTGCCCAGTTGCATTTTTAGGTCAGTGATGCAGTAGCTGGGGAAACTGAAGGAGAAAGTGGGCTTGAAAATGACAGGCTCTGAGAGGTGTAGAGTGGCCCTGGAGGACTGCATCAGGGAAAGAACCAGGAAAGACAGACATTCAGGAGGCAAAATGCAGCAGCGAGGGATGTAAAATGGAGAACAGAAGCGTGCTCTTATTTGGATTTCTGCGGGTACTGGGAAGCATGGTCAAGGTATTAAAAACTTGTAATGCCTGCAGGGAAGCTACTGGATGCTAAAGAGGAGCGTGGACCCTCTTAAATGCAACAAGATCAATCTTTAAGTTATGATGTGGAGGTGTCTGAGCTGTATGATCTCAGCCCTTCCAGCTGGTGATGGAAGGAGGGAGAAAGGCTATTTCAGAGTACTGCCAGGGAGGAGTAAATACAAGGGAGACAATAGGTCTATTAAACAGAATTGGTTTCTCACCAATTTCTTTCCCTTCTCAAATGACTGAGATCCTCACCATCTCTTTATACCTGTCTTTAGCAAGATTAAAAAAGCCCAAAGAGTTGTGGGGGAAGATTGGGAACAAAAGATGACTGTACAGGAATTGCTGTTGAGGAAAGCTTGACAGTGCTTTGCAAGCATCTCAAATGCTTGGCTAACCTCAGTAAATACCCTTCGGGGCATTAGGGGAATTAGTGATTGAATGTAAATAACTAGTGCTTTAAAAAAAGAAGGGATCCTGGTGCCAGGGGTGTTGCCTGTGCCCAGTGTGTACCAGTGTGAGGGACAAGACAGGCTTGCAGTGGATTGTTCCTGTCCATGCAGGATGCTGTGTGGTGTCTCTGCTCTCTCCGCTTGCAGCTCGAATCTCCAGGATGCCGCTCCGCAGCGGGATGACAGCCACGGTCTGGCAGCGGCAGGTCTGAGCCATTTATTACTCAGCTTGAGTAGGCATCCCGGGCAGCCTTGCTTTAAAGGTGAAGTGAGCACTGTAATCGGAGGGAGGAGTGAAGAGCAGGTTTCAGTGTTGCAGCTGGGTTTTAGAGCCGCGTTTGATGCGAAGCTTCCCTGGTGAAAATGGTTTCAATATGGAAACAGGAATGAAAGGACAGGGAGACTTCAAAGTGCTGGAGAAGCACATGGGATGCCTGTTCTGACCTCGTAAGGTTGCTGGTCTGTCCTACTTGATCCTCCTCCTAATCCAGTAAGGATAGCTGACTTGCGTTTTAAAAACAACATAATCTGCCTTCCCTTTTTCCAAATGACCATTGGCCTGGCTGTCTTTAGTGAGAACATGGGCTGTCTCCTTTGGTACGTTTTGCATGTGAAAGGAAGAGCTGAAGGAAGGTGCAGGGGGACATCTTGGGGTGGGCTGTCAGCAGATGCCGTTGGTGTTGCGGTGTGGCTTGGCTTCTGGTTCATCTTTGTGGCCGGTCTGGAGGGAGCGGACCGGGCCATCTCCGCTGCTTGTTTGCCATCCTCTGCTACCCCTGGGGCCTTAGGGGTGGGTTGCAGTTGGAGCTGAGACTTGGACATGGCCCTTCCCAGCCCAGGCTGGTTTGTTTGCCTTTTTACAGTGACCCACAAGCTGAATTGTCTCCTTTCCTGTGCAGGGTCTGACGTAGCCCTTTCCGATCTTGCATTTTGCCTACCACATGCACCGTGGAGGAGCAGTCTTGCCTTCTCCCCTCTCGGGAAGGGCACTTAGCAGGAACCTGAGCAAGGGGCAGGCATGACCTGTTCCTCCTTGGCAGCCCCAGAGGCAGGGTCCCTCTTGCCAGCGGAAATCTTCTCCCTGCACTGGTACTTTTGCACAGGGTGATTAAATCCTTCCCTGACCATCTCTTGGCTTAGCTGAACCAGTTGAGCACTCAAGCCTGTGGCTGCACAGCAGGCTTCCCAGTTCCCGACTCATTCTCCTAATTCTTCTTGGAAACTGTTTCACTTCCACAACTCTTTTTTTTGCAAGCGTGGACACCAGCACTGGAGGCAGCAGCCAGGAATGGTCTCACTGTGCTCGAGCAAGAGCTAAAACTGAGCTCATGCTGTTCAGGATGCTCCCTGGTGTATGCAGGGTATTTTTTCCCCTTAATTAGACGACTGTCCTTGAACAGCCTGACTTGTGTGTAGGAGCCACGGCGGAGATTTGGAACTGCATTTTAGGATATATGAGGCTCATTTAGACCAATGAGTGGGTTGTAGTATTTGGCTCTGCTGGCCCACACGGTGCTCAGACTGGGAGAGGAGCTCCAGCGAAGGGGACACAGCAAGGGGAGCCAGTTACCCTTGTGACACTGGGTTTGCAGCTGATGCAGTGGAGCAGGGTTTTGCTTATGCTGTGGCCTTGCATCTGAGGGTAGGGATGAAATAGTGATGATTGCTTGGGAGGATCGGCTTTCCGCTGAGCAAGTAGGTGGAAAGTCAGGCAACAAAATTAGCTGAATACACAAACAGTCTGGGCTGGAAGAGGTTCTCTCCCCAGGGAGAGATTAAGGCATGTGGTGTCTTACGTAGTGGTGATGGCCTGTGTGCTCTCACCGTGCCTTGGCGCTCTGAGCTGACAGTTGTTGAGCTGTTGGCTTCGTGCTCTGTCCTCGTCGCTCCCCGCTCCTTTCCGGTGACCAGCTGGGGTTGAATATCCTGTGACACATGCTCCGTCCTTCTTGCTGCTCTTTTCCCACAGGCAGTTGGGTGCTCTGCCCCAAGCCCTTACCCCCTGGGCCATCTGACCTCAGCTTAGCATCTTGCCTGGATCCATAGGCGACTCCCAGGGTGTGAGTGGTGCTGGGGGACAGGCAGGACTCTGCAAGCCCTGCACCACTGGCTTGTGCCAACTGGGCTTTTAACAGCAGGGGCCGTACCTGTGAGCATCATGTGTGCCTTCCGAAAAAGCTTTGATTGCTCTCAGACAACCTCCCTGAGCTTCTGGGTGCTAATGTCAGCGCACCAGGTCCTCAGCAGGGAGCAACAGGCGTCTCTCTCAGCCTCTTCCCTGATACACAGGATGGCAGAGGGGAGGGGGTGGGTGCAGCAGGGCATAGCAATAAAAATCTGCGGGTTCTCAGTTGTCTGGCTCCTGGAAATGTAGAAGTCAACAGGATGCTGTTGGTCCTGGAAGCAGGGTGGTGAGCAGTGATTTTCCTTGGCTCACTGTAGCAGTGGTCTCCGTGGGAGGCTGTAGCTGACCATGGCCCTGCGGGCGGTAGCTCAGTTTCCTGTGCAGGTCTGGTAACATCCTACCCAAATTCTGTGAAAGGATAAAAAAAAAAAAATATATATAAAAATAAATTAAGTTGCATGTTTTTTCTGCAAGTGGGTCATATCTGCTATTCAGTATCAAAAGGCCTTAGCAGGTGGAAACTCTTTCGCAACAAACTTGATGCAGGAACCAAATACTTTCTGCAAAGCCTCAATATTGTCTTATTTCTGAGAAGGATGAGAGCTCTTCCCCCAAACCTACCCAACAGGATATAGATAAACACTTGGCAAGGTCTGGACGTAAAGTCCCTTGATGGGTCAGAATTCACAATACATGGCAAGGCAATAAGAGGCTTGAAGGTGTCTCAAGTGGCATTGCAAATAAACTCTTTAATTCTGCTTTTAATTTATGTCTGCTAATGAGCAGGAGGAGTAACAGAAGTCTTAAATTCAGCTTGTGTAACTTGGAAAAGCGAATGAAACTTGAGGAGCCGCCAAAAAAATAGCAAGGAGTGTAAGGAAACTATAACCTGAGAGGATGAGAAATGAAAACTGCAGGCTACTGCAGGAGGGGGAATTCAGCCCTAAAGTGTAAGGACTTTGGATGTTTCCTGTGCTGAAAGCATCAGGCTTCAAGCATTTTGCAAACGGAGTACAGGGGCCAGGTTTCCTTGTGCAGAGCGTGGTGTGCCCCATGCTGGGTTCCCATCAGCTGCCTGGCTCCAGATGTGCAGTTGCCCTGCGCAGGCAGGAGTGGGGATGGGAGGAGAGTGTTCTGGTGGTCTCCTCCTCTGGTGTGCACCCCTGGGGACTCACCTTCTGCTCTGGGGCTGCTAGTGGCTACTTCTGGGCAGAAGTTAATAGTGTGGGTCTTCAGGTGCTTGCAGATAGCAAGCTTGGCCTGGCTCTCCAGCTGTTTTTGAGTAAAAGGGTAACTCTGACTCTCATTTGGCAGCGTTTAGCACGGGGCCAATAACACTGGTGTCTTGTAGCTCCTTTGCCATGGATGTATGTCACCAGAAAAGCAATTAGGAAGGAGGAGGAGGTGTGGGAGGAATAGATCTAGGTTTTCTGTTCCCTCTGTCCTGCCCCAAACTCAATCTGGGAAACCCTTAGGAGGTGCCTCAAGGTGGAATTACATGCTGCAGAGGACTGAGACCATGTTCTGCAAGGCCTGAAGGTGGCATATGGCTCTGGCACGAAAAGCCAAAAAAACCCTGGGCTGCTCAAGTAGGGGGGTGGGGGGGGCTTTTGCCCTGCCTCCCACAGACCCACCAAGTGGGACAGGGCTTTGCAACTGGGAACCTTAAACCAACAGTTTGGTCTCTGTCTCCTCATGGCCAGTGTTGGACAAGGCAGATGAGTTGCATCTCTACCCTCTCATGTTCACTTGGAGACCCCCGCATCCTTGCCTAGTAAATTACTAGCCTAAACTTCTCCACAGCAAACTGCAAGGCAAATACATATTCTCTTTTAGAAACCTCTTTCCCAGTTAAATTGACCCCCTTGGTACTTTCATGCATTTCAAGAAGTCGGAACAGTTCACAATTGAAAACAAGCAGTGTTTAGTTCCTGCTGTGAAGGGAAATAGTCAGGCACCAGAAAGACTGTCATTTTAGCCATGCTCTTACAAAAGAGGGTGTTACAGTAAACTTGCTTATTTCACTGAAGGAGAATTCAGCAGGCTTGACGGAAACCGGATGAGACAGGCACGGTAAATGGATTTTGCTGGCCGAATTGAAAGCAAAGAAACATGCATGTGCAGTGGCTGGTCAAGAATTGACTGTATCTTGCAGAAACCAGGAATGAATTAGGGACAGAGAATTTTAGCGAGCCCTGAAACAACATCTGTCTAGCTGTATTCAAGGTCCTGTTCACCTGTGGTATGCCTCTGAAGGCAGTTGAACGCAGCGAGTGGGGCAGCTCCGTTTAACTGCCTTGCTGCCTTTTAGCTCTATGTGGATGCTGGAAGGGTTAGAGCTGCCTGCCTGGGGTCTGCTTGAATGATACTGTTGAGGTTCAGCAAGCTGCGATGCTGGGTTAGGTCCAAGCCAAGTGGAGGGGGCTTCCTCTGGATGCAGCATCCTGGGGGGGCGCATCGCATGTGCTTGGCACCAGCTGCTGGAGGTGGCCGGGAGCCAGTGGGGACCACTGGGGTAGAGCCCGGGGAGAGGATAGGTGTCCCCTGCAGCCCGATCCCCAGGGGAGGACGGGTACCCAGTCCTGCTTGGGGGGGAGGCAGTTCTCCAATGTTTCACCACCTTTTAGGGGGTGGATTTAGCTTCCCAGCAAGCACTGGGAGTGTGGGGTAGCAGCACTTCATCCCTTACTGGCACAAAGCATTTCCTCCCAGTTCTTGATGTGGCATCGGCAGGGATGAAGAAGTGGGACCTATCCTGCCTTGCTGACAGCTGTGTGAATGGCCGGGGTGATGGCACATTAGGGAGGTGCACAGCATCCTATCTGTGACCTCTTCTGCCATAGCTCACTGCCAGCAACACCAGAGCAAGGCTCTTGTCCTGCCTACAGGCTTTCGTGGGTCTAAAGATACTTGTTGCACCATTACAGCTACCAAAAAGGGCTAATGCTGCCTTCCTTCCTGGGCTGGGGGGACACAGAGGGGACTCAGAGCTTCAGCCCCTGGGGGATGACCAGGTGGGAGCCCAGCAGGGTGGTGGGCAGCACAGCTGGGTGCACTGTGCTCCCCCCAACCTGATGAAGGAGCCTCAGAGCTGCTGGGGGCTCTGGTTAGTGTGTGAGGACAGCTACAGCAAAACAGCCTTTCTGGTGTTATCCTAAGGTAAACCAGCTTGGCAGGGAAAAATCCAAATGTCAGAATGAAATGTCCTCCTTAATCAGCGTGTTCCTCTAGCAGAGGTTCTTGTTTCCTAACCAGAAGTGACATTGGCCAGGTCTAATGCACAACAGAGGGCTTTTGTGTAGCAAATCTGACCCAAAGTGTTAGGAAGGTGGGTTTAGTTCTCCCACATTGACTGTCCTGCCTCCCTGTTAAGCACTGAGACAGAAACATACTTGTTAATTAAAAAAAAAAAAAAAAAAGGTGCTCTGCCTTTTGGTAGTGGTTCTATTTACTTTTCTAAAGAGCAGTTATATTCTCCATCAGTATAAATCAAGTATAGTTGCCAGTGCTGTGTCCCTTGGCAGGCTGCTGAACCTCAGCTAGGGATGAAGAGCAGAGGGGCCTGAGTAAAGGGCTGCAGTAACCACGTAAAAACTAAAGAAAGAGGCAGGGGCTCTCAAGATTGCGCAGGCTGCTTGGGTACAGGTGGACTGGGAAGCCTGTTTAACATTAGAGCAGTGCCTCCTACACGGGAACCCATAGAGCATTTTGATCTGTGGGCTGATAATCCAGAAATGGCTCTTGGACAGTTGGTTTGCATTTTCTATGCATTTGAAGTCAAAACACCTGGAGTCCCTCTGGATCACTGATCTTCTGTATGAGCTGCAAACTAGAGATGTGCTTGGACTGAAAGGCTTGATTACCTGGATCTTGCTTGCTGTGTTGGAAATGGCTGGACCCCTTTTCTCTGTAGGCAGATGCCGGCTGCCTCTGTGTGTTGGTTAGTGGCACAGACCAGCTGAGCATCACGGTTGGTGTTAAGGTCAAATGGAAGTCCCATACTATAGGATGAGGATGGGAGGGAATTGATATTACGCCGGTCTCAGTGGCAAGGGTAAACTCAGTGTATCGCCTCTTCCACCAAAAATTAAGTCCTTCAGCCTGTGAGGTCTATCAGCAGCAACTCCATTTTACAGGGGCGTCAGTGTCCCTCCTGTTTCCAGTGCAGCTTCGTGCTACACAGTTCTGTGTGGTCCCACTACTCTTTTTCCTCTGGTCTCGTCCTGTGCCAGCCTCCCCCTTGCACCCCAGGTGTCATGGCCAGTGCCTGGCTTTCCCCTTCCCTGCCTGGGTGCTGCCTGCACCTCCCTGCCTGGCAGCAGGCACCCGGCTATCCCCAGGGAAATGAAGCTTGCTTGCTGGGGCTCCCAGGGAACTTGGAGGCAGACAGTGCCCAGGGGAGCTGGAGAGACATCACTTGTCAGCTGCTGTCATGTTGGCACAGGCTTGCCATGGAGCCACAGCTGCTTGAGGGACTGGGGAGAGGCTTTCTGTCTCACTGGAGGGTTTGCTTTCTCTCGGCAGCCTCCTTTGCTGGCCCTGGGTTCAAGCCTTTGACCTGATGAGGTCTGGAGAAGCTGGACTCCTCGTAAGCGCGCTCTGGGAAGGGCATCTCTTAGCATGGCGTTGTGGCTGCTCATTACGGGGTAGCAGCAGGGTTTTTACCTGGTGGCAGCATGCCTGGGAGCAGCAACCTGGCAGGAGGCTGCCTGGACCCAGAGCTGTGTTTGTCCAGCTGCTCTGGTGGCTTTGCAGCATCTGCTGAGCGCCGTTCTGCTGGCGGTGCCGGAGGGTGCTGCATGGGCTGGCAGTGCTACAGGTGGGGTGGCATCCAGCTGTCAGGTCGTGTCCCTTCTGACTGTCTGGCTCCTGGTGTCTCCCCCTGCACCAGAAGGACAGGCAGGGACCTGTCTTCCCCAGGCTCTGCAAGAGCAGGACATTTTCAGTGTGAACTCCCCTGTGCCCTTCACTGGCTGAAGAAACATCCTAGTTTTTATGTTAGTGCTCTCCACATCCTTCCCCATTCTCCTCTAGCAGGGTTGGGGCCCCACTGCCCCACGCCCCTTGATTTATCAGCTCTTTCTCACTTCTCCATCCCTTTGCTTAGGTCCCCCACCCCAGCCTGGCAGTGCCGTGAGGAGAAGCATCCATCTGGGAGCAGGTACCAGGCATTGGCGGAATTAACAGAAACATCATCTGGGTGCATCCCAGCCTGTATCAGTGCCACCTGCAGATGCCACCTCTCCTGCCAGCCAGATGCTGTGCATCGGCGGCATCTCCCGTGGGTGAGCGGAGGCAGCGACAGGCATGGGGAGGCCATCGAGCGCCTTTTAGCAGGAGGCCAAGGCTGCTTCTGGGAGCCGGGAGGACAATGAAGGCGCTGAAGCAGCCAGAGCGCGGCTGGGGGCAGAGGGGGACAGGCAGGCAAGGGGAAGCCATGCAAATGGGGACTTTGATGTGGCTGCAAGGAGCATTGTTCCTATCACATCACATCAGTTTCACATTCCTCATGCAGGAGTGATCAACGCTTTCAGGGCCAGACAAAAGAGTGGGGAGATGAACAAAAGCAAGGGGGGGGGCTTTACCTACTGCAGAATAGAGGCAGAGGATGAATTGCTCTCTTGGCAAGCCGTGGAGATGGGCTGGCGGTTGCTGTGCTTTAAAGCACCAGCTTAAAATTTTTCCCTTTTATTTAAAGGAGGGAAAAAAAAAAAAGGTAGGAGAAAGGGTTTCCTGTGTGCAGAAGGGGGGATAAATAAGATAGCGTGACAAGTATCTGTGGTCTTCTTGCATTCCCTTGCCTGGTCTCCCCAAGTGATGACTCTCAGCTTATGGAAGAGGTGCATTGTGTCCTCTTGAGACAAGGGGCTTGGCAAACATGCGTTTGACCCAGACTGCAAGGTGAGAGTGCTTTTAAGGCAGCCTTCTCCCCAAATTAGCAGTGCAAGTGGGTTTGGACAGGGGGCTGGCCACATATGGCTGAGACTGGGCTCTGCAGATCAATGGAGGGTGTTGGGTCAGCCCTGGTACAGGGGCAGAAGCTGTGTTGGAGGGAGCCATGGGTTGCGCCCAGCTCTCCTAAGCCCAGGTGTGAGGAATAGTAGGGTGGAGGAGATGAGGAGTCACTTCATGTTTTCTGCTACCTGTTCGGGGGATCCTCCTGCCTGTTGCTGCAGGGGAACCTTGGTGATGTCCCTTTACTGGGCTGGGGAGCAGGGATGGGGCACGGGGCAGAATATGGCACAGGGTGCACATGTCCGCATGCGTGTGCTGTGCTGCCATCTCAGTCATTGCTGCAGCCTCAGAGGCTGAGCCCAGGGTCACTGAGTCCTGGCTTTGCCCACCCGCTTTCCCATCCCTGATCCCTCCTGTCTCTTGCCTGTCACCAACCCCTCTCCTCTCTCTGAGCCTGGAGTCCCCCTTATGCCTTGTTCTCAGCTCCCTGCTTTCTCTGGTGTACACTGCTGTCCACTTCCCTCAGGAAAAAGTGTATTCAACTCTTTTTTTCCCCTTCTATGTGCTATCTGCAAATTGGCTTTCGCCAGTATTAAGTGAAACTGCATCCCTCAAGGATGCTCCAGCCTCTCTTGTCCTTACCCAGAAACCTTTTTCCCCCTGGAAGCACAAACCTTGAGCATCGTCCCCACCTTGCAGCCATCCCCTGCTCTCCCAGCCCTATGTGGGGCTCTGGCTGCCCCCCCTTAGCCCTGACCCACGGCCCCCTCCTCTCCCTCCAGCCCCGGGCCTCTCTGCCTGAAAGGCTGTCAATCAGGCTGAATTGTCTGGTGGTTTTGTGATGTGGAAAGACTCCCACCAAGGAGTCAAGGGCCAGGCTGAGACCTTTAAACTCGATCCCATTTGCGTCTTAAATCAAACAGGAATCCAGGTCCTGGGATGGAGGGGGAGGTTTAGGGGGATGCAGGGGCTCAAAAGCCTCTGCTGCCCCCCCTGAGTTTTCCTGGAGCCCCTTCCCCACCTGCGCTGAGGGGAGGGGGGGATGTGCCCATGGCCCTGGAGTTTAGGGCTTGTTTCCCTCTGTAGCCTTTTGCTCTGGGACTGTCTGGAGAGGCTGGGCATTGGCAGCAGTGCTTCATTTAGTCGTGGCCCTTTGGTCAACCCTGCTGCCTGGGGTACATGGCAGGGAGGGTGCTCCACGCTGACCTGGAGGGAGGCTGGAGGGGATGTGCTGGGAAATGGAGGCTCTGCCCTGGGGAAAGGGAGATTTCTGGGATCTGCTGGGAGCACCCAGCAGAGGGGCGGTGGAGGGGGGCAGAGCTGTGCTCCCAGCGCCTCTGGTCTCACCAGTTTGTGGTGGCTGCGGGTGCATGGGACAACGTGGGTGCAGAGGATAGGTCTGTGGCTGTCTGATGTCCTGCAGGTGCTTACAAGGTTAAAAGCAATGTTTTAGCCTCCTCCCAAGACAGTACAAGCAAGCTTGACCTTTTTGGACTGTTGCTGCTGCAAAGGGGAGTGTGCCCTGATGCCTGTCCCCGGTGTACCTGTGTCTCGGTGGCTCGGATCGCACAGTGCCTGGTGCTTCAGGTCACCCGCTGGTGCCCTCAGAGCAGGGGTAGAACCACAAGGCAGCATGTTACGTGTCCCGAGTTCCCCACCTGCTGCCAGAGCAGGGCATCAGGGCAGGCGGGGAGGCTGGACCACCCTATGTCTTCTCCCTGCTGTGTGCAGAGGTGGGTTCAGTCCCCTGTCTGCACCTTAAACGGCAAGTTGATGTTTCTGGTTTTTTTCCTCTAGAAGAGGGTTTGACAGCAGGAGAGCTGGTGCTGCCCAGTTTCCCCAGGGGTTGATCCCATCCCATCCCCTGGGGACTGCTGGGAGCTGTCGTCCCAGTGCCGCTGGAGAGAGGAGGGAGAGCAGGGCTGGGTGGGGAACTGGCTTTTGCGGCTCGGCCCGTGGCTTTCTCTGGCTGCCTGTGAGCAGAGAGTTTGCTTTCCTTTTTTATTCCAACTTCTTTCCAAAGTCCATGTAGGTGAGCGAATTCATTTTGTCTTCCCGAGGGAAAGCTGCAAATCTCTCTTCCCCTGACCTGGGCTGTGTTTTCAGGAGAAGCCTGGAGCTGCCTTAAGACATGTACAAGCTCAGAAATGCAGTGGCTGTGTTTGTTTTTGCTTTCTGGGCAAAGACAGGGGCTGCTGCCAGTGCTAAGTAAATACAGAGCTGCCCTAATGAGTGACTGCAGTAGCCAGGGCCATGCTTGCTGCCTGCGTGAAGCCAGATGGATCTATCTGGGGACATGAACAGCAGCCTTCTTGTGACTAGCGAAGTCAGAGCCACTGGCATTTGGATTACCAGCTCTCCTGTGCTTTTAACAGAGTGCCAATGTTTGACAAAACCATTAAGTTAAATTAAGCCCTACGCATTTCAAATGGATTCGGAGACTTCTGGCTGACTCGCTATTAGCGGAGCTGTCTCTTCTCCCTTTCGTCTTTCTCCCCCCCCCCCCCCCCTTTTTTTTTTTCCCTCCTCCTGCATTTAATTCTGCCTGATGTGTAGCTGGTTTTACTGCTGACATTTAAAAGCAACATGCTGGGACTCAAGGAGAAAGAAGCCTTGTCTTGGGGTTGGCACTGCTGTGAACCCAGGCTTGCCTGGTCCCTCTGTGGTGGACAGGGAGGATGCGTGGAAGGTGTTTGCTCAGGGCAAGCCCCATGTCCTGCAGAGCCTAGGCATGGTTTGGCCAGGGATGCTCTGGTCCCTGCAGAGCCCGTGGCTGCTCTACTCTTTCCCATTGCCGGTGTTATTTATGGCACAGGCTGCTGCTTCGCTGGGCTGTTTCCAGAGAGTGGAGAAGGATGCTCTCTGCTCCAAGGGGCTTGCAGCGCAGGGGTGGGGGGTACCAGGGAGCATCGGTGGGAGCCCACGCAGCAGGGTCTGTTCAAGTCAGCTTGACTTGCCTCGGACGAAAGTGGAGGGCTTTAAAGAGGCACAGGTCGATGACCTTGTAAATGGATGCATGACCCAACTGCTCCCCTGTGGTGCTGGCTGCTTTGTGTCCCTGGTATCGCTCTTCATGCCTGTGGGGAACCGCAGGGGCTGGGAGGTGGTTGCTGGGGTCTCATTTGCGCAGCTGCATCTCTGCTAGTCACCAGTATGGGAAACGCTGTCAGCTTCCCCCTACCCATCTAACGTACCTTTTCCTGGGGCAGAAGAACCTCTGTGGGACCTCACCATGGCTGCTGGTGGAGCTCTTGCTTTCCCTGGAGCATATTTTGGGGCTGGGCTGTGGAGTTGAAGAGGGTGGGCAGAAAGCACAAGAGGGTGGGTGTGGGGCACCAGCCCACCTACGCCACTGGGATGTGGAGAGATGGGTGGCCTCTGCCCGGGGACAGAAGACAGATACATCACTGCAGCTATGCTGGAGTGTGAGTGGGGTCAGGAAAGAGGGAGAATGGTGGTGTGGAGTGGACTTAAAGGCCAGGGATAGAAAAACACTGAATATTACAGTATAGGAGTGATGGTTTTGCAAGTAGTAAATGTGCTGAGAGGGGATCCAATGGAACTCCTGGGTTACGGAGAAGATGGAGCATCTGAATGGTGGACCAAAGCTGGAAATGGCTTACTGGTGTCTGAGGCTTGCAGCAGTCTTAGCTGCTGCCCTGTAGTCCTGATCTGTGGAAGCACGCTGTGCCAAGTGCTGTCCTGGCAGACAGCATTCCACAGAGCAGCTCCTGTTGCTTGGCCTGCAAGCTTTGGAGAGAGCTGGACTGCACTGCTGGAGCAGCCTTCCTGCCGAGCAGGTCACTGCTCCTTGCACTGAAATGCCCTCAAGCACCTCTGCTCCTGTGCACCTTTTGCCCCTTGGTCTTTGCTGCCTCGGCCCCGTGTTGATCAGGTCTCTCTGAGATGTGCCTTCTTGCTGAACATCTCAATGCAGCTCCCCTTTTGCCCTCCCTGTCACAGCTTGCCCGGAGATGAGACAGAAGCTGCTGGAGGAGGGACTTCGGACATGGCCAGTCTTGGGTGTGCAAAACTGCAGTGTTAAAGCATGGGAAGCGCCTCTGGGTGAAGACCTGGAGGAAGCTTAGGTGCCATGAAGCCTGCTCCCGTTGACGCCAGCACACTGCGCCCATAGCCATCTCTTCCCGCTGCGTGCAACCCTCATGTACTTTACACAACCCTGCTCCCCCCCCGCCATCAGCGTCTTGTTTCTCTGGGTGCTCTCGTTATTTCCATGTTCATTAACGCTGATATGCTCAATTGCATCAGCTCGTTTCCAGGGACCAAGTGCAATCCTGCGCCTTCATTTGCATCCCCACTGCCTAGCTGTTGCCCAGGCAATGCCAGGTGCTTTGACATCATTACCCAGCCGACTGGCATCCTCTCTGCCCCATTAACCTTGCTGTAATTGACTTCGAATTGAAGGAATGGGGGGGGGGAGAAACTGTGGTGAAACAGCAACTGTTTGTATTGCCATAGAGCAGGGCTCTTTGATTTTTGACGCAAAAACTGTGATAGTCAGTTATGGCTACGACTAGATTTGGGAAGAGTTTCTTGCCCTCTAGGAAGCTGTGCAGTCTGTCTTGGTTTACAATATTTCCCCACCGCCTTCTCCAGTGGGACTGTGATGTCAAAACTCATCAGCGGTTGTCAGCAGGGAAACCTGGAGGGTTTGTGGAGAAGAAGAACGGTGATGGAGGTGCCGAGAGCAGCAGCTCTGTGCAGCCTGGGGAAGGCGAAGATGGGTTTTGGCAGGGGGCAAGTCTTGTTGCTGTTTTAAGCCTGTTGGTGGGTGAGGAGAGGCAGGGGATGGACACTCATTTTTGGAAGTGCCCAGGGATGGGGCACCAGACAACAGACCAATTGAAACATCTGATTGCCTCTGAGAAGGCACTGAGAAGTATCTTGTCCCCACAAGTGTGGTAGAGCACTGTAACAGGGGTGAGAGATGGGAAAGTTCTAGCATTTGAGATACTCAGCCCAGACCTGCAGCAGCACCTGTTTGATTTGAGGTGGCTGGTCCTGCTCCTCCTGCATGGTATTAGGCTGAGATCTGGGCCAATCAATGTTATTCTACGGCTCTGATCCTAAATCCATTCCGGTAACGAGCAATATTTTCTTTCTTCTTGGTTAATTTTATTTTAATAGTATAAAACTTTTTGTTGAAATAGTATAAAACTTCTCTGGAGTTTTTCCTATTTAAAAGTAGAATTGGCTTTTGTCACGTTTTCTTTTTGCCCCCTTTTGAGCCAAAGCCACGCAAACAGATGCTTCGCTACAGAATCTCTGTCACTGAATTGGCAACTTACAACGAGTTTCACTGAGCATTTTTCTGTCAACTTGAGTCAATTTTATTTATTCACCTTCTGCTTGCACAGCACCATGGTCGCCAAGTCTCCCAGCATTTGCTCGTGACTTGTGCTGGATGTAATTCGTTAGGCTTAATTGAGCTGCCTGAGGAGAAGGGTGGTGAGAGAGTGGGTGGATGGAGACTTTGGCATCGGATGCTTGATGGCCAGACCCAGAAGATCTAGTCCTGCTCCTGCAGAGCCCCTGCACAAGGCAGGTCTGTCCAGCACGTTTAAATTCCTTGCTTCCCTGTGCCGGGGAGGAGCTTCCCATGTGCTTCAGAGCTGGGACAAAGGGGTGCAATACTTCAAGCTTCACTGTCCCTTACTAAGGAATTATTGCTCATTATTTATTAATATTACTATTTAATTACTTATTACCTGTTACTTATTAAGAGAGGAGGTGATTCTGCACTGTGTTTCTGAGCTTTCCAGAAGGCAGAGCTGAAAAGCTTGTGGCAGGAGGGGTTTCTTCAGCTCTAGGATCTCACCTAACCTGAGCTTTCCTGTCTGGCATGGGCCAATTCTTGCATTTCTTCATCTCCTTTGTCCCTGGGGAGGTGCAAGAGTCCACACAGGGCCAAGCAAAATGGGGACCTGTCGCTGTACAAACCTTTAAGCACTGCTGGAATGTGGTGATGGGGAAACTGTTCATCCCCTTCCAGCGAGGAGATTTTTATTTGGGGGGAGCCCTGGGGCTGTGTAAAAGAAAAAGTCTGGTGGAGGCAGTTGCTGGTGCTTGTGGGTGCTGGCTTTGGATTTACCATGTGGGTCTGACCGTCAGCTGGGAGAGGATTTGAACCTCTGCTTGTTGCAGTGCGGGCAGGCGAGGGCTGGAAGAAGTGAAGTATTAAGAGATCCCTGGGCTGGCGTGTGCAGCTCGAGCTGGAAGCGGTGTGACCGTGTCCCCAGCAGCTTTCCCGGGGAGCTCAGATCCCTCATATCGCAGTTGTGATTAGTGAGCCACGGTGCGAGGGGCACCGCTCTGCCTCTGTTTCCCCTAGAGCTAACAGAGCTTAGTATCAATTAGCAGCTTAATTTGTAATTAATAACTTGCTCTTTTTTTTTTTTTTTTTTTTGCATGGCTTGCGGAGGGGGCTGACACAAGAGGCTCACGCAGCCTGCAACGTGCTGCCATCAACTGCCTAGGAGTATCCTGAGATTTGGGGGCGGGTAGGTTTGGACATGGAGGTTTTTGGAACGCAGGAAAACAGCCCTGGCAGGAGGATGTGACACAGGCTGCCCTGGAGATGAGCCTGGGGGCTCAGAAAGCCTAATGCTTTTCTGCCTTTGTGTGTAGGATTGCTGTCTGGTAACCCTGGGGCAAATCTTGCTTTACTCTGCAGCACCACGATGCAGGGATCCATGCTGGGAAGGTTTGGGACTTGTGTGTGCCCCATTGAGAGGGGCGTGCAGAGCAATTTGGGTGCTCCGCCGTCCTCCCAGGCCTGCCGTTGTCCCTTGACAGCCAGCCCAGCAGTGCTGTAGGTTGTCCGTGTGTCTGGCGGGCGCTGCGAGGGGCTGGCAGGGCCATTGCTTCCCTCCGCCTGTGGGAGCTGCTCCAGCAGCACAGGTTGTCTTGGCTGGGTGGTTGCGTGTGTCCAGAGCTGCAGTCCAGCTCGGGATCTTCCTTTCTAGGGTTGACATATGTCATCTTCCTTGCAGCTCTTGATGGGTTTCCCTTCCCTTTCCATATGGCTTATTACTTTCCCCGCTGCAGCAGCTCACGGCAGCGCGTGAGGACTCCAGCCCGCTGAGCACCTCTTGCACGGAGTAAAGGTCCCTGCAGTGAAGTAATTGGCACTGCCCTGCTGAGAGGGGCAGCCCATGGAGATGTGACTGGCCCAGGGCCACCCAGCAGGGATGAACTTGGGCTTCCTCATACCTCATGGCTATCTACTAGCAATGTTGCTCTTAAAGTAGTCTTCCTTTTACCATCCTGCAAGGAAGAGCTTGATGTGAGGATGATGATACCTCTTTTTTCCCTACTCCCCATTCTGCCCCACCCTTCTCTGGCATGCCCATTCCATGTGAGTGGTCCAGAGGACTCCTGCCCTATGCATTCCTCCTACCACCTGCATGGTCTGTACCTCTGGCTTTTCTCAGCACCTCTACTGGTCGGTGTGGGACAGAGAAGAGCTGTGGTTTGTTTTCTTCAGCATTTTTTCCTGAAGAACTGGTTGCTGCTTCGTTTTCTGAGAACAGCAAAAAAGTCACTATGACACGTACAAGGAGAAAAACCCTTCTGTGCTTCACCTTGCAGAGGAGACTGCACAGAAAATGCCAAATGGATATGTGCAGCCATGGGAACCATTGGAGAGTGGTGGCAGCATGCCAGCGCTGGGGGATGCTGTGCATGTCCCAGGTTGGGTGGGACGCTGGTGTCTGAGGCACAGCCGGTCTTACATTGCTCCAGCCTTGCCTTCCCTGCATGAGTGATGTAGCTGGGCGAGTTGTTTTTTTACCATTTCAAGGCTTCTCAATGCTCAGCTGTTCGAGCCAAGTGTTCCCTTAGCATTTGAGGCTCTCTCAGTGCAGGGAGAGATTTACATCTGAGTTGCTTGGCATTCATTTGCCGTCCAGTGGGTCTCATGTCTGGAAAGGTCTGTAGTCAGGGCAGAAGCTGAGTTAATTTGCACTGGAAGGCAGGCACGCTTTCTTTTGCATGTTGGTTTCTCTCACAGAAATCCCATTTGAGGTATTTGTTCTATTCTATTATTGAAGCCATGTTAGGGGGCATGGTAGCCTCCCTGCAAGGCTGGGAAAAGAGAGAGGTAGCCTGAAAGGTGCAAATTAAACCTGTGCTCTGCTGTAAACAGATATTGCATTGTTAACGTGGACCCTTCTCCAGAGTTTTGATGCTCTTTGCCTGCAATAGAGGAAGAAATGCTCATCAAGGCAGTCCTGTGGGAAGCAAAGCAGACTCCAGAGCTCAGTTTGCAGCTAGATTGGATGAAACACTTCTAAAATTCAGGGAAAAAGTGCCAGAGGGTCTTTAACTCTCATTTGAATCAGCTCGTGAAATGATCAGACAGGGCACGGAGTTTCGGTACTACTACTAGCATACTTCAGTATCCTAGCTTGCCTAGGAAGAAGGATGCTTGGGGAGAACGGCTGGGTCCGAGGATCCCTGGCAGTGAGGAGGACAAGGCGGGAGCATGGGGAGGTGGCCGCAGCTCTGTGTGAGCCGGAGGTGTTTTGGTCTGGAGCTTGATTACAGAAAGTCTTTGTTTTTCCTTACCTGGGTGTCAGACTTGGGAGCCGAGGGTCATCTTCTATGTCTTCCCATGGTTGCTTCCTTCTGGGGTTGCCCCAGGAGCCTGCTGCCAGCTCCCAGCAGCGTGTGGTGTGATTGCTGCTGGCCTGTGCCTCCCGGGGAGCCATCGACACCGACAGCTCTGTGACCATGGGTGCAGCAGGAAGGCTCCTTACGGGCTGGGGCAGAGACACCCCGAAAGCATCCCTGTAGGGAAGGCAGCTCTAGCAGCAAATCTAGAGGAGATGAAAACCAGGAGAGGCCATAAACCCCATTGGCTTGTTAAGCTGTCGGTGACTCGGTGCTCCTCTTTCCTTTGGAGATGGTGTTTGCACAGTCCCCAAATCCCAGCCTGGAGCTACCTCTGAGGCCCCAAATACTCCTTTTTCATGCCCTGCAGCCTCATCGTCACAGCCCACAGCCCCATTGTCACAGCTTTGACAGGTGGAAGGTGATGGCTGTGGACTGGCATCAGCACTTGAGCTTTGCTTCACCTCCCTGTGCACCATGTCTGGCCTGGCTGTCAGCCAGGAGAAGCACCCATCGGTGGTGCCAGGGCTGTGCTGGCCATGGAGGGGCTGTTGCCGGTGGAGAGCTGTCTGTGGGCTGCACAGGGTTAAGCAGACATTGACAGAAAACAGGAAGAGAGGACAAAAGCAAGTCTGCTGTAATTATGTAGCATTTATTATTAATACGCTGGAATTGCTGGAAGCAGCCTCTGTAATGTGAATACTGATACAGAGGTTCAGAAGACAATTTAGCTCTCATCTGTCTGTTTATTAGCTCCCTTAGCTCTGGCAGGCAACGAACTAAAGCCTCATTTGCTACTGCCTTGTTGCACCCCCTCCTCTTTCTTCCCCCAAACTCCTTGCTCTTTCCATAAAGAAACCTGTTCTTTGTTCCTCCTCCTGCCGGGTGCCACAGGGATGCGCAGCGTGTTCCCAGATAGCAAAGCGGACTTAATCCTTGACCTGAGCCTGCCTGTTTGCACGGCAGGGCACAAAGCCCGACAACGCTGGGCTCTGCAGAGCTGTTGCCTTTCCAAAAGCAGTGTGGACACGTCTGGTGCTGGCTCGGGGTGTCCCAGCTCCTGGGGTGCGGAGGTGCTCGTCCTTGGGGTGGCAGCTTTAGCAAGGCTGTATTGCATGGGCTGGCACGGCTTGGGGTCCCCAGTTGGTAACGGGGTTGTGATGAAGGGAAAGAGCCAGGGAGCTATTGTGCTGCTTAAGGTAGCTGGCTAGGAAATAAAGGCTGCTGGGATGGAGAGAGCAAGAAGTCAGGGGTGCAACAGGTTTCCTTTTGCTTCCACGCCGTGGTAGGATCTGTCATTCTAGCTTCTGTCCAAGTTTCTGGGCTTCAGCCTGCGTTTTTTCTGCATATCCTGAGCATATTGGACATCCATTCCCTTATGTATTATACAGTAGTTTAAAGAGGATTAAGACAATAGCTAATCTAAATGATGAATGATGTAGATTGCTCAGCCACTGGGGTTTTTCTTGCACACAGATTAGTCAGCTCAGTAGCTAAATATTGGGGCAAACAGTATAAATCCATGCAGATAAGCCTCCCTGGCTTGAATAGGATAGAAGGATTTTGAAATAGGCTTCGATGCTTCTTTGCATCTTGTCACGGTGTCTGTGGCCGTGTCACTGACACGACGGATGGGGAAGGAAGGCTTGATGGCTGCTGATGCACAGCCCGGGTGGCTGAGGAAATAAAGAACCAGCGCTTCCCGGTCGATGCCGTTCTCGGATACAGATGGTGGCAGGAGAGGGAGGGGATCAATGCTGCTCCCCTCCCTGCCACTGGAGCCAGCTGTTTGCTTGTTGAGCCAGGGGGAGCCTGATCCAGCCTTGGAGAGACAGGAGCCTGCAGCGTGAGCTGGTGGGGTTGCACTTGGATGGACAGGCTGGTGTGGCTGCTCCCTGTCCTCCCTCCCAGCACCAGCGCCAGGACGGCGCTGGCAGCCTCCTGGGCAGCATGACCCATAGGAGAGAGCTTGTCCTGGTGTGGGACTGACAGCAGGTTTATTCTTAAGCTCTGAAGCAGAAGGGTTTAAATCTTTTATTTATATGTCTGGTCGAGTCTGTCAGAGTTGTGTCAAGTATTTTTGACAAGCAAAAATGCCGTTTGCTTCAGCTTAATGAAAAATGATTTTTTTTCTTTTTTTTTTCTCACCCCCCCAGGAACTAAAAGAATTGTAGTTTCAATTGCAAATCCAAAAAGCTCCTCAGGAAAAAAAATCCACAGAACAAAACCAAAAAACCTTCTGATAGTTGTGAGAGTTGGCTGTTAGAAGAGGCTCTCGGCTGCTGTTTTGGGTCTGTGTAAAAATGAGGGTCTGGAGAGCATTCAATCATATGGTATCTCCTTTTATGAAGCTTTCTGGGCATATTATTATAATGATGTTTAATGGCACTGGTTTCTTCATCTTAACTGAGTGTGTCTTTTCCCAATCCCACATCATTTTAATTCGTTCCTCTCATAAGAAGTACAAGAGCCGGGACTGTCTTGACTTGGTGCAGATGAAGAGCCGTCCCGCTGAGTGTCTCATCCCTCCCAGTGGGGATGCAATCCTCCCAGCATCTGGCTGTCTAAGGCTGGGGGTTGTGTTGAGGCAGAGCTGGCATCAGGACCGGGATTTGTCAGAGGACCTGTTCTCCTTGAATTTTCCCTGCTCCTCTTGAAGATCGTTTGCTTTCTGCCGTTTAGCAAGGAGCTGTGTGAACACCGTGGTTTGACCAACACAGTTTGCCTAGCCTGAGGTCCTGTGGCCAAGTCCTGTCCCCTTCTCCTTTCCTTTCCCTCTCCTTAGGCTGAGACAAGTCTTGGCGTGCCCTGGTGCAGAAGCTGGTTTGATCCTTCCCCTGTACCTCTTGCAGTCTCACTAGCTCCCTTTCTGAGGTATGAGGACCAGAGCTGTGGGTGGTGTTCAAGTAACAGTTGCATAGTAGATGGTGGCAACATGGTCTACTTTGGGGAAGAGGGGTGCTGGACCCTGTGGCACAGCTCATGTCCTCTGCAGGACACAGGTCCAAGCTCTGCCCAGAAATGCAGGGTGGATCTGTGTCTGGATTTTACCTGGTTTCCTCATGGAGAAAGATCTGGGTTAAAATTCAGCCTGGCTAATGGTTGACTGTGGAGGAGGTCTGGGTGCCACAGTTGGCACTGCACATTGATCCCCCCAGCTGACTGCGTAGTGGGGGGCTACAACAGATGGCGCTGAGACACAGGATCCTGCAGCCATGACAAAAAGGTCTTTTTTTTTTTTTTTTTAAAAATTTTATTTCTCCCTTCCTGCGATTCAGGCAAGGCTGGCTTTGCCTGAGCCCTCCTTTTTGGGGTCAGATCTCCCTTCTCCATAACCTAATCCTGTGGTCAGCAAGGGAGACCCTTGCTTGGGTACCAAGTGGAAAAAGGGTAGGACAGTGGACCAAGCCTACGAACACTTAGGGCTCATCCTGCAGCTGAAAGGTTTGCTTTGTGCATCCTGAGTCAGGATCAGGCTGTGTCACAGCCCAGTCCCCTGCCTTGGGATGTATCCCCTGGGAGCTGTCAGGAGGCTGCCTGAGCCGTGCGGTAACACGGGTCACGGGGATGCAAGCAAGGTCAGATGTCTGCTCAGAAATGAGATTGGCGATGATGCCACCAGTGCTGACAAATGGCCTGTCGTTAATCTCTGACTCACGGCAGCGGAGAGGGCAGTGGTGGAAGAAACCCATGAGGTCACTCGCAGCCTCTCTCCCCAGGGAGCTGCGGGCGGCTTCCACCCTGAACCTTTCTGCATGGGGTGGGCCCCCATCCCCAGGGATGGTGGGTCTCTTCCTCACACCCCTGCCCCTGAGTGCGTTTGTGTGCAGCTGACGGCGTGCGGCGTAACTCCACTCGTTCCCAGCAGGGCGGAGGTGACACGAGCCCTGCAGCCCCTGTTGGGGACTGGGTTCCCGCATGTGGCCGAGCTCCAGCACAGCCATTCCTTCAGTACAAGCAGAGGACAGAGGTTGAAACAAAGCTTGTGTTTTCAATGTGCAGCAATACCGTTGCGATACACGAGGTCCTGTACTGCTGGGAGATGCAGTGGGGTAGGTGGGGGAGACCAGGCTTGGGATGCTCCAGCCTTGGCTGTGCTCCCCTTGGCCGGGGCATCGCCCGGGGGCACCTCTGCTCGGTGCTCAGCCCTCTCCTGGAGCAGCCTTCACCTCCTCTCTTGCTTTTTGACTGTCGTTCCATGCTTTTTGTAGAAAGCAGGTCTTTCCTCAGTTGCAAAAGACTCCTTGGAGCTTATAGCCAAAACAGCCAGGACGTCCCATGGTACTGGAGGCTGGTGGAGATGCTGCCCTCACTGCTCAGCCATGCTGGTGAGCTGCACGGGGCTGAGCTGCAGTTTGGGGCTGCTGTTGATGCTACAAGTGTTGCATACATGTGTGGAACAGGTGATGTTTTACTCTGAGTTACTTGGGGATTTGTTAGTGTCTTTTAGGAGGAAGGGATGTACAGTCATTCCACCTCTGACTTCCTCCAGGTACTTGAGTCTCTCAGCTGGTGCTGGGGAGTTGATGAGGGGCAGGAGACAGGGCCACATGGGATGGGGTGTCTCTGCTGGGAAGAAGAGGAGAAGGCTTCGCTGATGGGGATGAGGTGGTGCTGGCTTTGGGAGCGCGAGGGCTCCTGCAGCCGCTGTGCAGCCTGAGCTGTGCCTCTAGGATCCTCCCCCTCCGCCTTTGCTGAGCTACGATTTCATTTTTCACTTTTCTTCCGTCCCCTCTTAACTGGAAGAAGTCCTAAATAAAGTTGCTGTCACTTTTATTTATGGGTGTAGAGGAAGAGATGGACAAAAAGCCTGTGTGCTCCTGACAGCTACAAAGCAGCCGGCTGTTTTTCTTCGCTCGCGCTGGCAAAGCGATCGATCCGGGCGCAGGCGAGCACCCTCCTCAGGCGCCGGGGGCTCCTGTGCACCCCTGCCCGGGGGGCTTGGGGAGGATGGAAGGAGGGGGCTCAGCATCCTGGCTCCTGGCCACGGTGCTGTTGCAGGGTCAGGCTTCTCTGGGAACACCTGTCCTAAAATCTTGGACCCCCGAAAATACAGATGCGTGAACTTGCCTGCCTTAAAAATCCATCACAGGCTTCTTGTCTCCATCTTGATTGGTTCCAGTGAGGTCAACTTTTTTTAATAACTTCTGGACTTCGGCAGGGAAAACTATTTCCTTCAGGAAATAATATAATTAAGGTTGCCTGACACTTCTGATTATAAGCCCCTGTCTTCAGTTGCTTGAAACTATGCCAGCCTTTAACCATTTGGACTGAAACTTCACATGTCTCTGCCTCCGGCTGAATTTTTTTGGAAAATTTTAGCAAAGAGGGTTTTAAGCTGCTCTCAGAAGGCAGTTTGGGGGAGAAAAAGGCATTAGTTGATCCACAGCTTAGAAAAAACAACCAACCAAACAAAAAAAAAAACCCACCAAAAACAAAACAACCAGAAAATTCCGAAAAACCTAGAAAAATTCTTGTAGTTGTCGTGCTGAAGAAACTCCAGTACCTTTGTGCTGTGAGACCGGCTCCGATAGTTATGGGGAAGGTTTTCAGCCAGGTGTCAGGGATCTGCTTGTTGCTGACGCCATGAAAATCCACCTTCCCCGTGCCAAGTTGCGAGCCTCCGAAAAACACTGCTGTGTGGGTGTATTATATATAGCCTGCACGGGGAGGTAGCAGCCGCTCTGCTCCCACATCAGGAACTACGGGGCTTTGAGCACATGCGAGCGCTCTTGCATGGGATGCCTTGCTGCTGGGAAACCGTGGGACCCTTCTGTCGGTACGAGTAAAACTCATGGATCCCTGACGGACATTGCCCTGGCTTGTGCTGGGGAGACAGATTTTTGGCAAATGCTGTGTGTTTGGCCATTATTTTTTTTTTTTTTGTTTCCCCCCCTGTTTTTGGCAAGAAGCAGTTCAGTTATCCACCAGCCTTTGCTATAGCATTTGGGCGCATCATGTGAGGTAATGCGGCACGCAATAGGTGCTGGGTTTCCTCTAGCATTTTGCAGGGGCTTGTTCAAACAGTTAGTGCTTTTGCAGCGCGGTGATTGTAGGTTCCTCCTAACTCAGCTCGTGGCTACAGAAATGGCCAAAACAAGAGTATTTCAGCAGTGGGGGGTGGGCCAGCCAGGCCCTATAAAGCAGGGTGCACATTGTGGAAGTGTCCTGACTGTGGCACTGCTGGGACCTCAAGTCCTGAGTGATGTGGGGTGAGCCCGGGACTGGCGTGAGCCCTCCTGCAGGGACCTGCCCCAGGACTGCTCCCTGCCCTGTGGCTGGTGATAGTTGCTTCTTACGTGACCCTGCCTGAGCTCTGGTCAAGTCTGTCCCCTGGTTTTGGAGCAGTCTAGCTCACGGATCTGCCGGCTGGTTTCGCGGTAGCTCGTGTCCTGAGCGAGGTCCTTCAGCTGGTGACCTATTTGGGCATGCTGAACTCCTCCAAAACCCAATTTGTCCTCAGTTTGGAGTTCTTAAAAAAGCACATCCGTGCTTTGACTTCCACAGGGAAAACCGCGCTGCTGGACCTGTGGCAGGGATGGCTCGTCCCGTCAGGACAGGGCACAGAGGTAGCAGGGGGTAGTCACTTCTTTCCATCGGAGCAGGTTCCAGGGACATCTCTCAGCTAAGGCATCGGGATGCTGCACTTCGTACCCAGCATAACACACTGTCCCTGTGAGAGCTGTGTCCTTATGGCTTAAGCAGACAATGCTGCAAAAACCTCCTGGGGGGTGCTCGGTACTAAACCCATCTCCCTTGTCCTGCTCCCCCCAAAACTGGAGTGACAGCCCAGGCAGGTCCCTGCCAGGTAGCGATGAACCAGCTTGCTGTAGCCTGGTCTTTTCTGTTCCGCTTCATCTTGGGGTAAAAAAACTAATAAATAAAAGTTGCATTGGCGTGGCAGAGCGCAAGGGGGAGGCTTGGTGGGGAGGAACCCTCTCCCCCTGCCCTTGCCAGTCACTTGTCAGCTCGGGGGTGCCTGGCAGAGCGGGTTTTGAGTGATGGGGCGTTGCGGGTGTGGGGCTCGGGGCAGCTGGAGTTAAATTTCTCGGTGGCTGACACCTGACAAGCATGATAAATTGCAGCACACCATGCGCTGCCGGCATGACAAACGGTCCGTTTCCCTCCTTTTAAGCTCTGGGAAAACTTTTTAATTATTTCCTAGCGCTTTGCAAATGAGAGTTTCTCCATCAGGCACCCAGCAGAGTTTTGGGGGGGGGGGTGGTGGGGTGGTGGTGTTATTTATTTATTTAGGTTTTGTAGGTGGGTGGGGGGTGGGTGGGGGTTGTAGTTTGGGTTTCTGTAGCATCCTCCTGCTGACTTGCCCGGGCTTTGGATGGGATCCTGGAGAGGGCTCTGGCAAAGCTCGTCAGTTTGGGGTTGGGTGCTAATTAAAGCACGTGGTGTTCCAGGCTTGGAGACACTGTCGCCCTTGGGAAAGCGTCTCCACAGGAGTGACTCCCAGACTTTCCTCTTGCCAGTAGAGTTTGGCTTCTATTTTTCAATAATGCAGAACTGTAAGACTTTTTTTTTTTGCCTTCCCCTCCTCAAAGCATTTAAAAAGGAGGGGGGAGCAACACAAGCTCAGCCACAAAAGCTAGATAATGAGCACGGATCCCGGCTGATAATTTGTTTGTCTAATACAAAAAGCATATTTGCTGCTATAACTGAAGGCACGGCTGGTTACAGTAATGCCTCAGACTCCATCTCACTAGGCAGCATGTCAGACGTAGCACAGAAAGTCTCTCTCCCATTTCCAGTCCTCCGTGTCCCTGCTGCAAAGCTGTACGTGCGTGCTTTCCTCTTCACACTCCCAGGTTCAGTCGGATTGGCCTCTCCCTGCACAGTTTAACACGTGTGTGAGGCTTTGCAGGATTAGGGCTTAGGCAGCGCAAGACCTCGTGGGCAAATGCTGTGGCGCAGGGCTGACATTTTAGTGCTGCTATGCTGTTTTGGCTGGGGAGCGTTGCTGTCTGTCTTTAAAGAAGATCAGAGATGCCCCAAGCTGCTGTATTTTTTCCCCCCACCCCCCCTCTCCCCTTTCATGTCTCTAAATCGAAATAATTAAGCAAATGCGTGCTTTGGGGCTGGACTGTGATGCTCATGTGGGAGGGATCTTCATCTAAACTAGCTTCATGTTTACACCACTTACCCCCAGCTGTCAGGGCTGGAAAACAGATGCCCCCCTCCCTCAGTTGTTTCCTAAACCCGAAGCGATGGCAGAGGTCCACCTGGTAGCCTGACAGGTTGTCTCTTCTGTTTTGTTGAAGAAAATCGCTGATCTGTGCGGCGAGGGTTGGTCAAACAGCCAGAAGAATTCCCCGGAAGTTGATGAGAAATTGGGAACGCACCAAGGACTCTGGACTGGTGGAGAGGTAAGAGGTGGATTAAAGCACTTGCTTTACCGTTCATCCTTGGTTGGTGTGCTCTGGGCTGTGGTGGGGCTGCAGCCCATGTGTCTTTTTGGCTAATACGGCGTTTATCAAAGTGTTGCAAAACGCTGCTTCTGGCTCTCACGTGTGAGCAGCCTCATGGCTCCTGTACAAAGAGGGCAGATGCTGACAGGGGTTATTTAGGTTATAGAGGGCCAGGCTTGGATGAACAGCTTGGAAAATGCACATGTCGTGGACTGCACATGGGAGGCTTCTCCATAGAGAGTCCTCCTGCTTGAAAGTCCTTCTGGCAGCTTGGATCTCACTGGAATAGCAGAGGGTCCCATGGTGGCTGAACTACTCTGGAGCACATAGGTGTCACCCAGCCTTGCTTTGTGGTGGGAGGTGAGGTGCCACCTCTCACAGACAAAGACAACTTCAAGCTCTGCTCTGCCATAGAGGGCTGCATCCACTTAGGAGACCATCACCATCACCAGCCATGGTTAAGGGCATGCCCCACCTCTGAGACCTGTTGCATATGTGCTTCGTATGCAGCTGTGGGTAACACAGCATTGCTTCAGGAGAGGTTTGAGGTCTTCTTCTTCAAGCCCTGGGGACCCTGGTGGGGCAGGGAAGGAGCCTGTGGATGGGACTGCCACATTGGGGGATGCAGACCCTTCAGAGCCATGCTGGGGAAGCCGGTGCTTGAGAAATGAAAATGATGAATTAAAATTTAACGAGTCTTTAAATGCCAGGTAAGGACATCTTAAGTGGGAATTGTCGCCATCTGACTAGCACAGCCTCCCACTTAGCTAAAACTGCATGGCTTTAATTACATTGATCTTGGAAAAGCAATAGCTTACACCAAAGAGAAGAAACTGTTGGCCGAAATAGCATGAAGTGTCATGAATTTTCCCTGCGCAGCTCCCCTGCCCTCTTCTACCGCATCGTGCTTCCCAGAGGTGTTTTGCAGCCCCTTTCATCCTGGATCGGCAAAGTCCTGTATCCTCTGAGCCACAGGCAAGGACAGAAATGCTCCCAGTATGCAGGGCTGAACATGGTCTCTGGAGTGAAAAGCTCAAGGTTGAGGGACCACAGGGGTGGGCAGCACCTGATGGCGCCGCAGCGGGGAGCGTGCTGGGGTCCAGGCAGGCAGAGATGCTCTGCAGCAGCACAACCCTGCCTTCGGCATTGCCCAGTGGTGGCATCTGTGGAGTGGCATTGAGTAAGAACCCTCTCCGTCCCCATCCTCGGTGTGGACCGGCTCACCCACGGGACTCCTCACAGCTCCACAAATAGAGCAGCTCGAGGAGGGTACGTCGCTAATAATACCAATTACTGTTACATGCTGGCTACAAGGTACACTGGCAGTAATGGGATCTGGGGGGATGAATTGAAAGCGATATAATATGGTGAGATAAATTAGCGTTGTAAAATTAGCCATGGGTCTAGTCAGGGATCTGACAAATGTGTCGCAGCTTCGGTACAAGCTCTGAGCGCTGCTGAATTGGATTTAGTGGCCCAGAGCAAAGCAGATGGGAGCAAGGGAAAAAAGAGTTTATGAGGGGTCTCTGTACACACATGCTAACGGTTAACGCTGCTTGTTTCTTCCTCGGCTTTGCTGAATGATACGTCCCCTGGCGCCCACTCGTACGCAGCAGCGGAGGAATAAAAGTCCAGCCCTGTTGATGTGCTGTTGGAGTAGGTCGAGCCTGGCAGAGAAATGGGAAGGGGGTTGGAGAAGCAGGAACAGGACCAGTACTCCTGCCAGCCTTGGTGCCTCAGCTGCTGGTCCCTGCCCTGCCTCATGGCTGCGGGCTTCCTCGCCCGCGTTTACTCCCAACAGGAGCATCGATGGGGTTCGGCTGGGTTGTGTGGCAGGTGTTTGTGCATGTTTTAGCCTTGTAGGGGAGGGTAGAAAGCTGGTTTCTGCTTCCCATGCTGCAGCCTGACTTGTTTTCCTATGCCCAACTTATCTCTGGGGCAGAAGGATGGATGGAGCCAGGCATCCCGCGGCACAGGGGCTTTCCCTGTTCACCGAGGGTGTGCAGCCAGCTCTTTCCAATCTGGCTACACACACTATCCTTCCACCTCTGAGGCAGAGGTTGGAAGCTAGAAGATGCTTTTTGTGTCTCGTGGGGGCTGGGAAATGGATGTGGCCGGTTCCAGTGGGATCTGCTTCCTGGTGGCTCATTAGGACAGGCTGCGCCAGAGGGATGCGAGCAGTCCTGCCGTGAGCGATGGATGGCCAGCAAGAGCCTCTTACAGATTTGTAAATGCAGGCTAATTGCATGTTTAATGGCTGACACATTACACAGGATCTAGGGAGGGGCAGGCATGATGTAAGTCTGGTTTGATAAGGCACGTCATGTGGCACGCTTTATAGTAATAGAAAAAGAGGGAGAAAAATTCTGAATATGCTTTGTAGTGTGCTGCAGTGGAGCTGGGGAGGGAGGCAAAGGGCTTGCAAGGGGGTCCGTGCAAGTCCTCTCCAAGTCATGCCAGGATGAAGCAAGAGGTGTGGTGGGTCCATGTCTGCAGGAGGGAACCGGCTTGTCACAGCCCTGGGGATGAGATTGCAGAGGGCAGGCTGCTGCCCTGCGTGGTTCTGCAGCAGCACCAGATTAAGCCACCAATCCCAAGGGATCGTCTCAGCGCTGCCTGGAGCATCCCAAGAGACTTGAGTGAACTTGTGTGAGGAGCCCACGTGGACGGAGACCGGAGCTCCAGTTTGTGAGAGGTCAGCCTGGCCACTGCCATCAGTCCCTGCGTCCTCTTGCTGCAAGCAAGGCACGAGGTGTGGTGGTGACGCTTTTGGGGTATCTCAGACCCCAACCAGCCCTTGTCCTGGGAAAAACAGCAGGGTGGTGAACTGCAGCAGCGGAGGGAGCCCCTTCCCTCGACTTTGCTGCCAGAGAAGTAGTGATGTGGGACCGCAGCAGGGAGCAGCAGGACAATGAGCCCGCAGTCGGAGTGCTGGCAGCAGCATAAATAGAAATGCAACTTCTCGGGTTCTTGTGCTGCAATGATGTATCTTGTTTCTATTGACTTTCTTAAACCTCTAAAATACATTGTAGATTGATCTACAAATCTGCAAAAAGCACCTGTTTTTGTTTTTTTTTTTTTTAAAGTCTAAAGCAATTTTCTGCCTGCTCCTTGTGGTTGGCTCTGAACAGACACATGTTCTCTTGTCCTATTTCAGGCTGGCATGCTGCCACAGTGGTAGGAAGTTTAGTAATACTTGAGCTGGATCGATTCAAGCCCATTATCTGTGCTGCCTGGGACTCAGCGGTGTAGGGGAAAAAAATACTCTCCCCAAATGCATCAAAGCCCTGCGATAAGGACACATGTTTGAGCTCTATTTATAGATGGACAGATGTCTTGCCAAAGCTGTGCCGCTGTCACTTGGTTATGCAGTTTTTGAGTGTTTAGCAGTGTTTGGTTCTGAAGTAATCTGTTCTACCTTCTGGCTAAGGTGCGTCCCCTCCAGGCACAGCCCACAGTGGTACTTCATCTTGTTCTTGCATCTTCATAGACCCACAGGGACCTCAGAGGTCTCCAGGGAAGAACTGCTACCAATGCTACCTCAGATCAGCGTGTCTGTTTAGCTGAGTGCTCAAAGCTTAAGCATGGACACCCCCATTTCCTGGGGTACTTGGCCCTCAGCAAAGAGGTTTTTTCCACTGTTTATCTTAAACCTCCCAAGCAGCAGCCTGTGGTCACTGCCATGTTGCATCTCACGCGTTTTCCTACTTCATCAAATGTGATCAAGGACATTTGAATAAGCACCAGCCATGCAAACTGTGTGTTTCCTCAGGCCAAGTTAGCACAGGTCTTGCAATGTATATGCACATACATCATCAGTGAGCATATGGGCTTTGAGGGAATGGTAGCAAGTGTGGGGTGAAATGAGTTACCAACTCCAGATTCAGTTCCTGGCATGAAGGAGTGCCTGTGCTCATGTAGTTGCTCTTTGTTTCCTTCCACACATTGATTGCTCTGTCACTATAGTCATGAAACTGGGAACGGGAGAAAGGCAAAATCTTCATTCTCTCTAGCTTTGACTGTTGTTGTTAAAGGTGCTGTGCTGGTTTTTCCCTTGGTTATAACCCTGGGAAGTGGTGGCCTGGTGTGAAATTGCAGCCACAGTTTTTCACAGCAGGCTTGCAAAACCATCCGGTTTTGGAAGGGACCTTGGAGGTCTCAATCCAGCAGAAACTCTGCGCTGATCAGGAGGCTGAAACTGGATGTGGCTGCTCAGGGCTTTATCCAGCCTGCTGCTGAAAGCCCCTGCATATGGAAAAAGCACGGGCTGTTTGGGCCACTGTTCCAGTGCTGGTGGGCTCTCGAGGGGGGAAAAGTTCCTCCTTACATCCAGCGGGAACCTTTTGTTTCAGCTGCTGCCCACCATTGCTAGGTGTTGGTGCAAAGAGCCTGACCATCTCAGTGGCCCCTAATGAATTCACTCCATTTAATCAACGCGTGTCTTTCCTTGGGGCTCCCAAAACTAGAAGAAATGTCTTGACGATGTTCCCACAGCCCAGCATGCTGCTGGACCCTTTGCTGCTAGGGCAGGCAGCTGGCTTGTGCGGGGCTCGCTGCCTGCTGAGACCCACGCTGGCACGGGGTGGGTGTCCCTGTGACGAAGCCCTGCACCACTTCGTGGCAACAGGCTGGAGATTTCACAGGAAGTGCAGTTTTTTCAGGCTTCGGCGGATTGTGGCTGAAGGAGGGAAGGAGTTGTCTGTAGGCAGGTTTGGGGACCAAGACCTGACTTTTTTTGGGTTGTTTTTTTTTTGTTTTTTTTTTTTTTTTTAACATGTCATCTTGATCAGGTGCAGGATAGTTGCTTGATGGCTTCTGGCTGTGTGCCATTCATTCCCAAGCCTGGGAGAAAGGCGGTTTCTCCTCCCAAGGGTGTTCATAATGTGTTCATCCGCACGGCTCCTGCCGAGCATGCCGAGCATCCCTTGCTCTCAGCTTGGTTTTAGTCTGTCTCCAGGGTGCTGCTTAGCTTCGCTCATATATTCCTCTGACGAGTGGGGCAAGACAGGAAGCAAATACCTTTGTTACAAAACCACATATGGGCTTTCAGCGAGTGATGACACTTCCCCAGGCTATCTGTCTAGTGAATGCACTTTCCCCCGCTTGTTTATATTCACAGGAGTGTTACTTAGCTGCTCAGGTGGGCCATAGATGTCAAGAAAGATGTCAGTGTCAGGAGAAGGCTTTAATGCAAGGCTTCCTGCTGTTCTGTGTGGTGGGTGGTAGGTGACACCCCAACGCGCCGAGGACCGTGGGTGTGGGAGAGGGACTGTCTGCTGGGTCTGGCACGGGGAGACAGGTAGCGGTAGTGCTGGAGGTGACTTTTTACAGCTGGCTCGGGATGCCGAGCTGCAGCGTGACTGAGATGATCATTCAGTAAATGAGGGCTGTGATGGAGGCAAGCGGTGTTTTCCAATTAAAAGAAATAACCGTCAGCAAGAGGGACTGTGCTCCCTCTGAAAACACGTCAGATGGTGCCATGGCTGCTGCAGGTCTCGTGGCTCCTGGAGGAGCACGGTGGTGGGTGCCCGATGCCCTGTGCAGTAGAGCTGGGGATGGCGGGGCCACAAATGTGGGGTGCATTGCCCTGGGGTGGGAGCTGCTCCACTGAGTCCTGGCTCTGAGCCGTGGGGAACTGTTGTCAGCCCGGAGATGGGCATACGTACAGCGGGGACCTGGTGGATGTGGTGCTGAGGGACATGGTTTAGGGGTGGTTTTGGCACTGTAGGTTTACGGTTGGACTCGATGATCTTGAAGGTCTCTTCCAACCCAAACAATTCTATGATTCTATGATTCTATGATTCTACAATTCTATGATTCTATGACCTGCTGCATCACATGGAGTGGGGAAAAGTGCGACCTGCCTCCCTAGGGTCGCCTTTAGTGCCCAAAGAGAGCGGGTGCTGGTTGGGTTCCACCGGAGGAGGCGTTCAGCTGTGATGGAGATGGGCAAGACCCCACGTCTGGGTGGGACGAGGAGCAAGGGGCTCAGCTGCACACACCTGGATATCCCTTCCATGACCATGGTGCTCCTAGGGTCATGTTTGCTCAGCACCAGCAAGGCTATTCACAGGAGAGGGAGACTGCACCACTGATGGCATCCCTTAGCAAAGTCTATTGTATTATTTTTCCCTTTAGGATGACCCTTTTTAAGCTCTGGGTAGCTCTAGGAAGCCTCCACTGAGGCCCCATGTCTCCAGGGCAATTTACAGCACACGCCAGCCCCTCAGCATTCGTTACAGCCCCTAACAAGGACAGCTCAGTGCTGCCTTTCAGTAAGATCACATATTACCGGCTCTTTTTTCTTCCTCTTGCCCTAAATTGTTGCACTTTACATTGAAAAGGAGGGGCACACACATGGGGGCCAGCACAATTTATGGATCAGAGATTTATATGCTGCTGCGACGCTGTATTTTTTCCCCACAGTGACACTTTATTGCCACAAATTACCAAACAGGCAAGGTTACACGAGTGACAGCAGGCAGAGCTGTAAAGGACAGGAACAAACAGCAGCAGGAAAAGTACCCAGAGGAGAGGGGGAGGTCGGGCACCAGGCAGAAATAAAGCAAAGCAGAAGGTGGGACAAGCGTCAGAAATCAGCTTGCTGTGCAGCGGGATGCGTGGGTGAAACCTGGGAATTGGTGTGCCATCTCTGGTGTATGGGCATGCTGCAAGGCTGGGAGAGCGGCTGGTGGTCTGAGTTTGGATGCTGTAAATCTTTGATTCTATTTTTAATGTTTTTCTCCCCCCACAAAGTTCCTAGGCGCTGCTGCAGGCTGCTTTTTGCTGGGGGGATTGCAGGTTTTTCGTTGATGAAGGTTATTGTCTGTATGCTGGGTGGTGTCCGCCGGGAGAAACATCCTTAAAAAGTGAGACTTTATCTTCCTTCTAAGCACCCTTCACCCCTCACCATGGTTCAGCCCATGGTAGAGGTGCCTAGGGAGGTGGTGGTGTCCCAGTGCTTGCCCCCACACTAGAAATCAGTAAAACCCTGAAGCCACCCATACCATACAGAGCAGAAGACAGATCCGGCTCCTCAGAGGTGGGAAGCAGCAAACTCTCATCTTCGGCTGGCTGAGGTCTTGTTGTCATCCCAACAACAGCACCAGTGGTGCTGGAACCGGGGCCACTCAGGGCAAATCCTGGGAGCACTGGGACTCCCGTGAGAAAGTTACATGCAGTCTTGTTTTCTCAGCATGGTTTTGAGTGTTCTGCCTATGTGCTGCAGGGACAGTCGAGTCATCTCCCGTCTTCGTGTGGACATCAGGCTTGAACCTGGAGGCTGAAGGCTAGTGGCATCAATTCTTCTGCCAGCTTGGTAGAGGGAGGGAGGTGCTGGGGGAGTGGGCAGCCTTCAGAGGGTTGTTAAGAGATGTTCTGCCTTGCAAATGGTTGCTGTATTTCTTTGCTTTATGGTTGGGGTGAGAGCAAATGTCCCAGGCTTGCCCTTTGGTGGGACAGGATACGGTCACTTATGTCCATCTGTATTAATCTATATTATTATCTATATTATTATCTATATTAGCATTCAGTCTATGTGATGGTGTGTGGGGGACAAGCCCTGGCCCTTGGGCGGAGGGGTGTCCGCTATGCTGCCGAGCGCCCACGGCAGCCCTGCCGCGACATGCTTCGGCTTTGGTTGAGCGACTCCGTCTGCGCCCACTCACCCAAGTTAGATCAGCTTAACTTCAAACGAATGTAAAAACTGAAAGGCTCAAGATCGGCGGAGGTATTAAGGCTGCCTTTGAGCTGGGGATGCTACTCAAAGCTGCCAGGGAGCTGTCACTCTATTGTTCTTGCAACAAAACGCTATCAGAGGAGCTGAGATCCGCAGAGGCTCTGGGATTCGCAGCCAAAATTGCATTTAACTAGCAGAAATGTGCTACCACCGTGGGGCTCGCTGCACCAGCCCTAGTGAGACAGCACCGCCGTGTGCCACTCTCCCTGTCAGCAAGATGGAGGGGGTGCAGGTCGCCTTTGCACCACAGTGGACCATTGCACAAGGCAGTTCGACTTGTCTGTTCCTGGGCTTGTAAAAGATAGTTTCTCTTGAATCCCAATGCCATAAGCCAGGTATTTAATCTTGCTTGAAGGGAGCATGTCTAAGGCATGCAGGGCATCACAAACAATAGTAAGCAATCAATAGGCTAAATCCTGAGGTCTCTTACCCAGACTTTGCTGGAGTAAAGGTTGACAAAGTGCTGAGTAGTTACTTGAGACTTCAGCCTTGTGCAGGGAGCAGGCAAAGTGATTGACTGATTTATTGATGATGCATTTCACTATGAATCTAATCTGTCTGTTAGTCACAAATGCTCATTTGAGCATAAATCCTGGGCTGCCGTGAGCAGATAGCTTCTCCTACAGCAGAGCTGGGCGAAGAGATTTCAGATGAATGGCTTATTTGGTGAAAAATAGTTTTGGATCAACAGGAATAGCTTGTGTTTCTGTGTTGTGCTTGGCAAATAGCCTCAGCAGAAGAAAGTGAAAGACCACTTGTGAAAAAGATCAAGCACAGGGTTTTGACATGATGTTTAGATCTCCTTTCAAACCAGTTTTAGCTTTTCTTCCCAAATCAAAAAGCCAGCTGAGTTTCAGAAGATCCCTCTGAAACCCTTTTCCTCACCCTCTGTGCCTGGCTTCCGCAGCGAAGCAGCGAAACGTGGCGCTTCTTAAACCTGGCACTGACTCGCTGCGAACCCGTACTTCATTTATTTTTAGTTCACCCAGTGGTGCAAAGGCTCAGGCACTGAGCGGGGGGTTCATTCGGTGCTGCTAAGCTGGGGGCTGGGACGCGTAAGGCTGCAGAGGGGCAGCTCTGCCAGACCCCTGGGTTTGCTCCAGCGCCAGGGGACTGGGCTTATCCTGCCTCGCCGGACCCTTGGAAGGCTTGAGGGGACAGCAGCCAACAACGCCTCATCCCCGGTGCAAGGTTAGGCAAAGTATTAGCTGTTCCTGCAGTAAAATAGCATGCAAGCCCCTTGCCAGGTGTCCTATGGAGTAACCTTCACCCCAAAGCCTCAGCAGCTGGGACATGGCTTCCTCGCCTCCCTGTTCTTGAATCATCATCCTTTTTTTTGATCCCTTAAACTGAGTATTTTCTTATTAGTTCAGGAATAAAACCATTCTACTCTATCACCTCCGTGGCTGTCCTTTGGGGTTTTTTTCCCTGTAGTGTTGATTCTTCTTTGTTATGAGCCTGGCTGCTGCTGGCTACCCCTTCTGCAGCTCCTGGAGCTTGTGCTCGCTGTTGCAGCGTGCTGGATGCACCCATGGCAAGTGCTGTAGGAAACCGCTCAGACAGATTTGTGCATGTGTATATGCCTCTCTAAGTATTTCTCATTAATTAATGGACACTGGAGTCTGTCTTCTGTAACGAGCGCTCGCTGGCGGGTGATAAATTGCTTGTATGACAAGATGGCAGTGAAAGTTGGGCGAGCCGCGGCTGTCGGCGCTGGGTTTAGGAGCAAGGGGCAAACATCGGTCAATATCTGGATGGGAAGAGGGATGGTGAAAAGTCCAGCAGCCGATGGCAAGATCACTGTGAGGTGTCCTGCCAGCTTGTGCTGGAGGAGCCCTCACTGTAGGCTCCAGCAAAATGCAGCAATGCTGCACCAGGCCCCATGATTACCTGGCAAACCCCAGCCCCGTTGCTGCTTTTTGATGTGGAGGGAGGAGGAGGAAGGGGCTTGCGCTGTGGTGGCCACCCCTGCTCCACAGGGATGCTGGCTGGAGTTTGGATGGGGGCACTCAGAGCAACCCCTCCTGACCCGGGCTGGGTTTTGCTGCCTGCTGCACCCCAAAGAAGGGACTGTGTGCTGGGCAGGAGATCTGTGCTCCCGCGGTGCCGTGGCTTCCAGCAAATCCTGCTTGGTAGCCGAGTCCCTTGTGGTGGTGCCAGCACCGGACATCCTGGCATGCCTTGCCTGCTGGCACCAGCATGCAAACGGTGGCATGAGGCTTGGCTGGGCACTGCCGTGCAAGACCAGCGTTTTTGGTGGCCTCGCTGGGCAGCGCTGGTGGAAGCAGCTGGGTCTATACCACCAGCAACTGGGTCTCGGACCGTCGGCAAGTGGTGGTTGAGGAGCTGTGGTGCAGAGAGGTATGAGGCTGGATCTTACGGATGTGGGGGAGCGCAGGGCTGGGTGTGACGGAGCCAAGTTGCTGGTTTTCACAGCCCCTTCAGTCGTAGTCCTGTATGGAACCTAAAGTCTGTGAGCCCAACGCAGCAGAGACCCACCACACTGCTGGCACCAAAATCTGCAGCTTCCAGGGCAGCAGGGATGGACTAAGACTGATCCGTGCCACATCCCTCTGGAGCACACGATACAAGCCGCACACTGTAGATCCATCTCCATTTTGGCTGGCCCTCTGAAGCTGAGGTTCAATCACCCGTTGTGCTCATTAGGACTCCAGCAGTCAGAGCAGAGATCCCGCTTGGAAGGACAGCGTGGGTGCTGGGCACCCTGCAGGATTCCCCCTTGCCTGGGACCTGTCCCTCTTGCCATGATGCTGGGGGAGCAGTCTGCGTTTACTGGGGAACTGAATTATCTGCTTCCCCAAGTGGGGAAAATAATAATAAAAAAAGTGCCTTCCACTAGGTCATGAGCCATTACCTCGAGGGGCCCTTCATCAGCTGATGAATTCTACTTAATAAAATAAATACTGAGAGAAAATGTAATTGGATTTCATTTATTACCCAGTTCCGCCTAGCAGCCCCAGATTATACAAAAGCAATTAGAGAAAGCTCTCCATTAATAGCTATCTTCAAGCCGCCCAATGGGCTCATTCCATCAAACCTTCTGGCTCGTGTAATTTCCTTTCTTGGAGCTCGCTCCTGGCTGGGGGAGGATGCGGGGCGCGCAGCGCCATTGCCAGCGGCCTGTAAACAAAAGCAGCCCTGTCTCTAACGCTTGCACAGGCATCGTCTTCCCAAGCGCCTGGCTCTGCCAAAGGGTCTCCTGGCTTGGGGCGAGAAGCCAGAGCACCTGGGCAGCTTGGCTGCAGACTAGGGCTCGGTTGTGCCTTCCCTGGGCTCGGAGCATCCTTCCTCCGCTTGGCATCGCCACGCGGTGGATGTGCCTGTGGTGCCTGGCAGTGGTACCCGTGGGGGTATCGGGTGTAATGGGTCGCCTCCGGGACGCGGCTGGTTCTCTGGTGCTGATCTTTCCCCTTAATGCCGGCGCTTTGTATAGCAGCTTCGGTCTCTGCCAGCTTGCAGGGACACAGCAGAATGCTTCTGCTTCCTTACCTTTTTGCTGGGAGCTCTGGGAGAGCCCGGGACAGCTTGCTGAGGTTGGGCAGAGGAGCATGTCTCATAACATCTCTCGGAGTCTTATGGCAACACAGGGAAGCGTGTACGAGGCCTGTCACGGGACAAAGACAGGTACCTGGCACTTGTCACTGAGGACAATGTGCAGGTTAATCTGCAACAAAGGCTTAGTGTGATGTCTGTACTCCTAATCCCAGTTTACAATGGTGGGAGAGGAATGATAATTATGGTGGAGATGGCTTGCCAGGGGAGAGATGCTGATTGATCCTGGTGCATGGTCAGTGAGGAGTGGTCCATCCTGGGGGTGGCAGTAGGAAGGGAGATTCGGGGTGTGTGTGTACAGCAGAGAGAGGCTGCATGCAGCCCTCTGTCCCCTGACTTCTAGCCTGTGTGCTTGCAGCACACTTACCCAGCTGTGCTGCCTGCTTTTGGGTCAGTCTCATGTGTTGGGGGACCCTCTAAGGACTATCTCAGCAGATGGATGGAGAGGAGGGATTTTGAAGGCTGGTCCCTGGAAGGATGGAGGGGGAGGAAAGGATTTGGGGGGGCCAGGGAGGCTGCAGGCTTCTGCCTGGGCGTGACATTGCCTTCTCATCCCAGTTGTCCTCATCCCAGGGAGAAGCCAGTGCCCTTTCTTAGCTGAGACAACGGACTGTGTCCCAGCTGGTGGTTTGATGTAGCCGGAGTGGCTCAGGAGGGATGCAGTAGCCCCACTCCTGCATGGGAACCTGCACTTGGCTCTGGCATCTTTGATCTCCCCTGCTGCGAATGCACTTCCTCCCTCACTGCCTCTTGCTGTCACCTTCCCTAGCTCCCTTCTTGTCCGCTCCCTTTTGTGGCTCCACTGCCCTCTTTGTCCCCGGTGCGGTTGACAGGAACAGCACGGCCAGGAAGGAGCTGATGTTTAGATTCAGACAAGAAGCAACATAAGGCGTAATGCAACCGGAAAGGTGCGGGCAGATGGAGGGGGGCGGCAAGAATATGCAGCTCTTCATCTTCGTTACAAGGCTCATGTCTGTGGTCGTGTTTCTGTGCTGCCTGCCGGCAAGGGAGGGATGGCCAGAGTGCAGAGACATGCGGGGAGTGTTGTGTTTGCAGGCGGCAAGGGTTATTTCTGCTGGGCAGTGAGGCAGAGAAAAGCAAAAAGGAATGTCTTAGGGGAAGAGAGCATGGGAGCAAGGGGACATGGGAGGGTGATGTGATGGAAGACCCAAAAAGGACAAAAGGGAGTGCTCTCCTTAAGGCACCACTGGGAAATGCCTTGCAAATGCAAGCTGTCTTTTCACCCTGGGTGCTCTGGAGAAGGAAGAGGAGAAGGGGGGTGTTTGAGAGCACGAGAGGGGGTGTGGTGGATGCCGGTATAACTGCGGAGGTGGGGGATTTGTCTTAGTCAGTGAGATGAAAGGTGGTGTGAAGCTACCTTGCTTGGTGTGGGAAGAGGTAGAGCATGAGATGGTGAAACTGCGGGTCTGAGAGAAGGGCTGAGATGTGCAAGAAGGTGGAGACCTTTCTAGCATGGGGTGAAGGAAGTGGAAAGATCAAACAAGGGCTGCTGGGCTGGCACCAGGGTTCCATCCTCCCCAAAGCAGAAGCTGCTCTTTGGCCTGGCAGAGAGCAGGGTCTGACAGGTAACTTGGGCTCAGGTCTGAAATAACAGGACAAACTCTTGAAAGAAGTAAACGCACCTTCTGAAGAAGAGAGAAGACCTCAAAACTGTTTTTTTCCAAGCTAGCCAAATGCAGTGACCACATGAAACCTTCCTTTTTCATCTCATTGTTTATTTTTCACAGGGGGCTTTTATTTATACCCCCTTAACATCCGTGCTGTTAAAGCAGCCTTATTAGGATGCTGCCCTTCACCAAGGAACTCTGCTCTCGAAAAAGAGCATTAACGATTCAACAAATAGCTGAGAATTGGGATTGATCCTAACCTCCCATAAATGGGAGTACCTTCCCCCATTAATCAGCCTTGGTTTTCACTTACAGGATGATGGCCTCAGTGCTACACTTCTTCAGGACTAAAAGCACGTTAAATATTTATCACAGCTGAGTATTCACTTCCCCCTCTATTGCCAACTAAGATCCACTGCTTAAGCCTGCGTCGGCTTGACAGGTTGCATAGTGAGGTGGCATGCCATTAGGAAACCTCTTGTGCCAACGTGCTCCACTCATTTGCTGCACTAAGCACAGAGAGATGGTGGTATCTCTCATCTTGAAGCATAGTCAGCATGGGACTGTATTATAAAGTCTCTCTGCCAGCATTTACACTAGTAAATTAAACATTGCCTGGGTCTGCTCTCTAGCAGGGGCTGCGGAGCATCCACACTTCTCCACATCTCCTTTAACCTCCAAAATAGGATTATTGCATCCACGCCGCTCCATGGGAGCAACGCCTGGACTATGCAGAGGCTTTGCCCCATGCCAGGGCTGCATTAGCAGTTCAACGGGCGGCTCTTCCCATTGCAGAGCCTGGAAACACTCTCCAGCTCCCCGTGCACATGGCTCCTGTGTCGTCCTCCTGTGCTGAAAGGATGCCGGCAGTGCTCTGCGTTTCCCTGGCGTGCTCGGGAAAAGCTTTTATTGCCTTGCGAGGCTTGAAATGATGGCAGGGTGTTTAGTGGTCCAGTTGGTATAAACATATGCAAGTACGTCCTTGGTAATTGCGCCAGGTGTGCCATAGCGTTTTGGAGAGCGTCTGTTTTAGGAGCATCCCTGAAAGCTGCCTTTTGTTTGTGCTTTCTGGTCTTGTGCTGGCGTGTCTCAAAAGATGGCTCTGACTTTGAGAGCTGCTGATAAACCTCAGAGGCTGGAAAATACACAGACCGCTCCCCACCAGTGTCCTGGGGTGCTGCTGCGAGCGAGCCCTGAGCCCTCCGGAGCCGCGATGCTCCTGCCCTGTTCAGCTGCTGAGGAAAAGCTCCCCGCGATGCTGGAGGCAGTTTTCTCACAGTGGGCTCAGGGTAGACTCAACTTGGCCAACTCCAGCAGCTGAGATTAAGCTGTTGTTGCTGGGTTAGTGCGCTGCTTTTTTTTTTTTTTTTNAACTTGTTGGCATCATTATGATGCATCTCTCTGTCTTTGCAACCCCCCCCCCCACCGCCCCCAGTTTGAGTTACTGATGTGCACAGCCTTGTTATAGCCGTTTACACGTACAGGCGCACAATGTGTTTCATTATCTGTGTATCAAACTTGTTTTGCTGCTGTCACGCACCAGAAAAGTTAAACACGTCTGATCAAAGGCATGTAAACACAGCTTCAAAACAAATGCCCTCGAGTCCTGCCAAAAGCACAGAGCTGTCTCCGAGCAAACCCCGTCTCATATTCCCCCCCGCCTGCGCCTCCCGCTCCTTCTCCAAGCGGGTGTGCGATGCTGCCTGATCTCAAAGAGCCTTGTGGGCTGCTGTTCGCCACAGGGAAGGGTCGCCCACCGGCTGAGCCAACGTCAGCGGGGTTTTACACGGAGCAAAGCGTCTGGGGCGGAGGAGAGCAGAGCCTCGGCCACGGGGCAAGAGGGAAAAACTTGCTGCATCCTCGCACGTGCAAGATGGCAAACCCCAAGAGCAACGTGCTGCAGCTCCGATGGGCGGAGGGAAAGGAAAGCATGGGTTGGCTGGAAATAAAGGTGCCAAGTGTGTTTTTTCCAGGTGTCCTGTGGGGCTCCAGCCAGTGTGCTGCCTTGATGGGGAAGTGCTCCCAGGACATCGCTCTGGGGTTGGGGCTCAGCTGGAAGCAGAGGCAGCTGGTTGCATCCTTTAACCTCTTCCCATCATAAGCAGGATGACAGGGGCTGGGCGGAAGGAGTAGGGATGGTCCTAGACCAGAAGCTGCTTCTGCTCTGCCTGGTTTCCAGCCCTGGGTGGGCAAGGAAGGGTGAGGTGGGACTCGCACCCTGAGCTACCATGAGGTTGCTCAAAGATGGAGGATGCTGTTAGTATCTATAGTTGCAGACAGGTCAAGTTTTCATCTTATTCTGGCTTCTGGGAGGACTAGATGTGCATCTTAAATGGGAATGGAAATCTGTTGGCTTTTGCAGCCTTCGAAGGCAGGTGTTTTCAGAAAACACTAGCTCCTTTCAGATCTGCCAAAAACCTATTCACTGCTTGGCTACGGGCATGACCAGTGAATAGTTTGGGAATTCATGAGCTTGTGAACTGACCCAGACTCTGCAAATGAGTTGCCTAAGGTCTTTGCCAAATGATTTTGAATAATGGACGTGTCAGATCCAGACAGGGTTGCAAATGGCAGGTTATTAGTGCCCACCGCCTGTGCCAAGCGATGCCGTGCGTGTGTGCAAGCGAGCGGCACTGCTGTGTGCAGGGCTCGTCCCGGGAGTAAGCAGCTGGGTTGCTGCAGGTAAGATGATCCGACGGGTCTCCTTCAAAGCACCTAATTGTGAGATAAAAACACAATCATCTCCCCATATTGCTGCTGGACCATCCTGGAGCAGGCTGCAAAATGCCCTCCAGGCAGTGGGGACATGGTCAGAGGTCAACGATGGTGTCAGCCTTCATAAATCATCCCTAATGAGACTTGGGAAAGTGTTGGGTTGGAGGCTCTGATGCACAGCTATACTGAGTTGTCTTTCCTTTACTTTGTTATTTTTCCCCATTTGGCTTTTAGGGTTATCTGGATGAAAGCTTTGTGACGCTGAAGCTGCTGGAAACTTTCCCACTGCTCTGGGTGGCAAGGGGTCCTGGGCTCTGCCCAGCCCCTCTTCCTGGCAAGGTCTGGCTGATGTGATGCAGACTAAATAAAATTTCCCCCTTTCCTGTCCCTAAGGAAGTAGTTCATGCATCCCTACGGGGCCAGAAGTCGTAGAGTGTATTGCCTGGGTCCTAATACGGAGGAGCAGTGCGCTGCGTGCTCGCTGATGCTGGGGTTGGGATGGCTGTGGGTACAGCCCGAGTCGCAAAGCCTGGCTGAGCCAGCGATGCCTGTGGTCAGCATCCTTCCTGTCCAGCCACCAGACAGCCTAAGGTCTGCAAGGACCTTGTCTTGAGGTGTCCTCCCAGCCTTTTTTCACCAGCACGGGGACCACATCATAGGGATGCCACCAAGTCTAAACGCTTCGCCTGGGAGAACCCTGTCCACGAAATGGGACCCTAAATAAGAGGCTTACAAGGTGGGAAGACGAAGCAGAAAGGATGTTAGTGAGGTCTTTACCAAAGGCCACCTCTGGGGCTGGTGGTGGTGGGCTGCTCTAGACCATGTGTGGTCCCTGCGAAAGCTGCCAGCCATCGACAGGGACACTGGGAGGAGTAAAGCAGGGTACAGTGAATATTCCCTCTGACTTATTATTTATAAAGTACTGTCACAGCCCTGGAAGTGTTGGGACTCTCAGAAAAGCTGTAGGAATGTACTAATTAAAGAACACAATGGGAATGTAAATTGGGAAAGCTCCCCAGGGGGAAGCAGCCCTGGGGGGAGCTAATTTGCCAGTCCCCACTCCTCCCCTGCAAGCTGGCTGAGACACTGGAGCAATTAAGAAAGAATTTGAGTGTTAAATATAATCTGGAATTGTGTTTTTGGCTTTTTTTGTAATTGGTTTATTTTTCTCTTGGGTAACTGTGTTTCCAATTCTGTAATTGGGAGTTTAACCCTCTGCTCTGCTACAATAAGGGCTGGTTTTGGAGGCATTTTTTTTGGTGTTGTTTGGTGTTGAAAACAGATTCAGGTGACTGCCAGCACCAAGGTGGCACATCGCCTCCTTGGAAGTGGTAAAGCTGGATGGAGTGGTCCTACAGATGGCACTGTGGGATCTCTGCAGCCCAGGACAGATTTGGGAGGCTCCCAGAGGATCACTTTTGGGGATTGCTATACCTACGAACTAACTGGTGTGATGAAGGAGACCTGGCACCAGGGCAGGGCTAACCAGAGCCGATCTGGTAACAGACAGTCCCTGGCTCTGGAGTAAAATACCGGTTGTCAGAGCCACCTCCTTATACCCATTCTAAGAGTATGGCTTTTTTGGTTGGTCTTTTTTGGTTGGTCTTCTTGCCTGCTCGTTGGTCTGGCTTACTCTTTTGTGCTGTTTTGACTTGTCTCGCCCTGCTTGGGTAATATGTATGTTTGGTATCATTCGATCCGTAGGTGGTAGGGTAAACTACAGTACTGGCTATGCTCTATTTGTCTTTTTCTGTAAACTTCTTTTATACAGTCCAGGGCAAGAAGACAAATGAGGAGGCTCGGTCAGGGATGTGAGGTGAAGTAAAGACATGCTGAGGCTATGGTGGTCAGCGAGGGATGACCATCAGCTCACCTGCTCCTTGATGTTGGGTTTGTGGGTCAACTTGTGTCCCTGTGGCTGGGTTTGCAGTTGAGCAAAGGGTTTGTGTTCTTGGGGTTTGGGTTTTATGGTTTCCATCATCTTGAGTGGACCCTTTAGTGCACTTGTTATTGGAAAGTGTCCTCAAAGCTTGTAGAAGGGCTTTGAAAAGAGAAACTGGTGTGATTGCAGCTGGGGTTTCGTGTGATGGCTTCCCCGATGGATCATTTTAAGATGGTGCTCCCAGTGGCAGGCAGGAGCCAGCATATTGCAGGGTCCTCCTCCCTCTCTCACTTTTATTCTTCTGTTGACTTGAATATTTATTCTGTTTTTTTCAACTGGCATTAGTTGCCTGAGATTTTCAGCCGTTGCTAGCTCCTGTTGGCAGGGGTTAGAGGGCTTTCTAAGCTGAGACATTGGAAAATATGATAGATGTACTCACATGATATGAGTACCCTCAGAGCAATAGGATTTTGCGTGGCTGTGGGGGCTGACTTGCTCTGGATAAGCTAGTGCTTTGTCATACAACAGCATCCCTGGTCCTAACCCTGAAAAGCCTGAATTCAGCTCAGACTCTTGCACAGCACAGCAACTCTCTCCCCTCACAGGGATACCGGGGAGGGAAGACCCCGTCTGCCCAGCCTGCTGCAGCCCATGGTTTCTGCTGCCACCGGACCAGGCTCCATTCCCAAGGTCAAGCCATGATACCCTGTTGCTGTGGCTGCTCTGCGGCAGCCCGGCGGCTCTTCATCTCCTCTCCCCATCTGGATCCAATAGCTGCATGCAGTGAAAAGTCACACCAAGCCCAGGAGCCTGGTGAGAGCCCCTTCCCGGCACGGTCTGCGGCTGGGGCTGGGCAAGCTGCTCCCCAGCCAAGACAGGAGGGTCACCTGGTGGGGCTGCCACCATGGTCCATGTCTCCCACCACCATTCGTGTCTCCCGTTGTGCAGAAATGGGGCCCAGGGTTTCATTGGTGTCAGGAGATCCCCGCCAGGATCCGGAACGCTCCCAGCAGTTTCCCCTTAAGTCCGCCTGTATTTATTGCCATTTGTTCTGGTTTATTTTTCCAAAAATAAAAGTTGGTTGAAGTAGCACAAAAGCTTGGGAGGAAACAGGCTGAGGGAGCCTAGGGAAACAAAGATTGTGTTGAATCCCCCCTCTTCCTCACCCCCATCTCCAAAAAATAAGTGGAATTGTGGAATTGAAACCCCTTCCATCTTTATTTACTGTAGGGCCTACAGACTCCATCTGTTGCCTGCAGTGGGTAGTCTGGGGAGGCAAAATAGGAGAAAGCTAGTATTTTCCCTGTATTTGGAGGTGAGGAGGGCAAGGCTGGGAGCACCTTCATCTTTCCTGGGCTCCACACCTTCAGAGCTGGGCTGGGAAGCTGCCATAGAGCCAGGAGCATGGTCCGGGCATCCCGAATTGCTGACTGGTTCTTTCCCTTCCTCTCCTTCCTGTGTCAGGGACAGTCTTTTGGGGAACAGGCTGGGACCTACCAACACCTGGGGTCACGTCCAGGCTGTGATATGGCATTTTCCTGTGCAACCCCTGGCCAGCTCGCCCCTGAGCATCCAGTTCCCCCCAGATCTGCCACGGATCATTCTCCCTTCCTCCCACACCATCTGAAGTTAGTTTCCTCTAGATGACAGGGGTCAGGAGTACTCGGGTGCTGACGGATCAGCATGTGCTTTCCTGGATCGGGGCCTCGCATTCCTCCTGCCTCTCTGACTGGATTTGGGATCGCTCCTGGGCTGCAGCGCCAGGGGGGATGCTGCAGTGGGGGAAGAGACCCCAGCAGCGCAGCGAGCCCTCTCGCTTGCGGTCGCTGCCATGGCTTTTCGTCTGGCAGAAAAACTACTCTCCGTTGCAAGGATAAATTAAAACCGAGGAGCAAACGCTATCTGCTGGGCTGGGTCAGGCTGACGGTGGCTATTGGTGCTTGGTCCGAACCCGAGCCAGCTCGTTTAACACGCTGGTCTGTGAGACGGCAGCTTCCCGCTGGGAAACAGCCCCTGTCTTTGCTTGTCCCGTCTTTGGGCAAGGAAAAAGGCTTCCTGGAGGCGGGGGGTCTGCGATCTCGGCCGTGGGTCAAGGTAAGTCACCTTCTCGGCAGGGTTGTTTGCACAGCTGCGGGTGGCCGTGCCCGCTCCGAGAACTCCACATTCTTCCTTGCGCCGAATATCCGGGACAGGCATCCCTGCGCGCTCAGCGCTCTTTCATTTCCGTCGGCGAGCTTGGCAAGCACGCGAGAGCCTGGCGGCTTCGCCGTCGCCGGCCAGCGGCGCATCCGAGCGGCGGGGCTGAATCCCACCCCGCGCTGCCTGCCCGGCCGACGGCAGCAGGATGCGACCCGTCCCGGGCTGCGTGAGGCCACCGGCAGCCCCGCGCCTGCAGGAGAGCCACCCCGCGCGCTTTCCCGTCCACATGCCATGGCTCCCCTCCCGCTTGCGCGCTCCGGCGCGGTTCGCTGGAGGCCGGGCTGGCGGAGCTGGAGGCGCTCCGCCACCTCCGGGCGCTGACAGCCTCCCTGCGCGGAGCCTCCACTGTCACCCGGCGCGTTGTTTTCTTTCTCACCAGCCCTCCCGCCGACCAGCAAGCCCTTGGCTGCGTGCGCATTTTATGGCGGTGCCTCCAAGACGCTGACAACCTGCTGACATCCGTGGGCTGAGGGGTTTTTTTTGAATTTGCTCGGCTGCCTCCATTGCCCCAAACCCCTAGCTCCGAGCCCGGCTCCCTGCTAGCGGTCGCTGTGATTTTCATGGCGTCTGGCTGGTTTTTGCCCTGCTTTCCCAGAGGGCTTTAACGCTGCCCTGTTTGTCCGGAGACTCTGCAAAGTGGCAAGCCTTGTGCAGACAGCGTGCTGGGGCAGCTGCCCGTGCTGGCCCTGGGATTTACTACAGGCAGTTTATTTTCCCAAGGAAGTTAGTTTCCAAGATAGCATCTGGTTTTTATGAGGTCTGATCAAATAAGGTGGTATGTGTATGAGCGGGGGGGGGTGGGGGGGGGGGGGGGGGTGGTGTTTTTATGTTTGTACATGTATTTTTAAAGTTTTATAAATAGCGGAGTAATGACTTGCTTGCTCCTTCCAAAACTGCATCTCTTGTGACCGTGATTTTGCTGAAATTATCACAGAATCCAGAAGGCGAGTTGTTTCTCTGAAGCAAGAAAAGGGCAGTATAGATGCTTATACTTTGCAACATATACATATTAGATATAGGTGCTGCTATTTTCAACACCAGTGCAGAGTTATTCTATAGGTGCCTCATCCACAGCACGAGAGGCAGTCAGCTGCGGAGGACATGGGTGAAAACAAGATACTTTTGCAGGCAACTTGCTGTCCTGCTGAAGCTCTTCAGCAAATAGTTGGAGAGACATAATGCATTCTAGGGGGCTTGGGTTCAGTTCGCAAATAATTTGCCTGGAATAAAAAAGGTTAGAGGTTTGAATTTGCGTTTGTGGGCAGGGCTGGAGAGAGAAGCTACGTGCGAGTTTCCAGAGGGACTGTGGGCTTTCATCAGTGCGCAGCGAGTCCTGCGTGGAAAAAGGTCCAGGTGGAAACTTGCTGTGGAGCTGCTTCTGCTTGTGTTTGTTTCTTTTAAAGCTTCGGTTGAAACAGAGGAAAAGAGAAATGAAAGCGCAGCGCTCGGGTGTCAGCTTTTGGAGGAATTTCTTGGAATAAGATTGCAGAGGAAAGGAGGAATGGCTGAAAAATATTATAGTGGTAAAAGATGGGACGCTGCTATCTGCAGCCCTTTCATTAATGGGTGATTAATAAGTGATGTGCTAATGGTGTGTGGGGACCTGGTTACTTGTGGCTTCCCTTCTTGCTAGGTTTAAAAGTATCTGCATAGTGATCTTGCCTCATTTATATTTTAATGCTGTCATCTCACCTCTTCCTTTTCCCTTTATTCCTCCATGTGCATCCCCCTTCACGCTTCCTAGGCTGGCTGCGTCAGGCCAGGTGGGCAGCATCCCATGGCGTGGGGCTGTCTCCTTCATGGGAAGCGTGACCGGGCAGAGTCCAGCCAGGGAGACAACCAGCGACCTTATCTTCTCCAGGTCCCACCAGTGCTTCCGCCCACCATGCAACCCACAGGGATGGGATAAAACCATCCCAGTGAGACCTACCCTCCTGTCAGTTTTTGGAGTAGCTTCCCCTTTTCCCCCCTGCCTTTACAGAGGCATGTCCGTTTGTCTGGATGCGAGTGCTTAATCCCTTCTCTCGTGGTGACCCCCACAGAGCCCACCCTGCCGACAGAGATAATACTGCGCCGCAGCCGCCCCTCGGCACATCCCCAGCTCTGGGATTTGTTTTTCATTTCCTCTTGCTCTCTCCTCTCCCCCTGCTGTGAGACGTAAGGGTTTGGCAGCAGATCCTGTCGCCCCGTTTGCTTTCCTGCAGAGAATAATTTCTTCGGGGTGTTGTGTTAGCGGTGATGGGGTCTGAGCCGAAGCCACTGGATGTCTTCTCAGAGAAGACATGAAAAGCAAATCTGTGCTGTGTGACCTAGCGTCCTACCTCCTCGCCACTCTCCTGGAGACCACCACCAGCTTCCCCAGCTCCTTCCTTTTCTGCTCCTCCACACACTTTACTTTTTCTTGAAAATTTTTAACCTGTTCCTAGAGCCTTGTACAGAACGGGGGGACAAAACATCAACCCTGTGAGACAAATTGACAAGATAGCTGGTCTTTCCACTCTTTAGAGCAAGCCAGCATCAACTGGAACAAGGATTTTCTTTGTGATATCAGAAAAGCATTACCTAGATGCAAAAAAAACCTCCAAAACCAACAAAAACCCAAACAAACCCCACTTTTTTGCTGAGATACAGGATTACCAGCAGATTTAGCGTCTGCACGCAGGTGGTGTTGTTCAGCTAAACCTACGTCCCGGCATCACTGCAGTCATTTCCAGTTTGGTACCAGCTGTCCTGCAGGCATCTCTGAAACACTGCCCGCGTTGTGACAATATGGCACTGTGTTCAGGCACTGGCTTTTATGAAGATCAGAGCTGCCGGTCAGGAACGGCTGATATTTTGCACGATGAGTTTCTTCCCTTTCTGCTTCAGGAATTGCCACGAAGCAGTTCGTGTAGAGGGACAGGATTTTGGGGACGAGCAGCTTGTGGGGGGGGTGGTGTGTGTTTGCTCATTTATAAGGAAGATAAGAGGGGTAAAGCCTTCTGATAGCTCCATAAAAGGCCCTGAGAAGATATAGCCCTGAGCTTTGATTGAAAGCCTGGGTGCTGCTTTACCAAGAAAATGCTACTTGCTGTTGTTTGCACTGCTGTAAGTTATTTACCCAGTGCCTCCTGCCAGCAAGTGTTGACATCGCTCAGGAGCAGCTCGCCCAGCGTTTTCGGCAGCAGGAACCTGTCTTGAGTTGTTGTTTCTGGCTGCCAGTGAGGCGCCCAGGCCGGTCTCCTGAGGGTGAGGACGCCAGGATGAAGGCACTGGGCTCCCTGCCGGTGTCTCCTGCTTTAGCTTTTCCTGGGGGCACAGTGTTCTGCCGGAAAGCTTTGCAAAATCTTTCTTTTTGGAAAGGAAAGAAAGGAAACACATCCTTCTTTTTGTCCTTTTGCTCTCCCTCCACCTTTGCTTGCTCAGCTGCTGTCCTGCTGTCTGCAGAGGACAACTCCCATGCCATGAATAAATAGCACCGAGGGGAGGACTGTCTTTCTGCACCCAATCTGCCGAGTGTGTGTTCGTGTCCAAGTTCAAAGCCATCTTCCTGTGAGTGCTTCGTCAGCCGTGCTGCCCCCATGCACATTTCTTACCTTTAGCTGAAGTATTTCTGGAAAACAGATGCAGGCTTTTCATGGGAAATTATTGCGAGGTATTTGCTCCGTTCTGGCCACGCATCGCGGAGGAGCAAGCGGTGCCTTGCCGTGACCCAGGAATCTCTGCTCCATCATCTGCCCATACAGAACAGTGGAGCAGATAAGAGATAGCTGCCTTGTGTTGCACACTTGTTTTTTTCCCAGCCGCTCATTTGAGATGAGGTGAGCATAAGCAGGGATTAGTTTGTTAAGCTGTTACAGTTCATTAAACTTCTTGGGCTTTTTCTCTGCGTTTCCTCTCCAGACACTGCTGATGACTGAGCCAGGGGTGGTGCTGGTGGTGGTGTGTGCAGACACTGTGGGACGAGACAGGCAGCGGACGTTTTCATGGTTTTCTATTTCTGTTGTCTATTTGCAAAGTCTGCTGAGTACCTGCAAGAATTGTTGCATTTCAGATACTTCTACTTTGAAAAGCCTGTGAAGCAAAGTTCATTTTCCTTGTCTATTTTTTGCCTTGGAGTGAGCCTCTTTTTCGCTGGAAACTGATGGCTGTGGCTTAGATGTGTAAAACTTGGTGAAATTAATGGGAGACGTGCCCTGAATCTCCTTCGCGGGTTTTAAATCCTCTGACTTATAAACAAGGAGTCTAGTTTGCAGCTGGCTTTCAAGTCTACCAGGGGAAAACCCAGGAGCTTGAAGGTAAAGTGAGAGGGATGCTCACAGGGAAAGGGAAAGGAGCGGTGCCCTATTAATGCCTCGTTGCATTAATTGCCATGCAAAGAGTGGGGCTGGAGCTTGGAGGCACCCTTGCATGAAGAGTGTCAGGACGCAGCAGGGCCATGCCAGTTGGTAGCACCTTCAAACTGGTATCTTTTGGCTTTGAAGCTTGTGTAACCCCCGTTGTTCGGGCTTTGCAAGGAGACTTCAGCTTGCAGGACTCACTTGGACAAGGGTTTGTGTGCCCTGTTGGGTAATCGTGCATGGGAACGTGCTCCCGGCTGTATTCTTCCCAATGTGAAAAAGTCATCGTTGAGGGGAAATTATTTGCATGCAAAGCTGTGCCACCCCATGGCGGGTTTCACCCCTCACGGAACTCCAAAGGGCCAGCTGAAGGGAAGATGTGTGAGCATCTCTGTGTAGCCACAGAAATCTCATTTGATCCTCAGTGGTGGGAAAGGAAACGGAGCAATAACCCAGGACAGTTTAATAGAGTTTGGGTGAAATACAGTTGTTTTTGTAAGCTGGTCTCTGTGCAGTGAGGGCTCTTTAGCCCATTTGTTGTGCTTGGCTCTGCTCTGGATGTTGGCACCAGCTGCTCTGCAGGTGCACGTGTCTTTGGCAGGAAGGAGCTGGGATTTGGGGATTTGCCTTGGTTGGGGAGGGGGTGGGGGGTGAAGAGGAAAAAAGCAGTGAGAGATGATGTTTGTGTCTTGCAAGTGAGGAAGACACAGTGGGGAGGGGAAAGGACACAGCCCAGGGTTCAATCGCATCTTGGAGAGCTGACTGGAGGGCAGGGTCTTCTCCTGATGGCTTCTTCTCCCTTCCCCGGGATGAAGCAGGAGCAGATCCTACAGGCTCTGGGGCTGCAGAGCCTGGATGAGGCCAGCTCCTGTGAGCAAAAGTTTGCCCCAGAGCTGAGAGCAGCTGAGACAGGGAGGGATAGAAAGTATTGCCTGCAATGTCCCCAAAATCATGTAAACTTGGCGCAGGTGGCGCACAGTGGGGGGTGGGGGGGTGAGGGGGTGGGTGCATTTCCAGAGCTGAGCCCATTGGGATGCAGAGAGAAGGTATTTTTGGAGGTGCTTGCCCTGCACCTCCCAATCGTTTTCACTGCCACCTTTGCTCTCTCTCTGTCTTCTGCTGTGGCAGGGGGTCCTAGAGACCAGGACAGAGCCCCAGCCGCGGGTGCCCCCAAGGATGCAGCGGTGCCGAGCAGTCCCAGCTGTTTTACCCTCCCAGCTGGTGGTGGGGCAGCGTTCCCAGGGCAGATGTTCCCCACGGCCCTCAGGTGCGGTCTGTGGACAGAATCGGTGCTCCAAGCACCCCTGTGCTTGCCCACCCCTACCCAGTTTCGCCACACAGGAACTGGTGGGAGAGGACTGGGAGTCCCCGCAGCCCCCGGGCAGGGGCTGTTTGGTCTGGGGGGCAGAGAAAGGGAAGAAGCCGATGTTTCCCCTATGAAACCCTGCAGTCGAGCCAGAAGCGGCAGACCTCCACGCGCTGGCAGGGGCCCAAGGCGTCTTTGCTTCCTGCCACCCTTTCAAATTAAGCAAACGATTCATTTTATTTCTTTAATTTTCCAAATGGAAGTGAATTGGCCGCGCTGGCAGGTGCCTGATTGACGTTCCAGAGAGAATGGGAGCTGGGGGGCGGGGTGGGGGGGAGACTTACCACTCCATCCCTGCCACTGCCCTCCCGGCAGTGCTGGTGGGGACCCAGCCCTGCCACTTGGGGCACAGGGGCCACTTTGTCCCCCTAGGAACAAGCACAAGATGCCCAGGTATGATGCCACAGGTAAAACAACTGCAATGCTGGGCTCCTGCGAGGTCCTTTTGGGGCGGAGAAGCAAGCTGTGGCACCCCCGGTGCCCCCTATTAACCCCTGGCGTCCGGTGTTTTATGAGCATGGCTTTTCCTCTTGCTTTTATTATGCTTTGGAGAGCCTTTCTCATGCATCTGCTTAGTCCCCTGCTTGCCTCAAGGGGACACTATCAATAAATGACACTGCCTTCACCCGTGAGGACAACCAACTCCTTCCTTGCGAAGAGGTTTCTGTGTGGGATGCTCTTGCAGGGGACCCATGGGGGTGGCTACGCAACCTGCCCAGCCCAGCACCACCACTGTGCACCCTTGCTGTGAGGCCAGGCACCCATCTGGGCGTGTGCATCTGCACCCCTAACCCTCCCGGCTCTGCTCGTGGGTGCAGGGCTCTCTGCAGAGATGTCTGCAACTCTCCTTGCACGGAAATAAGTGCTGGGAGATGGTGAGGGGAAGATTATCCCTGCTATGTGGCAGCGATTATCAAATCTATATACCCTGCATCGGTGAAATGAACGGCAGCCGGTGGCTTGCTGCCGGAGTGCGTGGCGTGTAATTAAGTCTAGCTCCCCAATCTCTGTTAAATCTCAAAGATCCCTTCATAATCTCTGGCACTGCTGTCTCTCTTGTGGCTTTCTCCCCCTGCTGCTGTTTTTCTTAGTGCTGTCTTTCCCCTCGGCTGCCTTCCCCTGTCTCCTGGTGAGCGGCAGTGGGATCGAAATCCTCCCCCTGAGCTGGGCTGGGGTGCTGGAAATGCAAAACCTCAGGGTTTTCAGGCACCGTTGGCTGTTTTGGAGCTGAATCCCACTGCGTGGTGCTACATTGCATTTTCATCTTCCCCCCATCTCCCCTTGGCTACTCTGCGGGGTCCCTGGGAGGCTCCGTGGGACACAGCAGCCGTGGCTGAGTTTGCAAGCCTCTGAGCTGCTCCGCTGGGGAGCAAGAGAAGCGTGGCTGTGTCATGGTGATGATCCCAGCCTGGGTATTAAAAGCAGCAGCTTAATTGGCCTGTTGAGGCGGGAGAGAGCGCTTCTGATACTCACCTCACCTCCTCTTGGGAATGAAAGCCCGCCTCGGCTGCAAACACACCGTGTCCCTGGGACACGTGCTTCTGTCCCTCTGCTTGGCAAAGGTGTCACCAACGCCCAGGCTGTTTGTGGCAATGGGGAAACTTGCTAATGTGATGCATTCGGGGCTGCTCAGCATGTGGCCCAGGCCAGTGGGACTCCCAGGGGGGCAAGGACGGGCTGTGGGATGGGGGAACCCACAGCATCCCTGTGCCAACCACTCGGGGTGCTGCCAGCTGCACCCCCTCTCCGTAGCATGCTCCTCTGTCCCAGCAGCCAGGGGTCAGCTCTTCAAGGGCTAAAAGCCCCCCAAAAAAGAGTCTCTGCTCTCCCCAGTGCTCTACCCGTGGAGGGCACCATCCTCCTGGCTTTTGTGCAAAACCATCAGCAGTTTGGAAGAGGACAGGCAAAAACAGGAGCTGTCTGTGAGCTGCGTGGCAGCCGGAGGGATGCAGATAAAAGCTCTGCTGTCTACCACTGAGATAAATTTCATCTCTGGCTAATTCAGGGGTAAAAAGGAAACTCAGCAGCTGGGTTTTGTAATCTTGCGCGGGCGAGGTTTTCTGGGAGATGCTGGAGCTGGCTCATTTTTACGTGGGCATTAGGGATGTGACAGCTTAATTGCGGAGAGTTCTCCGGAGGGGGAGCAGTAATCAATAGGTGTTGGGTAAGGCACTCGTTTTAAGATAAAGTCTATTTGTTAAATTATAATCATTTGTCTCCTTGCAGCCTCAAAGGCAGTTAATTGCAAGCAGCCCAGAGGGGCGGCATGGTCTTCCCCAGCCTGAAGTCCAAACACAAGCTGTGCCCTTCGGATGCCCGGGATGGAGATGGCTGGCAGTGCTGCCGGCTAGCGGTGCCACCGCCGCAATTCAGGCAGGAGGGACCCAAGCTCCAGGGGAGGCTGAAGGTTATGAATTCAAGCCTTTAAGCGTGTCCTGTAATCCCTTTTCTGGCCCGGAGGAGTGACAGCCTCTTCAATTACCAGGGCACGGGGGGCTGCAGGGTATGCGTTTCCCAAAGGCCAGCCGAAGGCTGCAGGGAGAGCAGCCAAAAATACTCTGGCTTATTTGGGCACCGTGAGGAGTCGCCTTACAAGGCTGGAGAGTAGTTTGTTAAACAAACAACAAAAAAAACCCCAAAAAAACAACAACCCACCCAAGGACCAGAGGCTGACTTTTGCATGCTGGGGTGCAGGGGACACTTCCGTGGGCTTCCTGGGGCCATCTCTGCCCCAGATTTGCATGCACAAATCTCCCTGCTCTTGTCCCGGCCCCGGTGGGACATGGCTCTCCTGGAGCTGATGCTGTTAAGCCTTTGCTCTCCAGGCCCTTGGGCTGGCATGGTCTGAGCTTAGAGTGTTGTAAACAGGAGAAGCTTGAAGGGGATGCTGCTGCTCCTGGATGGGTTGGGGAGGGGGGTTCGGTGCTGCATGGCTGGGCAGACGACTTGCACTGGCTGGTGCGTGCTGTGGACTTTCTGCGTGCTCCTGGCAGCGCTGGCTCCTGGCAGAGGTGGCTCCACAGCTCTTTGGGCCAATGTGGTTGGGAGTGGATCCGGCCATTCACCCTGCACACCCATGTCCAAAGCTGCCAGAGGAGGATGGGACAGCTGAGAGTGATGGGGACCACCTGCAGGAACCGTGTCCACCAGCCCGGTACAAGCACCCCACCCACCCCCCTGCGAAATACCTGAGTGCGTGTGTATTTTTGCAGGACGCAGGGAGATCTGCAACAGTGGTGACTGTTTTCTACTCAACACTTTGCTTAGGGCATCCTTTATTTTTCTGCTTGTTCTCTCTGCCTTCTCTGTCCCTTCCTTCACTCCCTAGCTGTGTGAGCAGAACCTGTGGCCACCCGGTGAGACCTGGTGCCGTGCATCCCCTTGGGCTGGGAGACCTCCCCGGCTGCCTCCCTCCCTGCCCAGCTTTGCCCTACCCAGCTCCGCATGGATGCATTCACACGGCCATCCTTGGCACTGGTACCTGAAAGCAGCATGGGGCTGGGGAGAACAGCACTGAGATAAGGAAATTAGGCAGGAGAGGCTCTTCATGGAGCAAGTGGGATATTCTCACCATCTGTTGCTTGTGATATCTGCTGTATTGCAATCAGATGGATGGTGTTCAGAGCATCCTCCAGAGCTCTCGGGAAGGACCACGTGGAGCAGGTGTAGTGCTTTGCCTTGAGTCCACGCTGCAATGGTCCAGTTGTGGGTGCAGGAGCAGGTGGGCCCTGGATCCCCCTGGATCTCCAAAACAGGGCTCAAAACTCCATGGAAAAAAGCCTATGGCCAGTCTATCCTGTGGCTCAGCCCTTCAGTGCTGCCCAGGACGAGCGCCTTACGGCTGTGGAGCACCAGCAGGCAGCAGCCACACAGGCAGACCTTGCAGAAGGGACGGGTTGCGTTTCTCCTGGGAAGTGTTGGGGGCAAAGGAGGAGACAGGGAGTCCTAACGCATGCAGCCACACCAGCATCCCTTCCTCAGCACCCCGCAGATGGCTGAGAAGCTCTCCAGGGGGAGCAGTACGCAGGGAGGATGGGAGAAGGATTGCTCAAACCTCCTCTTGGTCGTTAGGGAGTGAGGGTCTCCTCTCTGTGGGGAGCTCAGGGTGGGTTCCCCTGCAGGTCAGCTAGCCAGCGGGCTAGCTCACCCAGGGCTTTCAGCCTTTTGCACGGGCCACGCTGTGCTCCCCTGTCTGCCTTTGTCTTTCACTTACTGGCACAAGCGCTGGCCTCTGGATGTGGTGCTCGAGGGCTGATCATTAAACTCTGCCTCCAGCAGCAACTGGGCTTTGGGGACTGGTGCTGGAGGCAGCAGGATCAGGCCCCCCTGCTCCCACGGTGTCCGTAACCAACTGTGATCCTAGCAAAAAGGGTTCAGCCACCATTCCCCGACCTGGGAGCAGCATCCAGCCCTGCGTGGGGGCAGGCAGCTCCGGCACGGCCGAGCATGGAGCGAGGTGGGCTGGGGATGCCTGCTGGGGTTCAGGCTGTTTGCAGGTGGGTCCTTCCAAGGCAGCCAGGAAAGTCCTTTGTGTGCGGGCAGGATGCGGCGGTGCGCTCCAGGCTTTGTGTTTGCATGTGCGAGTGGACACGCGTGTTCACACGTGCTGGAAGGGATGGGGGGGGGGATGCCCGCACCTTGCACCCCAGGGCGAGGAGGCGGTTGTCTCTGCTGGCAGCCTCCTCGTGGCAGGACGGGAGGCACACACGTGACAGTCTCCGTGCCTTGCACGCCGTCCACGTTGATCTCATGTGCTGAGATTCTCGCAGGCACCCAAAGGAGTCATCGAGCTGCGCGCCGATCACTGCGCACTGCCAAAATCCTCTGGAATCTGCTCCCCTGCGTCGCCCCTTCCTAGGTCAGCATCGGGCTTTGCGGCAGCAGGTGCTGAAACCCGTCCCTCCTCGCGACCTGCCTCCCTTGCTTTTCCAGCACATTTTCCGGAGGTCAGTCATCCCCTCCCTGCCGCTGGATTGCTTTCCTGCCCCTTCCCACCTGCTCCGTCCGTCCAGCAGCTTTTTTGGAGCTGGATCACAAGTATGGGGAGGGGGGNAGAACATGAATCCAAAGGAGAAATCAATCCTATCCTGGCTGGGGCTGAAATCTTGGAAACACCGTGCTCCGATCCAGCCGCTCTCGAAGAACCAGGGCCGAACATGGCACTAGCTATTTCTGGCCGCTGGCGGCTATTCCTGGCCCCGACCCCAAGGTCGGTCCTTTTTCCTTGCCTCCTTCCCCACGCGCTAGGGTGAGCTCGGTGCGGCGCGCGCGCTTGGCGAGCTATAAATAACGGCAGCCGTGGGCGGCCTCCGGGAAGGGCACGGAGGGGAAAGTATCCCTGGCTCTGCAGGCAGCCGGGATCCTCTGCCCGGTCCCTGCTGAGGGTGATGGGGGGCCACTTTCCCCCCCAAGGGCAGTGGGATGCTGCAGAGCCGTTGTTGTGCTTTTTCCCTGGGGTTTCGAGCCCCAGAGCCCTGCTATTCCCTGCAAGCAGCCAGTGGGAGCTTTCAGGCGGAGCGATTGCTCCGGGATGAGTTTATTTTTTTAAAATCCCTCACGAGCAGCTCAAGCTGGACTTGCTGCCCTGCAAGGCGCCTGGGTTGGGATATCTTTTTTTTTTTCTTCCAGATCTCTATTTTCCTCTGGGCAGGGTTGAGCAACCCGATGGATGTGGCAGAGGGAGCGTCCAGGCGGAGGCAGCTCTGCTGGAGCCTGCGTGCAGCCACAGCCTGAAGTTTCCCGAGTGCTTTTCTCCTCCTCGCCTGTCCTTCTTCCCTTCTCCAGGCCCTCACTTTCTCCCCACTATCTTTTCCCTGCTCTATCCTCTTCCCTTCCCTCTCCCTCAGTTCCCCACCGTGCTTTTCATTCCTCTGTCTTCTGTTCCATCGCTGCCCTGCTCTCCCCTCCCTACTCCCACTATTTTTGCCCGCCTCCTACTCCATCCTCGTTCTCTCCTCGATGCTCCCCCTGGCCCCTCTCTGCGGCAGGGTACCATTTTGCTCCACAAGCGCCAGCTGCCTTGTTTTTCTTGCCGTGCAGCAAATGTTTCCGCAGCGCTGTGGAGATCGCCGGGGCTGCCGAACAAAAGGACCTTTTCATTTTAGCGGCAGGATGGAGAGCGACGGCGCTGCTGGTCTGAGGGCTCAGCACTCAGGTGGCTCCCATGCCCGCATCCAGCCGCCTCGCCGCCATGAGCACCAGCCCCCCCCCCCCCCNCCCCCCCCCCCCATTCCCAGCTGGAGAGCGGAGAGGGAAGCCGCTCAGGCAGTCTGAGAGGCACTCTGGGCTTGTTTGGAAACGCCCGGCTTGTTTTCGTTTCTTCCCCTCTCCTGCTGCAAAAACGGTGTAATTGGAGCAGGAAATTAAACATTTGAAGCGTTAACGTGATAATCTGCTGGTTTAGGCTTTGGAGGGGGTAGGGAGCTGGGAGCTGAGCTCGCTGCTGCTGCCCAGCGTGCCGGGCAGGAGAGAGGACACGGCACTGGGGCTCCTTCCCAGTGCCTCCCATCCTCTTGCCCCAGCTGGGGAAACCAGAGGGAGGGCTCTCCTTCAGCTCGCTCTGGCCTCAGCTGGTGTTTAGGCTCTTGGTGAGGGTGGTTGTTGTTTTCCTTTGGTCTGGATAACTCTGCTTCATTGCCTGTAGGGGTGGGACCAGTGCTGGTGTACGGCTGCACCCATCACCTGTGATGAGTTTCTCAGTGCTTTGCTGATGCTGCTAGGGGACAAACCAGCCTGAGACCTGAGCACATCCCACATCCCCAAGGGCACAGTTTGGGAGCGTTGAGGTTGGAGAATAAAAAGCACAAAAAAGCTCTAAGACTTCACGCATGCAAAAAGGTGCAGTCCTCGCGTCCCTGGGGCAATAAACCCTGGGTGTAAAACTCAGTGAGGGATGCTCAAGTTGAGTGCCAGGAGAGCTGATCCTCACAGGAAGGGTGGGTGGGTGTCCGAACTGACTGCCAAGCCAATAGGTTGGGGTCTCCATCTCTAGAGGCATTGAAGAGCAGAGCAGACCCCCTTCAGGATGGCCTTGTCCAAGGTGGTCCTGGGCATGGTGGAGGGTGTGATGCCCCGAGTGGGTTTGGGGACCAGTCACACAATGGAGAACAGGCATCCCGATTCCTTCCCTGAGGTCCTCAGTCGTCTATAAAGATGGCTGGCATGAACATATTATGTTTTTTTAATTCCTTTTTTATGTCAGGCTTGGATTGTCTAATAGACGCTTGCATTGTAATTTTTTACTTTAATAGGAATCATTTGTAGAGAGATCTGCTGAGCTCAGCATCCCGGCTGGAGCTTTTGCATTATCGAGAGCTGCTGTCTTTGCAGATGGATGAGTTTCAAGGATTTCTAAATACACAGGCCTATCTGTCTAAACAAAAGTTCAAATGCTGTGCAGTTCACTGGTTTGGAGCAAATGTCAAAGAGGCAGGACTGGGCCGTCGCCGCTAAACAAACCTCTGTCCCATTTTCTTTTGCACTTTCCACAAAATCCTGCACAAATTTGGTGTGATCAGCCAGGCCGTTTCTGTTTACGGGGTAAAAAACCAGTGTGGAGCAGAGCTGTGGGTTTTTTTCCTCTGCTTGGGGTTATGAGGGTGTTGGAGGGAGGAACAGTGCCATAATTACTATAAACCCCTTCCCTTTCCAAAAAGCCTTTCAGGGAGGAGTCTCCTGACCTTTCCTGAGAAGCATCAGTCTCCATTGGCCTGACACGCTGGCAGAGTTGATGCCTTTTCCTGAGGATCTTGGATGAAGGCAAAGGTTGTCCGATGTGCCCTCTTGTCCCAGAGCAGGACCGGACATTCTGTCTGTCACCCTCATGGATGTTTGTCTCACTTTTTCCTAAATAATACCCCAAAATGGGGGCTGCGGAGCCGTTGGCTGCAGAAGCAAGGCAAGCTCCCTCTGTGTCTCATGAGTTTTAATGTGCTGCACCCTCTGGAAAAAAAAAAAAAAAGCAGCTGTTTGCAGACAGGGGTGTCATGAGGAGATGCCTTGGGGTAGTGTTTAACTCCTGGCCTGACCCCGTGCCTTTCCCCCTTTGCTGCCGCTCCAAGGGCAGGGAAAGGGGACTGTGCTTTCCCCAGTGATGCCTGGGATAAAAATGCCCCTGGTGATGTTTGTAGCCAAATGGTGAGATGATATCTCAACACAGCCCTTCACGTCAGCATGGACATCTTTGAAGCTTCCAAGGCTAGAGATACCATATCCAGATACTTTTTGGTGTCGATGGGCATGGCTGGGTGCGTCCTCTGGCACTTCTCCTGGTTCAGGTTGACAGCAAGCTGGTGGAGGGAGAAGTATCGATGGGTGGTATCTCTGGGTATCAACCCCGCACAGGAAGGCTTTGTAGGATGGAGATAGCAGCCTGGCGTGGGAGACAGGAGACCTTTTTCCCTGACACCTGCATATGGTGCGACTTCGGCACAGCCTCTCACATCCGGTGTTTTTTCTGTGTTTTCCGAGGCGTTTTGTGTTCGCTCCTTGGCCGGTGCTGGGAGGACTGGATTGGAAAGGAAAGGGATTTTCATACTTCATCTTTTTCTCGCCGGGGCCTGAAACGTGAGCGCCTCCGAGGCGTTGCCGAATGAGGTGGTAATGTGTTCATCAGCTGGGAAATCACCGGACCTGAAAAATGGGGAAGGGAGAGATGGAGAGATGCGCAAGGATTTGTGTCCACCCATCTGCCCCTGGGCAACCGTGGTTTTAGGATGCAGCTGGTGGATTCGGGGAGGATGGTGTTGAGGAGCATCCCAATGGTGTCAGGGAAGGTCTGGGCTTTGCCTCAGTTTCCCCACCCTGAGAGGCAGCTGCCCTGGACACCGCATCCATAGGGATGTGCTGGAAGTGGTGCTCCTCAGCAAGGGTTGAGGGAGACAGGCAAAGAGAGAGAACCCAAGTCAATAAACACCTAAAATACCACTAGGAGGTGCAGGGGAGATCCTGCCTGCTGCAGAGGATGTGTTGACCCTTGGCTCTGCCCAGCCAGGAGCGACATTCTGCAGGGAACAGGTTGCATTTTCCTGGCTGGATGCGGGTTTTGTCCATAAGACCTTATGCTGGCCGTGGAGGTGTTTCTTTCCCCCGACCTTGGTGCTCTTTGCCAGCCCCCCGCCAGTGCCACCACGCACGTGCAGGTCTTCTTAGAAATCAAAGCATTTCACTTGTGCTCTTAACTGTCCCTTGTCGTGGGACTGCAAGATGCTCGGAGGCAGCACAGACCAGGAGCTGGCTGTGCGTATGAGTGCGTAAATACAGCAGCTTCAAGTCTCCTTTTCATTTTTGTGGGCTCTTCTTCTGCCCCTGCCGTGTTTGAGGAGCATTTGCCGGCTGTCTTTCGTTGCTCCCTGCACCTCCTTCCTCTTCCTGTTTATCCGCCTCCTTTGTAAATTAAAGTCTCAGACTTTTCAGTCTCACGCTCTGCTCTTTCTCTATGTCTCATCGTTTTTATTACCCACCTCTGAACAGAAACCCTTTTCTTCTGTCTTTTTTTATGCAGGATATCCCAGACTGATCAGAGCATTCCAGATCAGGGCATACAGTTGATTTACACCTTCACGTATTTTATAATCCCAGGTCTTTATACAACACTTAACATTTTGTTTGCCATTTTAGCCGTGGCCACAGAGCGAAGGCTGACGTCACTTTGCTGGCTGTTTTCAGCTAATTTAGACTGCAGCAAAGTGTGTGATTAGTTCAAAATTTTGCATTTATCACCATACCAGGCTTCCTCCCTGCCTGGCGCTGCTGTTCACTTTCAAGGTCTCCCCTATCCATCATATTCTTGATTAGCCTAAATAATATTGTCATCTGTCCTTTTTTCCTCCTCGTTGCTCAGCCCTCTTCAAAGTATTAATAAACAGATTATAGGGTGCTAAGCCTCATGCACAACACCAAGGTGCAGGGAGCTGGCAATGCTGCACTCGGTCCGAGCTGCTTAATAAATTGAGGTCTGAGACATAAAGAAGGTAATAGCAAAAGGAGGCAGAGAAAGTACCATTGGTTTTATTACAGATAAAAGTGTTTCTATTTTCTGATGTGCCTATGACTTTGCCCCGTTCACTTTATGAATGGTTAACACAGGTCTGCGTAACCAAATACGCTCTTAGTGCTAATACTTTGAAACGCAACCACTGTGCATTTAAATGGCAAGGGCCTTTTTAGGGAAATACTTAGGACTTTGTTTTCATGGGAATAGCATAGTTTTATATGAAAAAAGCGAAGAGTATTATTGATGTGTGATATGGTGAAATTATGTATGTGGACATATGCTTACAGTTAGATCAATAGATCTTATTAATGTGTAAAGATATAATTTTTATGTTTCTTTTTTCCAAAGGGTTTTGTGGTTAGCTTATATTTTGAGCTTATTGATGAAAGAATAGTATTTATTTTGAAAAGTCAATGATTCAAATCAGGGCAATTTTTTTAATGGGCTCTAACTTTTAAGCAGCGTAATAAATTTTCTTTGTCATTTACAGAAGTATTTCCCTTTGTGTTCGAGATGAATGTGGCATTCTACAGGTCAATGACTCTGGTTTTTCCTAAGGTAAATTCTGGAGGTGCTGAGCTGGCCTTCACGGTGGAAGCAGCTTGCAGCTAAAATGCCTTCAAAATTAGCGTTATTGGGGAAAGGAAGCAAGGGGAGAGTGATCACAGCCATGTTGACAATTTTCCTACGTATTGCCCAAATTGAAATAAATACAAATCTTAAAGAGCATAGGAAACACAGCAGAAATACCATGTCTGTGCTCCAGTTTGTAGCCTCACGGCTTCTTGCCAGGAGCTGCTGCTCTGGTGGCTCCCTCAGCATCAGGAGACCTGCACTTCTTGAAGGTGCCTTCCCTTCAGCCATCAGCATGACTTTTTGCTCACACAACATGCCCTGGTAGTGACCCTTCTGCTGGGTTTTGCTGCGTGAAAGCACTCCAAGAGCTGTGTCTTGTGTTTACTTTCACCGACTGGTTGACGGTGGTGGTGGCCAGCCTGCAATTGCCATGCTGGGTGGAGGAGCAGCCAGTTGCTCCCTCTTCCCTTCCCTGTGGGTTTTCTTGTGTGTTTTAACTTCTCTACGGAGAGGTTGGGAAGTACACTGCAGCTTGCCGGCCCCCGAAAAACTCTGCGCTTTGAGACACTGTCTGGGAAATGGGAGGAGAGCACGCCACCTTCGGCTGGGTGCACCATGGGTGCCGTGTCCCCTCCGCCAGCTCCGGCTTTCCTCTTGGCTTGGGCTCCCATCTTTGGAGATGGGAGAGGTGCTTGCTCAGTTTTATTTGTGTCTTTGCACTGGTGGGACCAAACTTCTGACTCTGAATTCAACTAGTGTTCCCACTTTCCTGAATCCCACCTCACCCCAGAGCTGTTGGGAATATTTGTTGCTCCAAAACCTCCATTTCCCCTTTTAGAGGATGGTGGTAGCTCCCTTCTGCTCTTATTTTGCTCAGTAAATAGGATGAAAACAGATGAGGTCATTGGTGTCTATACAGGCAGATTTGGCCTCCATTTTCTGTTTACTAGGACTGCATTAGTTATGAATAATGGCGCGTCAAACTACTCGCTCCAAGCAATTTATTCATGGGATTTGGCCCCGCTTGCTGTCTGAGAGCTGCCTGCCAACAGGATCTGATTTTTAAAATACACTTACAAACACGCAGCCATTTGCCCGATCTGTGTGCAAACATATCTGGGCCTCTGGGTGCTGAGCAGATGCGCAGCCCTGGTGCTGGGCTCCAAAAATGACCTCCTGGGGTTTCGGTCCATGAACAGGCAGCAGCGATGTCCTTTGGAGCAATTAAAAGAGATGGAAGACAAGAAGTCATGGGAGGTTTTAAATCATCTTCCTTCTCTTTTTGCCCCGGGGGACATCATTATGTGAATCTGGAGGCACACATGCAATCCCGAACCTTTGAGACAGGAATCCCTCCCCGACCCAGGAGAGACGGCAACAATTTCTAGCTTGTTTCTCGCCGTCTGGCAAATTTTACATCTAATTTTTTGCTCTGTCATGTCCCCACAGAATAACCATTGATTTATACAGCGGCTGAGTCCAAAATAAATGCTTTTGCTGGATACCTGTATTCTCTCCAAGAAAGGGTCCTGCTCCCCAAGCTTGAATAAAAAGGCCAAAACCTAAAAGAAACCCCCACTCGCTGTGATGTTGGTGGAGAAGGGAACACAATAGCCCACGTGTGATGGAAGGCAACCATGGGTCAGCTCTGCCTGCCCGCTGCCGGTACAATGTGCACCACACACTGCTGTTTTCCAGGGTATTGCTCGTTTGATTGATTGCTTAATTTGTGCGCTTGTGTGATAACGACTGTCATGCGATGGCTCTTTTGTCGTGCTGGACTGAGGGATTTTATTCTTGGGAGACAGTTCAGGCTCTGAGATGCTTCCCAAGAATGCCTAGGCTGATGTTCCCATGGGCCATATTTGGAAATCCCAACAGTTTCTGCTTGGCCAAAAGCACCAGTTGATTTTAAGGGACGTTTTGTTTGTGTTACTGTGCAAGTTTCTGGCCCCTGATGGTCTTGAAGGAAAAAAAAAAAAAAAGATTCCCAGCTTACAAGATATTTGTGCTAATTAAACAGCAGGGGATTTGCTTCTCTTCACCACGGGTTTGTTGTTTAGGCTTCTGTCAGGCTTTTTCCACACAGATTTCCACAAACCTAGTTAACATGGCTGGTAGATGTCACACAAAGTTGGGCAGATTTTTCCTCTCGAGGTTGGTGGGATGCAGACCTAAGATGAGGGATGTATTCCCACCACTTGGCTCCACTGCGTGAAGTTCCAGATCCCCTCCACCGCCTGGCCAGAAAGGAGGCTCCTCAATTTTTTAGGGGGTGATTTATGCCTGGAACCTGTCCTAGGTCCCTTGTGCTGCTGCCTCTCTCCCTGGCTCTAGAGGGATTTTGGGAGAACCACATCCTGGCCAAGACAGCAAGAAGGATGCACACCCTCCCCTAGGTACCACACCACAACTGGAATTCATATTATTTTTAGGATTTTCTAGCCTTTTGGGTAGGGAGAAGCAGACCAGGCAAGGCTGAACTTTCTTTTCCCTTCATGCCCGTGGTGCAGGCTTAGAGTGTTTGCCCTCCCCACCAGGCAGGGTGGTAAATCTAAAGCCCAGTCTCATTTCTTTCCTCCTTGAAGTTTGAGTGATTTGTCTGTCAAAGCTGCAACTTCTGGAGCTGCAGGCAGACTCGGGAATCCCCCTTCATCCCAGGGAAGTGAAGCGGTCCCCGGAAAGCCACTGACGGACTGGCCTTTGGGAGTTAACCTCTGATCAAAGCCTGCCGCCAGGGGAGCAGTCTTGGTGGGGTGGCAGGAGCCCTGCTCAAGCTCCCCTCTGCAGTGGGGGCTCATCCCGCCCCCCCCAGGCTACCCTCCCACCAAAACCCAGCCACTTTGTGGAAGCGCAGTTCCAACTTCCAACACCCATCGCCACGCACCAAGCATTGACCAAGTAGTCGGGGGGAGCCCGGCCATACCCCACTCCTCCCCTGCCCCTGCGGTTTTGGTCTATTAATCTTCCCCGGTTTCACTTTGGGCTGTAGGGAAACAAAAGAGGAGTTTTGGAAGGAGGAGGATTACAATCCAGCACGCTCCAGATTGTAATAGATGCCCTGGTGTTGCTTGAGATGTGGAGGACAGAAGGGGCAGAGGTCCTGCTCCCCCCCAGTTTGGAGTTCTGAGGAAGTTTGGAGTAAGGGACTAAATCCAGTAGCCCACAGCACGGCAAGCGCCCACTGCTTGCTCCAGCAAGGTCTCTGGTTTCGACCAAAAATTCCCCTCCCTCATGCAAGAGATTTGCCCTGCAGCACCTCCCTTCCAGGGAATCTGCGAGGTTTTGGGGTTTTTTTTCTCCACCTCCTGTGCAAAATCACGCAGTCAACAAAATCTTTTCCAGCGCTAATCCTCGGCTATGCCGGAGGACTCCTCCAGCCCCGCGGTAGTAGGGGAGAGACAGATGTTCAGCAGATAATTAGTGCAGTTGTGCAGCGCCTTCCTGCTCGAAGCCTGGTTGCCAGAGCCCCCGAGTAAGTCGCTGCGTGTCTGCCTGCATCGCTTTGTGCTGTGAGACCTCTTTGGAAAACTGGGGCTGATGGGACTTGCTGCTTTAGGAGACACTGTGCTCACCAGAAAAGTCCTTTCTCGCCCCTGTTCCCGCAGCCACTTCTGCTCTGTTATCCATTTAAGCACGGCTGAGCCTCTCTGAAGCCTTTTTCCTATGGTTTATCCACCAGAAAAGGCGCTTTTTTTTTTCCCTTTCCCCCACTTCTAGAGGTTTTCCAAAGTTAAGGGCTAAGTGTTGGGACAGAACCAGCTTTTTCCCGATGAGGGTAGGAGCACTGAATGCAAAGGGAAGTGACGATTTCGGCACAGGGCAGGGAAACACTAACAGTTTCTATAGTTTTCATTTCTTAATGACGTTTTTGAGTGGTTTTTGGAAGCAGCCAGAAACAGCGTAGGAGAATTTCGATTGAAAACCAGGGGAAAAGGACTCTTGGTTCCCATTCAACAAAAGACGTGACGCTGGGCTGCAAATCCTTTGCAGAAACCAGGCTCTGTGCTGAGCAGGTGACTCCCTTCCACATTTTTCTACGGTGGTCCCGAGGTCCATCATTGGCTTAATTGTTTCCTACTAATTGGATAGTGTGAGCGTGGTGGCTTCTTTTAAAAACCCAAGTCATTCACCGGGCACTGGGGTGCAGATGGGTACGGCGCCAGCCTGTGCTCCTGGTGGGACTCATTGGCTTGGCCCTACACCAACATCTAAGGATACCTGCAAGGAGAAGCTGGCAGCCGCAGTGGTCAGAGGTGCCCACCCTATTAGAAGCACTGGACCCTCCTGCAAGGACCTTGAGAGGTTTTTGTGGCCTGTTTCCCCCTGGCTGGGAGGAAGCGGAGATGGGGAGCGCTATTCCAATTTCCCAGGGGAGCAGCATTCCCCTCCCTGGGAGTGGGCACCCGCGTCCTGCCTGGGGGATGAGAGGACCTGCACAAATTGCCTCTGGGGCATTCTCCATCTGCCTCTGCCTCCTGGACTCCATTTGGTTTCAGACTGGGACGGTTTGCAGAGCCTCTGCTCCCCAGTCCTGGACCCCCAATACCTGCTCTTACCCCCAAACCCCTTTATTCTTACGGAGGGGCAAGGCAGGGCTGTGCCGGTGGCAGCTCGTCAGGGATCTGATGAGAGCTGGCAGCTCATTCCAGCCATGTGAAGGAAGCCTGGCACAGTGGGATCTAGAGCAGGACACGCTCCTGTAATCTGCTCACCGGCAAATGTAGTGTCGTCTTTTAAAACTTGATTATTTATTCAGGCGCAGAAGCGCTGCTTGCTTTCCATGTGCACGTGGGATGGGGATGACCTGGGAAGGGAGGCAGCCATGCTCGGCCCCAGTGGTTGGAGGAGTTTGCAGGTCGGCGAGTGGAATAGCAACTGGAGAACCCGAAAACGAAGCCAAATCGCTTATCCTTCCTCTGTCCTCCTTTGGGCAGCCTTGTAGCTTGCTCAATATTCACTCTGCAGCATGAACTGACTCTGTACACCTAGTGCTGCGAGATTAGTCTTTTGGGGTTTTTCTTTGTTTGAAAGAAAACCTTTCAACAAAAAAAGAGTAACTTCTGGTGCATATCCTTCTCCCCCTCTTGCATATGTCAATTTTTGATTCAAACACACTGTCGAAACCTTTCTTCCCTTGCAGAGCAAAATACCCTGGAAAAGAGCAGAGCCTGCTTGTGTGCATTTATTTTTACCAGATCTTGAAATAATTTGTGACTTAAAAGGAGAGAGGAGCCTGTTCCTGATTGAGACCGCTGAGCATTACTGTGATAGAACCAAAAATAATAAGGTAACGAGCAGCTCTAACCTTAGCTTAATTAACACATCGTTAAGATCAAGTGCACGGAGAGGTAGCAGCTCTGTGCCGCTGTGCCTGGTGCACTGCTCTTACGGCTGAACTGGGAGGCTTGGCGACCCAAGAAATGCATTGCAATTTATTTCTTATTTAAGTGTTTGTTCTCTAGTCCCGGTGAATAACCTAAGTAATTTCTCCAGGGGAGACCTGCGACACACTCATAACAGTTTTCAGGTATGAGTGGGAAGAAGTGAGCAATGTGAGAAAGGGCGGCAAGTGATGAGGGAGGGTTTGCTCAGAAGGATGCCTGGTGTGAGCAGGTCCAGAGCTGGATCCTCGGCTGCTGAGAGCAGTCAGGAAAATGGGAGATGACTGAAAGCTTTTAGTGCCAGAGCTATTTCTTGACGTCCAAGGCAGATCGCTTTCTGATCTCATCTCCCCTTGCACTGAGCTTGGAACCAGAAGGAGAGGTAAATGGGTCAAGATTCCCAGGGGGCCAGTGAGAAGGGCCAAAAAGCAGGCGTCCGCTGGGGGAAAACAGTCGATTTGGCAGGTCTGGAGTTCATTGAGAAGTTATTGCTTTGGAAGGCACAGGAATATCTGTTGGGAGTCATAGAAGAGTTATTGGTGTTGGAAGTTATGATGTAGAATTATGGTGGAGGATATAGAGACCCTTATAGAAGCTCAGCAAACCTGTGAATCCATCTATCTAAGCACCCTCAATTCCCACTGAAATCCTCTTGGAACAATAATAATCATTTAACAAAGGAAATGGTTTTTGACCCAGACAACTAAATGCATTTCCGCTTAGTGCTTCCCAGCCCTCGCCTGATGCTCAGCCGTGTGTTGAGGTTGCCTGTTATTTTCCCAGACATCAAAGGCTTTGAAGGAAAAAAATGCAACTTGGGAAAAATTGATTGTTTGCCATGAAAACCTCCCCTGAAAAGAGCAGTCTGAAGAACAGTTAGCCAGAGGCATGTGAGCAGATTGCAAAGAGAAAATACAATGTTGGCTGGGGCAAGGATTCCCCTGGGAGAGGTGGTGCAACGCCCTGCTGGTACAGGAGCAGTTGAGGAGGACGAGGGCATTGCAGAGACCTTAATTTTTTCCTTTCATCAGGTTTTGTTACAGCGGGTGTTGGAGGGAGATCTGCTTTCTGAGCGAGTGCTAGCAGGAGGAAATATGCGAAGCGTGGAGCTGTGTTTTGCCTCTGGCACACCAAAGTCCCATCTAATGTAACAAAAGTCCAAAGATCATCCTGCCCTGCATGGTGGGACTGATCAGATGTTGCCTGGTTTCCTTTGGCTGGGAAACTGGGGGTCTGAGCCCTTCCTATAGCTAAAGGTGGTGGTGCCCATCCACCACTGCTGCTAGGGTTCTCTAGCCCAGACACCTGTGTGGACCATCTATCCTCCTAGGAAGCCCTGTCTGGGTGGTGAATGTTTAAAGCTAAATGATAATTTTGGGTCATGAAAGATGACTTTCTGCCTGCAAGCCACAACACCGCTTCCTTGGTGATGGAGAAGGATGGAGAAATACATCCAACCTCATACGGTGCAGCTGCAGAGGACATCGTGAGCGGCTGGGAAGGACCCAAGTCCCCTTGCAATGCCAATGCCATGGGGTCATGCGCAAGCGCAGAGTTAATTTTGCCATCGCTAGGTCATTCTTTTTTGTGTGTGTGTATTTTGGACCCAAAAGAGTGATTGTGCTGAGAAGGGATCAATAGCTCAGCCGAGCATCCAAGTTATTAACTCGCAAACAAACAGCGTTGGGGCTGATGGGAGGAGGAAGAATGTCAATTTTCTGTGCAAATGTTATTGTAGGGAGCCTTCAAGGAGTGTTTTATTTAGCAAATCAGGGCTATCAGAGACAGCTATTCCCTTGATGGCTGAAGGGGGAGAGCTGGGGAATTATGTATCTGGTAAAAGTGTCTCGGGGGGTAGACCTTCAGGCCGAGGGGTCATTCTAAAGGGACCAGATGGGGTGGGATGTCACATGTGAGAAGGATTCCTCTCTTTCCCTATCCATCTGCCCATCTAGCTTTCCTCCCACCAGTGGAAAATGCTCTCTGCCAGGTCCCTTCTCTTCTCTCCCCTCGTTGTTTTTCAGACGTTTGCCTTCGCAGGCAAAGGACATGAATCTGCCCTGATTTTTTGCACAAGGCAGAAAAAAAGGGGGGCTGGTCTGTTCAAGCCATCCTCCCTTGGTGGGTCATAAAAAATGGGGAGTCACCTGTTCATCCATGCTTGTCACCCTTAGGGCTACCAGCGGAGGGCTGTGCCCGCTGCATCTCGGCAGGTTTTCAATTCCTCATCCTCCTCCTGCCCAGTCCGGCATGCCAGGACTTTACATCGCCTCGTACAGTTTCAATCTTGCTGCCATGTGTCCGTAATGAAGAATGGCAGAGGGCTGGGGGGCCAGGCGGGCAGCTGGGGCTGTCCCAGTTCTTAGCAGACCCAGCGATGCATTAAAATCTTTGAAATCCCAGCCCTTTTCCCCTGTTGTTTCCAGTGTCGGCGGCGACTCAGTATGTAAAAAATATTACCAAGGTCAGAGCTTATGCTTTGAAATCTCAGCTGCCACAGAGGAGGTGGTTTTGCAACACATAAAATGGAGTTGGTATCTTGCCACATCGCAAACTTGCAATGTACCGTGCAATGCGCTCCCTTGCCCGACGTTTGGGAAGTTGATGGAGAAAATCTCTATTTCATTCCCCTCTGCTCAGGTTTGTCCTGCTGCTAAACCCTGCAACAAAACCCAGCCCCCTGTGGGGTTTTTTGGGTTTTTTTCTGATGTTGTGGTGCAGATCTGTCTTATTGAAGATTTTGGCAGCCTGCGTGCTGAATCTTTGTCCCGCATGGGTATCGCTGTGACACCAAAGGGCACTGCGAGAACAACGGCAGGGAAATCCCAGGGCTGGGTGCTCAGGGTTCATTGCAGGGTGCTCTGCACAGCAGCTTGCAAAACCTGGTGTTAGTGTCCGGGGGTGCGTGCCTGCAGCCACCAGTGCCGTCCCCCCCCCGGCCCCTTCCTGCACAAGAGGCTGGGGGCTGCTTTTTGGGGGTGGGGGGATGCAATGCGCCGCTCGGATCCAGCAAGGGGAGTGGGGGCTCCTTGCAGGGGTGCCTCCCCCTGCAGCCCCCTCGCTCAGCATGGCCGAACAAACCCTGCTCTTCTTCCCGCTGGTAAAAACTGGTGGATGGCAGGGCCCGCAGGAAAACAGAGCCTGACATTTCCCGGGAGCGCGCAGCCACTTTGCCTTTACAAGCCCATAAAAGCAGAGTGGAAAAGCACCCTTCTCCTGCCACGCAGACGTCTGACATTTAAGAAAACGGTGTGTGATTAAGGCAAACATCTGCCGGGGTGGGTTAGCCCAGCGCGGTCTAGCCGTTGCGATGTCTCCATTTCCGTGACCCCATGGGGGTCGGCGGGCAAATTGGGCAAAGCCCTTCCCGCTGAAAAGGGGTCTGGCTGCAGTGGTGGGAGCTTCGTTACACCCTGGAACAGCCCCAAAGCAGCCAGCGTGTTTTGGGGATTCCAGGTTGTACAGTGGTGATGCTCTTCAGAGGGTCCCAGCGCTCTGTACCCAGCCGTTACTCCTTTGTTTGCTGAAGCACTTGTCCCACACTGGATTTTTAGGACCTGATGTCCCAGTTGCTTGAAGCGATAGATGTCAATGCTCCACCCGTGGCCAAGCCTGCTTCGCTGCGCTGTCATTCCTTTATATACCCCTTGCTTACACATCTGCGTGTCCTGGATATGCTCCTGTGGGCATTGCAGTATCTTACCTGCTGATGAAAATCCTTCTCCTCAGCTGAAGGGGGAAAAAAGAGCGCAGGATGATTTCACACCCAGCGAACTTCTCCCGGTGCCAGTTCGCAGTACAGCGTCATGCTGGGCTCCTGTGAGGAAGTGTCTGAGGCAGGTGACGACTTGCTCAGCAGCACCAGTGTCCCAGAAAGTGGCTCTCTGCAGTTTTGTGTCACATTTCTCTCCCTGAACAATTTTTCTTTTCAAACACAAGCTGGTAGCAACTTGCTGCCATTCACATCATGCCCTGCCAGAAAAGTTTTTGGTGCATTTTTCTGGGCAGAAGCATCTGTGTCTAGCAGGCAAGCAGCGAGAATTTTGCGCCTGCATTAGACAAGAAAATCTGGCTATGAAGCCCAGCATTTTATCCCACATGCAGCAATTCCTTAAAAAAAGAACAAGCCCTTCATATTTTTGCAGAGTTCTGGTCCCAATCAAATAGCTGGACTGGGAGAAGCATTAGAAAATGGGGGAACAATCTCATGTTAGTCCACTGGGAAAGTTAATAGACCTTTTCCATCCCGAGTTTGTAGGATTCTGGGCTTTTCGCAATAGCTGCTCCGCTTAAACCCCAGCTCTGTGCATTGCCTCGCTCAAACTGACGGCTCCTTCCCCTGCAGCGGCCCCGCTTGTCTCATTAAAGCTCCCACCTTTCCGCTGCTCAACTGAAAATCAACAAAGGGAAATTTAGGCTGGATATCAGGAACAATTTCCTCAAGTTGACTGTGAAAGTGCCTCCGGGGAGGAGCAGCGGAGGCTTCGTTGCTTGCAGCGTTTAATGGGTTTCCCATCTCAGCGTGGGAGGGAGGGCAGCCCGGGCTCGGAGCTGTCGGGATGGTGCCCAGCATCCCTGGCTGCAGGCGATGGGTCTTGCTCTTTTTTTGACCATTTCCCTAGAGAGAGGCGGAGCGGGTGTTGCTGATTCTCCTTCCTCGCCGCTCTTGCCGTGACGGTGCTGAGCTGGAGCCTATGAGCGTGTTGGTGTGGTGGCTTTCCCTGTTAATAAACCCTGAGATAACTCCCTGCCTGGGCGAGGGACCCCGGGCACATTTGGCTTGAAAAAGCATGTTCTCTCTAGCTGTCCAAAAAGTGATTTCAGGTGAGAATAACTCCACACATGTGCTGGAAAAAGCAGACGCCTTCATTCAATGACTCACGTCCTTTCTGCATCTCATCCTCAGCCCTGCATTTGCTGGAGGCCGGTTTTGCTCCCAGTTTTGCTGTCCCAGGTCGGCTTGGTCTGGCTCTTCCCCATGTCGGGGTGAGCCTGTGGCTGTACCAGTGGGTGTTGCTGCTCCAGTTCTGCTTGTCCGGGAAATTCCCTGCTCCGTGTCCCAGCATGGCAAGTGCCCTGAGCGTGGTGTCTGCTGGATCCTGGTACCACTCTGTGCTTTCTCTGCAGTCACTAAAGGACAAACACCAGAGAGGCTCCCAAAATACTGTCTCACCGGGGAGGCTGGTTGTGGCATGTCACTGGGTTGGACCTTTAATTTCAAAAAGGGGTTTTAAGCTAATTGTCTCCATTGGAAATGCAGTGTCTCAGGTTGATTCCCTCAGTCCAAACAAAGTGGACAGGAGGGACAGAGAAGCTTCCTCTTTGCTTGGTCAGTTTGAATGGAGGGAAGAGTGTTCTCCTGGAGGAGATACTTGCTGTGTGATTATCGTGGATGATGCTTCAGGGTGGAGGAGCCTGGGGAAGGATCAGACGTAGGCAGGGCTCGCTGGTTGTTCCCTGCTGGCAACACGGGCAGGAAGAGCTTGCAGATGGGCAGCTGTGAATTAAGGGGAAGCAGACATGCCAGGGAGCAAGGCTGAGAGGGCAGCGTGCAACCCAGGTAGTGTGAGAGATGGGGAGGAGAGGCAGTGAGGAAGAAATAAAGCCTTAAGGGGAGTAAATCCAGGCTCCTGCAGAATGTTGGGGGGCTCTTTGGAGACCAGAGCTGTCGAGGAGCAGGGTATGTAAGCATCCTGTAAGGCTATTTGATCTCACCTTGGGTGACTTTTAGCCCAGAAGCCTGGTGTGTGGAAAGGGACGAAGAAAGACCCCATACTTGGGCATTCCATAAAAGTATAGTTGTTATGGGAGGAGCATTGAAAGGAAAAGAAAACGCATTTGCAGCATGGGAGGGAGATGAGTGCTTTTTGAGGTCCCTGTTCTTCATGGTAGCACATGAGCACCTTACGGCTCCTTGTAGGCTTTCCCCTTGCAGTGACCTTGTGAGGCCACAAATGCGTTGGAGAGAGAAACCCCAGAGTTTCTGGGGACCATCATTTTGGGGTGTTGGCACGTAGTATCCCACAGTGATTTTTCTGGGTTGCACATCCTTCCCTTCCCACCCTCCCTCCACAGCTGGTGCCAAACAAATGCAGAGGAGGACGTTTAATCCTTTACTTGAATAATTTCATAACCTAAGGCTAAAGGCTACAGATGAGCATGGCCTGTGGGGGACAGGGAACAATCGAAGGTCCTGGTCAGCGTGACAGGCGGTGGTGTCAGTGCAGCAGCCGCCAGGCTGTTTTAAAGCAGAACCCTCTCTAGATAGCTTTTAAAAATGTACGTGATATCTCACAAAAACATGGTCGGGGTGTGGATTCCAGCTGTGCACTTCAGAGATTTCCGATCTTTTGTTTCCCGTGCATGAACCCAACGCACTAATCTGCAATTTGGGGTCTGACTCTGCTCTTTGCTCCAGCCGGCGGAGCTGTGCCGGGAAGTGGGACGCCACGTGTGACCCGCAAGGGCTCCGGCAGAGAGCAAGCCAGGAGCGGCGAGGGGGAAGGGGAGCAGGTTGGGCTTGATTTGTATGGCTCAGCTTGCAAAATGCTGTCCTGCTGTGCGGGACGCTGCTGGGAGATGGGAGACACCATTGGATGCTCTTCCAGACACCAGGGATCCAAGCAGCAAGCCGCTGCCCGCAATGGGAGAAGTGCAGCCTCTGGGCTCTCTTGGGCTGCACCCACATCTCAGCTCTGCAAGGAGGCATTGCTTGGAGCCTGACCCTTCCTGCAAAGATATGCCCTGATGCTTCTCACTAGGAGTGGAGGTGGCGCAGAGACCAGGGGTCCCATCTGCCCTATGCATCATGGTGGACCAGCGCGGTGCGGGTACCTTTCTCCAGGCTTTTCCTCCAGTAGCATCATTCTTTGCACCACCAAGGTGGGCGCTGGGTGTCTGCACCCTCCTTGGCATGGGGGCTGCTGGTGAACTTCCCTGGGTATTGCTGAGGAAACCCTCAGAGGAGGATGGGTGAACGCATGCAGCCCACCGCAGGAGCCAACACCAGCAGCAGCTGGGTTGGGTAGTTCAGAGCCATCTGGAGCCAGGTTGTACAAGCCATGCAGGCGGTGGCGTGCACAGGCTTGAAGGGTTTCTTCGGGAAAGGAAGCCAAGGCCACGTAACGCAAGCAGGGCTGCTCCTGTAGCGTGCTACGGGCCGGGAGCAATTCCCTCTGGGGAGCCTAGACCCAGCCCTGCCGCCTTTCCCCGGGCTTTCTTGATTTCACCAGTGGCTTTAGCCAGGTCGGGGTTTCCCTTGTGCTAGCTGTCACGAATGCACCTTGTGCAATGGAAGTGACATTTGCTTTCTGCAATGACGATGCTTTGCCCTCCCAGAGCCAGCTGAATTCCCGCTAATCCTTCCCTCCCTCCTTTCACACATTTTTTCTTCATTCTGCTCCTAGACCACGGCACTTTGCTAAGCGTCGCAGTCAGCAGCAGGTAATTTAAGCACACATCTGCTTGCAATCTGGGAGGAAGGAGAGAGGCAGTTTGTCTTTGTTAGAAGCCCAGCGGTCATGGCTTTTTGCTTACCTGGTGGCATTAAGGCTTTTTTGTGGCTCTGTAGGGACCAGGTGGGAACCAGGGGTCAGACAGGATGGGGACAAGGTACCCTGCTCTGGTCCCTCGCCCAGGGGTATCGTTGGGGTTGTTCAGCCAGGGGTGATGGGTTGCATGACCCAACTTGAGTGCTGATACCTGCTGGTTTTGTCTGTCCCCATCTGCCCTCCCTTTTGGTCCCCTTCTTGTGGTCTGCCAGGCTGTCAGCCTTCCCCGGCAAAAGCTCGCCATCCTGCTGGCCAATTGCAGCCGTGTGTGATAGACGGAAAAAGCCACTGGAGTCGGTGACCAGGTCTATACCATCCTTTCAGGAAAACTCTGGGGTTTGATTCCCCTCCCTATGGATGAGGCAGGGGACACAGGATGAGCGGGAGGAGGTTGGAGCTATTGCTGGGGGCACAAAGGGGTTAAATCGCACAAGCCTGTAGGAGACCAGGGCATTCCTCCTTCCAGTGCTTCAGGGAAAACTTATTTCAGCAAATCCTCCATCCCTTGTTGCTGTTCTTTCCATTGGGTTTCCTCTTAATGCACTAAGCTGCTTGGTTTATTTTTGGAGCTACCCACTCCCCACAGAGTGCGCAGAGATGCCAGAGCATCCACACGTCGGAAAGGCTGAAGGTGGGCAAACTGGGAGATACTGCTGATTTTCCTGGGGAAATGAGGACATGTCCTTGCCTTTTTCCAAGAATACAGAGGACTAGAACAGTGCTGCGATGGTCCCTCTGCTACTGAGTGAGACTGGGGCTGCAGAAGGATGCCAGCACCCCAAAAATCCTCATCTTCACGTGCACCCCTTGCAGACCTCTCCTTTCCTGTTCCAGTCCTTGCAACTAGTTTCAAATGCATTGAAGCCTTTCGTCGTGTTTTGCTAAGTTTAGACTGACTGCCTTTTCCCTCAGTGTCCCAAAACAGCTGCTGAATGAAAGGCAATCGTTTTCTGATATTCAATACCATAAGCAGGAGTGATTTGAAAATGTGTTGATTCCTTAGACTGTGGGAAAAAGACCTGTAGTGCTGGCAAAACCAGGCTGAAAAGTAATGTGGGGTTTTTCAGGGTTTTTTTTTTTTTTTTTTGCTTTTTTCGATGGGTTCATGGAAAAACAACTCATATTTCTTCATTGCTTTGAATTTTCCCTGGAGGCTTCCAAGGGGCTGAAGTCTTGTATTTCTATACACTTGTTTGCAGAGACGGCAAAACGCGGTGGATTCACACAAAAGCCTCGGATTTGGCTGTATTGGAAAAAGGGGATCTGCGTAATGCCCCGAAGTGTCGTTCTTACAGCCCACGAAAGCCAGACATCCCAAGGGGAGCCCAATGCCAAAATTAGCTGAACTCACAAGCCACATCAGTGGGGTGAAGGGGCTGTCCTGCGGCCGGTGCCAGAGGATTCATGCTTCCCGGCCCTTGCTTTGACACAGATGTTTTGTGTCACACTCGGGTCCGCTGGCAGCAGTGCCGGGGCTTTCCGCTCCCTGCGGCTCCAGGGCATCCACGAGGGAATTGCTCCTGCAGTCAGGGTTTGACTGTCCTGGCCAAGCGCGAGGTGAGATGCTGATACCCGGGCTTGGTCCGGATGCTGCGCTGCCGGCTCTGCGTGGGTTTTCCTCCGTCCGTCCGGCAGCCTCAGGTCCTCTAAAGATTGCATGTTTGAGATATGTGTAATATTAGTCCACGTAAATCACATCAAGCCTATGGCTTCCAGCACTGCTGGCTTGGATTCTTGCAGACTAGCTTGCTGTCACTCAGCCGCGGGCCGTCTAGGTTAGCTTAATGAGGAAGCCAGACTAAGATGAAATAATTAATGCAGCTGTAGAGTGGAGATGTAGGAGTCTGTGGGGGATAGGTGAGCTGGCCCAAATCTTCCTCCCCAACCGGAGCGCTCCAGGCCTTCGTGAAGGTTCGGAAATACTCCATGTCCACTGGGTGCCGAAGGTGGGTCTGTGGTCATTCCAGCCTGGGATGCTCCTGGGAGCTCTCCGAATCAGCTGCGTAGGCACGGGGGTCTGGACCGGGTTCAGGGCAGCAGCTGTGAGCCGGGAGCATCGTGGGGGGCCATGGATGTTTTAGGGGGGTAAAACCCCCGTGTTGGTGGGGAGGAGAGTGGTGCCAGGCTCTGGAGGATGCTCTGTTGTTGGGACGCTCTTCTTGGCCCCGAGAGCGGGGAGATGGGCTAGAGCCCTTCTCACTGGGGGCCAGCCCCGCTCCCCTGGTGTGAACAGGCAGCATCGAGGGGAGGCACCCACTCCCGCTGCGAGCTCCCACCACTCGGTGTGAGCCCGAATTAAAGCAGGTTTATTTAGTAAACCCGTTCCAGGATAGACCTTTTGATTTATAGGCGCCCCAATAGCGCTCCAAGGAGGACTCATACAACTTTAACTGCATTTTCTCAGCATCACACCAGCCCAATAAAAGAGAGTTCATATGCGCTGCACAAATTCTCACTTCCAATATAAAAAAGGTTTTATGAGACTGGAAGTCTCGCTGGCTCTGCGGGGCCGGGTGTATTGGCGGATACTCCGCATGACAGACCCTCGATTCCTCTTCGAGTTGTCAGACTTCAGTAGCATTTACAGCTATTTAGCTATCAAATTTTATGTGCGGCTCTGAGAGAAATGTGTCTTTTAAATACTGCTCTGTCTCATAAACAGCAGTCTGTTAAACCATGTCAATGGTACAAGCGGTTCGTGAAGCCCTCCGATGCAATCGCCTACAGCTCCGCTCGTTACCTGAGCGGTGAAGTGCTGAACAATGCACCAAGTTAATTTTCCGAGCCGGTCGTCTTGGCTGGGGATCAGCTTGCCGAGCGACAGCTGGTAATAGCCACGCTCCAGCAGACCAAATTTGGGTCCTGTTTTATGCCAGTGTAAACCTCCTTCCTGGTAGCACCCGTAGAGCCCTGCTCAGTCAGCGCTTGCTTGGCACACGCTCGGGCAAGGGACTCAAGTTTGTCCTCTGCACTGTGGTTGCATCCGGAGGCCACTGGTGAGATCTCATCCCTAATTTTCCAACTCAGGGCTTTGAAGCTCAGGATCCTCTCCTCTCTGCAGCAAGACCGCTTGGTCTTCACTTTGGTCCTCCTGCTTGGAGGAGGAGCTGGAGGCACGAGGTTCCCGGGGTGCCAGCCTTAACCTTGGCCATAACAAAATCCCTTTGTTGCTCCTTCAAACCTCCCCCTCGGATATCCCCATCCCGTCACTTTCTGTGCTTTTCCCGGCAGCAGTGCTGGGGAACAGCATGTGCCGCTTTGCATCTCCACGCTATTTATTTGGTGACCCAAGCTGAGCCCTTTCGTGCTGGATGAGGAACAGAAGCTGCTCACCCTCTTTGCTGACGGTACAGTCGCGCCAGCTCTGATGCTCGGGATATAATTTACAGACTGGTTTCAGCAAGGTTTCAGATCCGAGCCAGGCTTGAGTTTTCAGCCTCTTTTATTTTATTGTTTTCTCCCTTTTTCCTTCTTTTTATTTTAGCGCAAAGTGTTAGCTTTATGTGTGTTTTCAAGCACAAGTTTTGGAGGGTGCAGGTGGTGCGGGTGGCGCGGTGAGCCCAGGCTGCGGGTGCCTTCGCCCAGAGGCGCGGGCTAACGAGTGCTTGGATGTATAATTGCTGCCGTGCGCCGCAGACGGGGAGGTTTGCTCTCCCATCGCTGCCGTTTCTGCGTGCAATAAGCTGGGGGCCGGGGAGGAAAAAAATAGACGTGCGTGTGCAGCATGGTTATTTTCAAATATGAAATTGCACCTGCAAAAATAGAAGCCAGGAAGGGACTGGCGAGCATCTCGGAGCTGGGAGGCGCGATGTGTGCGAAGCAGGGATGGGGACAGCATCTCCCACTTTCTTTCCCATGCTCACACTGCCTGATAGTTTTAGCGGACGTTACTTTTCCTCCCCCTTGCATCTCAATTAATCATATGCTTGTCAGCACTCTTCCCCCCAGCTCCCCTCCCCGCCAAGTCTCGGGGAGCGGCACGCATGCACGCAAGCACCCATGCACGCAGCCTGCGTGCTGACGGGCTTGGCCGCTCGTTAATCACTTACCGGTATCGTGCGAGTCGGTCCCCGCAGAAGGAGGTTTGGAAGAGGGGAAGACGGCCGTCTCCTCGGTCTCCTCTTCATCGATGGGGATTGGCTGAGTGCAGGATCCGGCCCTGGTGTGTTGTAGCCCATGGGCTCCATCCTGCTCCAAGCAAAGAGCTGGTCAGATTTGTTCAAACAGATTTTGCGTTGCAGTGTGTTTGAAAGGAGCTATGAGCGGAGCCATTCCGCCCCCCACCCCCAGAATTTGGAGGGGACTTTTTTACACTTAATTTTTCCTGTTGGTGGCGTGCTCATACATCCATCCAGGTGAGAAGTGACCTTAGGAGGTCCAGCCTCCTGCGCCAAGCAGGGTGAATATTGGGTTTTACTAAAAACTAAATGAGTTTAGTTTGCCCAGCTGGGTCTGGAAAACCTCCAGAGCTGGAGATCCCACAACCTGTCTGGGTCCCCTCTTCAAGCAGGTGACCGTTCCCATGGGACAACGTCTTCCTTACAGCAAAACTGAACCTCTCCTGTTGCAGTTCATGACTGTTGTCTCTCATCTTCCCACCATGGAGGGAAAAGGTCTGTCTCCATCATCTCAGTAACTTCCTGCTAGGTGCTGGCAGGTTGCTGTTAGGTCCCCCTGAAGCCACCCCTTCTCTGGGCTGACCCAAGCCCTTTTTTCTCAACTTGTCCTCATCTCCATGTGCTTCAGCCTCATCATCACCCTGATGGCTCTTCACTGGACTTGCTGGAGGTCAGCTATGCCCATCTTGTACTGGAGCCCCAAAACTGAGCACAATACTCCAGACGTGGTTTGAGGACTCTTTTTTTTCATCACTTTTTTTTTTCCATAGTAGATCTTGCAGACCTTGCCTCGGCATGTACCTGGCATCAAATTTCCCCTCTGCTTGGAAAATGTTGCCAGAATCCAACAAAATGAATAAATTGCGCGTGTGCATGTGTGCATGTATGTGTGCACAGTTATTTAGGAATGATTTCTGTTTTGAGGAGTCAATAATTTTCTTATTAATACTTTTCATGGGTGTGTTTAAGAACTTTGGTTGGACCCCTGTGCGAACACGCTGCTCTGCTCGGAGGCTTCTCCGCGACCCCATGGGAGTCATGCCCTCTCCACAAGCTGCCATCGGCTTCACTTCAGCCACAGAGATAGTGAACTCAGATGGTTTCTTTTCCTACCCCCTCTCCTTGGCCAGAGTTTCTCTTAATTAGTGCTTGGAGTTTTCATCTGCCAGGAGGAAGCTTTTTCAGGGCCACGCAGGATCTGCTCTGGTGGCACGCTGTGCTGGGAGGTGCTGGAGCTGCAGAGAGCATCTTGGAGGATCATGGGGATGAGGGGTGCAGCCAGAGATGGGAACAGGGAGCACAAACCCTTTAGGAAAGGTTAAAGAAAGTCAGGCAGCCGCGGCAGGCTGCAGGGTAGAAGGCAGAGCAGCTTGGAGGTGGAGACTTGCGAGGAGGAAAGGAGCATTTCCTGGAGGTGAGCATCCCTGGGAGAAGGTGAGAAGATGCTTGGTGTGAGTTTGGTTCCTTCCAAAACAGCTCATTGCCCTGTTGCAGAAAAGCCCTCAGCCCCAATGCTGCTAAGCCAGAAGCTGAGGGTGAAAGGCAGGGAGCCAACAGCGCTGGTGGGAGATGGGGGACTGGGCAGTTGTCCCCTCGCTGGGACGGGCTCGGATCTGCAGCCGCAGTGGAGTGTTTCTACCCTCCCCGAGTTTTGCAGAAGGGTCTTAGCTAAAGGAATGCCCAGCAACAGGTCCAGGATGAGCCACCTCCGTGTCCCCAGAGCGCAGAGCTGGAGTTTGAACGGAAACCTCCTGCCATGCCAGGGAGGTGGAAGCTGGGCTCCCACTCTCCGTCCAGACAGCACTGCAAAGGGCTCAGGCAACCTGTAGGGATAAAAACTGGGGGCAGAAATGTGTTTTGCCACGTTTGCTGCTCATCCACGGCTTTACCCTGCCGTGAGCACAGCAAGCTGATGAGTACAAGTAGACTTGACTCTGGCTCAGCTTTTCCTTTGTTCTGCTGTTGAGGAATATTTGGGGATTGAAAGGGAAATACAGCGCTTTCCTCTTCCAAAGAAAAAAAAAAAAAAGGGAAGGGAAGGAGCCTCTCTCGCATGCTGCACCGGCGAGCCCTCGTCATCCTGTAGCGGGAGGCCAGCGCACATGAATATTCCTGTGCAATATGCGCGAGTGATGAGCCCCATATGCAGGCCTTGGGAGAAATTAAATATTTTCTACGGCGTTTTCCAAAGAGCCTTTCTATCAAAGTGCTCGGTCAGGAGCCAAAACGCCCCAGCTCTCGCAGCCCCAGCTGGTTGACACTTTTTTAATTTTATTTTTAAATGCTGATGAATATTTTCTAATTAAAAAATAAGCCCTCCCCTAAACTGAGCCTTGCCACAGTGGATGGAGTTGAGCCAGAGTTTGGGAGGGGGCTGAAGGCCGCTGGGGACTCCACGGCTGCTCTCGGCTGCTGGTTTTTTTCTCCTTCGGTGCTGGAGCTTGCAAGGAAGGATCCTAAGACAAAGCATACGCATGGTCCACATCTGCCCAGCCATGCATGGTGAAGGCAGCTGGCCGGGCAGGGGGTGGAAGCCTGGTCCCTGCCTGCTGCCTGGCCCCACAGAGAGGAGAGGGATGAGCGCAGGCTCCAGGCACCCAGTCTGGGGAGCACCAGCCTCCCAGGATGGAGGTGGTGCACCACTGACGTGCAATTGGGCAAGGGGACCTCCAACCGATTTCAGCATTGCGTGGGCTGCTCTTCATATGCTGTCTGTTTGGCCTGCAAAAGGGAGGAGAAGCAAAGACTTGGCATGATTTTGGGGGTGGAAGAGACAGGACAACAACTGGACAGAGAGGAGCCTGAGGAGGAGCAGATACGCAGGATGAGACCTGACGCTGGCTCATGTCTTGAGCTCAGGGACAAAACCCCTTGCTAGTTTTAACGTGTATGAACGTGGCCTGGAGTTGGAGAGGAGCTGACCTGCCAGGGGTATGGGAATGGGAGATAGGTGCTGTAAGGAAAGGCGAGCCTGGAGAGTCCAGCAAGAGGCTGGCTGGCCAGGCAGGGTGATGATGGGCAGCAGGGTGATGTGTACCGGTGGTGGTGGAGAGCGTGGGGCCAGGCAGGAAGTGTCAAGCACTCTTCTGCTCACTCCTGGGGTCTGGCAGCGTGGCCACCTCTGGAGCCACAGCCCCTAGAATTGCCCCAGGATTAATTTAGGTCTGGACCCATGCTCCTTGGATGTGAGTCTTCATGGCAAGTCACAGAGGCCACTTGCATTCGTGTTTAGCACCTGGCTTTGACAGCTTGGTGGAAAAAGTGGAAAAAGTGCTTTGGAGGAGCAATGCTGGCAGCTCATCGCCAGCCTCCTCTGCGGTGGTCTCAGGGCTTGTGAGCGGGGCAAAGCTCGCAGAGCAAAGCTCAGGAGATGGAGAAAAACGCTGCTGGAACCTTGCAAAATGGGAGCTCTCCCAGATGAGTTGTTTTTCTCCTAAATGGCTGGATTGGCTTCAGACTGTTTTCTGCTTGCTGCATCCAGTGTTGGTAGGTAGGAGGGGGATGGTAAGGCCACCTTGAGTACTGTGCCCCACAAACCATGAAAAAGAAAGAAAGAATCTGCGCAGTTTGACATCACTTGGAGACCGAATCAGTTCCCAGGTGTGGTACCAATGTGTGCATCTTCACTCCCTTGCAGGGCTGAAAACAAATCGGATTTTAACCCAATTTCTCCTATATTGAGTATTCATTTAATTCTGATGGCTTCACATAGCAAAATCTTCCTGTGAGCATACATCTTCTTGGCTTTTTTCTTTTTTGGAAAGTGGCTGAGACCCAAATACGGTCTCGTGCCACAGCTCACCTGCCAGTGGCGGCACGCAGCGATGCTGGGCTTGCCAGAGCTCATTGCTGCTAGCAAGAGCCACCCTCAGAGGGGATCCTCGTGTGTGAAGGGGTGTTTTGTTTCCCCTATCACTGCTGAGCCCGCAGCGCTACTCCGGCACGCGTTTCCGTGTACAGCCGCTCCGTTCCCCCCCCTCCTCTGCGGGAACTGCTTCCCTGATGTCAGACAGCTAATACCCCCTAACAAACATGCTAATTTAAGAGCTGTTAAAGCCAGGGGGCAGCGGGAGGTCACAGTCCGCACAAACAGATGGTGTTTTGTCCTTGATAATTAAATTTTCCTGTAGTTTTGGGCGAGAGACTTTCTTGCCTTTTATTTCAGCACAGCTGCCTCGCACCAACTCCGTTCCTCCCTCCTCATCCTCTGCTCGCTCCCAGCACATGAGGCAGCTGGGGCAGGACCCCCGGGAGGGCGAGGGTCCCCGCGGGTTTCAGAGGTGCCCTCGGTAGCCCATTGGGCTCGCCCCACGTGCTGTGCCAGCTGTGGGCTACAGTGGTTAGAGCCCCGCGAAGAGGCAACGGTTGGAGACCAGGTGAGCAGCACCAGCCTGGGGACTTGTGGGTTCCCCCCAGCCCGTTCCAGCAATGCTGGTGGTGGGGAGGGACCCTGCACCTCGGCCTTTCATTGCTGCTTTTCCCCCAGCTCCGTCCAGGCAATGCCAGGCTGTGGAGGGGCAGGGGGGCTGGGGTCAGCGAGGTCCAGCTGCAAACCAAGGCAGTGGTGATGGCAAGACATCTACCGGTGCGTGGTGAGGCTCAATGTGGGGCCATTTGGGGGGTTTGGAGTGAAAAGGGGGTCAATTCCTCCTGTCTGCTTTCCCAGGAAGGTTTTTGCAAGCAGGGAGGGGGCAGGCACGTGGCCCCAGTCCCACCTCCAGCCCAGGGCTCAGCTCTGGGGTGAATCCCTGTGTCTACCAAAGGGGCTGCTGGCAGCGGAAAGCCCTCTCCAGCATCACTGGCCCCGGCACGGGCTGCCACCACCAAAGGGCAGGATTAGTCCCTTTTTGCGCTGCCGCTGTCTTCACTTGTCCTTGGGGCGTCACAGCGCACCCCATGCCTCAGTTTCCCCCCAGCTCACCATTTTGCAGCCAGCTTAGTTGCCTGCTCCAAAACCCACGTGCCGCTGTGGCGTTTGGGGACAGTCCCCAGCAGATAGCACCGGGTGTGCTGGGAGCTTGCGGGACAGAATGGGGTGAGCAGGGTGGAGAAACTGGGTGGAACTGGGAGAAGCAAGGAACGCCAAACTCTGTCTGGCTGCAGGGTGGGCAGCATTTCTCTCCAGCCTGTGCTTTTCCCTGCTCTGGTTTTGGGCAGCATCCTGACGGCAGGGAGGGGAGGCAGGGGGCAGCTCCTATGGAGGTGCAGGACATGTCCCCACCATCGCGTCTGTCCTCGCTGCCTGGGTTGGCCTGAATCCCCACAGCGGCTTGTGGGCTGGTGACCCCAGGCTAGTTGGTGGTGCAAAGGCATTGCAAGGGCCACTGTCCAGGACACTGTCCCATGCATTGCTTGCAAATTCATGCTCCAGGTGCTCTGTGGGTGTTTGGAGCTGGAGGCATGCCTGGCGCTCATACAAACCCACGGGCAGGAGGCCGGTCAGGCACAAGCCACCGTGGGAATCTCCCCTGCAAAACCTGCTGGTCAGCTGGAGGGAGCCCAGGGCCACCGAGGAGGGGTGGGTTGGGGTGCGGAGTGGCTGGGGGGCTCGCAAAGGGTGCCCTCAGGCAGGACCAGGGGTGGCCACAGTGCAACTGTATGCATTTTGCGAGCAGACGTGTGCAGAGCAGCTTGGTGAGCTTGCAAGCTGGCGGTGGAGTGCTTTTCGTCCCACTTGCCCACCCGCCATGGCACTCCTCCTTCGGGGCACCCCGTCTGGTGAGGGCCCGGAGGGTGCTCTGCACCCCACGGGGTGGTGGACAGGAGTGCAGGGTATGCTCACAGCCTGGCCAGAGATGGGATCTTTGGACCATTCTGATCCTAGTGTCATAGAATCATGGAATGGTTTTAGATTGGGAGGGACCTCAAAGATCATCTGCTTCCAATCCCCCTGCAACGGGCAGGACGCTCTCCCCGTGCTGTCCCCCATTGTGCTGGGAAGGAGACCCACATTCCGAGGGATGGAGGGAGTTCCTGGGGTGGGTGGACAGGTTGGAGAACGTCTCTCATGAGAGCTGGACAGAGGACAGCAAGCAGAGACCAGTGGGGGGGGCACATGGTCCCCAGCACCCTGAGCCCCTGCCTGCCTCTGACAGCGCCCATTGTCCTCCCTGGGCCCTGGAGGCTGCCTGTCCCCTGCCCACCCTGTCCTCCTGCCAGCTCGTGCTGCAGGCATGGGGGAGAGATGAAGTAAAGCAAAACAAATCATCCCAAGGCATCTCTGGGGAGGCAGCGTCAGAGTCATTGGAGTGGCTTCCTCTGTGCCAAGCACTTAAAGAAAAAAAGCCCAAACAAATAAACAAGCCCAAATTAAAATGCCAGCAAGCTCTGTACAACTGGATGCTCCCTCCCTTACACCCCCAGCTGCTAAGCCAGCATGCTATTCCCTGCCTGGACAAGGTGGGCTGCCAAGGTCTCTTCCAGCACCCCTCACTCCCATCATGTCCCTGAGCCCCCGCGACACAGACTTCAGGCTCTCATCCTCCACCAGCTGTTGGCGTGCTGGCACAGAGCAAACCTGCCCTGCTTTCGGAGCCACAATGCTGCCGCCTCAGTCCTTGGCTGTGTTTGTTGATTTGGGAGTGAGCTGTAGCTCTCCTTGGCTTGGGGACATCAGCACTGGGAGGTTTTCTGGGGCCAAGCCTGCGTGGTCCTGCCTGCGCTGGAGGGAAAGGATCCTGGGGGCTGCAGGGTGCCAGTGGTTGGATTGGGGCAGTAGCCAGCAATTGTGCCCCACTTGCCCCTGTGCTTCTTCAGCAGCGCGGTGCCCTTCACCTCTCCAGCACGGCAGCATTGGGGTAACCCCAGTGCCAGCGAGCTTGGACCCAGTGCCCACGCTGGTGTCCAGCCCCTTGTATGGGTGCTGCAGAAAACAGACCTCCAGAGGGACAAGTTAGGGCTACTAAGAGGTGCAGTCTTCATCTTTCCAACCAAACCCCTTTGTCCCTGTGTCCCCAGGTGCCATTGAGGGGGATATAAAGCTCCAGTGGCCAGATCTCCTCCAAAATCCCCACTAGTAGCAACCAGGTTCTTGAGGTTTGGAAAGGCTTGGAAGCACCATGCTGCCCTGTGCCATGTCCACCGTGCCATGGGCATCCAGCTGATCGAGTAAGTCTGGGCACCAAGCTCTGTCTGTCCTCCCTTTAGCTCTTTGTTTTCTTCAGGATGGTGTCTGACTATGGCACAGTCCAGATTTTAACATTGGGATGCTTTTCTCTGCCCTGTCGGTTTGCATCTTAAGGAGCTTTAGGGAGTTCATAAAGCAGCCTGGCCACAGACTTTCTTCAAGGCAAAAAGCAGGCTTGTGAGCAAAACTCTGGGGTGTCTGAAGGCAACGCAGCCTCACAGATGAAAATAAGAAATGTTGCAAGCATGTGTCTGGAAATCGCAAATTGAACTTGGCATGAGGCAGCAGGACCTTCCCAAAATGTCGGGGGTTGTTTGCTTGGTGTATGGGAATTTGGTTTTGCTTTTGTATTTTGTTTCGGGTTTTGTTCCCCATCATTAATGCTTTTGTGAATGGAGACTGGGAATTGAAGTGACAAAATTCATTGTGACACAAAGAGCTCCTTCCCACAGTAATGACAGCCTGGAGAGGTGGAATGACCACAACCTACCCTCAATGTGCCCATCTTGGGTGATTTCTCTGGCTTCCAGGGAGGAGCATGGGGAAACGCCTGGACCACGAGCATCTCCCGTCTCCTATCTCCCTCCCTTCTCTGTCTGATCTCTTCTGTCTGTCCTTGGCGTGGTGCCACCAGCTCCATGCCACTGGGGGAAGCATCTATAGAAAAATGCAGCCCAAGACCCCACTTGAATGGAGCCTCCAGAAAAAAAAACATGCTGTTTTCACGGCTGAAAGGGAGCTGTTCCCTCCTCTTGGGACTAAGGACCAAGTTCGTGATCCCCTTGGACAGAATTAAGGTGGAATGACACCAGCCAACCAATTTTATGATTTATTAATACAATGACTCAACAACAAGTGTGTAACTAGAAACGATACAAGGCATATAGATAGAAATAATAACTCACTAACAACTACTTAACAAGATAACATGGGTTGGAAAAGTAAGTCCGGCGCCATAGGTTTCTAAGGAGAAAGAGAGAAGGAGATAGAGAGAGAGGTTACAACAAGAGGAAGAGAGGGAGAGAGAGATAAGAGAAAAAGAGATATCACCACCCGCAGATCCAGCGGCGTCCCGTTGGTCCTCTTCACTTTGGGTATCTTGATGGTGGTGGGGGTCCCCATTCCAGCTCCCGGTGGTACCATTTTTATACAGTGCCAGTCCCAAAGTCTTCGCCCAGTTTCAGGAAACATCTGTTCGATGATGGCAGATGGGGCCTGGTTTTGCAAGCTCGATGCTTTCTGGCGCCATTATTTGGCGACAGGCAAAACCGTGGGGCGTGAGAGCGGAACTAGCTGTCCTGCCTCTGCAGAGCTGGATATCGGTATCCGCTTTCTTTGTGGTTATCGCCAATTATGCTCCTGAGTCTGCAGNTTTCAGGAAACATCTGTTCGATGATGGCAGATGGGGCCTGGTTTTGCAAGCTCGATGCTTTCTGGCGCCATTATTTGGCGACAGGCAAAACCGTGGGGCGTGAGAGCGGAACTAGCTGTCCTGCCTCTGCAGAGCTGGATATCGGTATCCGCTTTCTTTGTGGTTATCGCCAATTATGCTCCTGAGTCTGCAGGCGATGATAATCAATCGTAAAAGCTTGCACCTTTCCGTGTAAAGAAATGTTTAAGGCAAAACTTATCCATCCGCCACAGCCGTCTTTGGCACTTCTTTAATAGAAGCAAACATCTAACTGATTCCTACAATTTCTATCTGCGGGGAGCCAGGAAATGCTCAGCGCAGAGGAAAGCTGAGTAAAAAGAGGGGGAAAATGACATTTCCCGTTGTTGATCCAAGCTTTCCTCCATCGCAGAGTCTACCCTGGTGTGGATGTGGGGTGTGGAGGAGTCGGGTTTGGGTATGGCGGCTCAGCTGAGCTTCCTGCCCAGGTGGCACTGGTGTCGCTGAGTTATAGACCTGGGGCAATGTTTCCCTGCAACCTCTGCTGTGGGGATTCAGGCCCTCTCCTGCCCTGCCGCGCTTTCTCCCAGCACCGATTTCAAAGTCGTGCGATGCTTATTAGTATGCTGTGCTTTGCCTTGGCTTTTATCACCGCTGGAGCAGATGGCTGGGCTTGGACTGCTGCCCTCCGCTTGCAGAAAGGCTGCTTAATGTGATGATAGTTACGAGGACAGGTAGAGACTGGGGGAAACATCCCCCTTCAAGGCTCCGGGTGGGAAGAGGGGATGGGCAGTGGCAGGTAGCTGCCTGCCCGGCAGGATTGCCCCGTGACAGCCGTGGCACCGAGAGCCCTGTTGGCAGGCAGGGACGCCGGAGAGGTTCTCAGCGGCGTACCTGTGCCATGCTCTCCTGGCGTTGCTCACGGAGGTAGGATGTGGCTGGCAGAGAGCAATGCCGCAAGGACGGTTCCCCTGCCTGTGCTCGGGGTATGGAGGGGGCAGGTCGTAGCACGTGCCCCTTGTCCTACCGGGGTCAGGGTCCTGAATGCATTAGGGGCTCGCTTGGTCAGTTTGGAGGAGCTGCAAGGTGTCATTTGAGAGGAGAGGAACCCACCTTGCTCCAGGAGCAGAAATCCCTGAGCCCTTGCAACAGCAGGGTGAGGACCTTGCTCCTGGTGGTCTCGGGGCTCTGCTGGCCTTTCCACAGCTCCCTGCCTCACCAGGAGCACATCACTGTGATCCACATGAGCAAGAAACTGTCTGTCCTGGGAGCCAGCTTACCAGTCAGGCAGGCTCACAAGCACCTTGAGATGTTTCATGGGTTACTTGTTCCTCCCCAAACCATCCCAGCTCCCCCTGGAGCCCACGGGCTCTGCAGTACCCCCTGGAAAGCAGCTCTGCTTTTAGCTGTGCTGATGCACCCTCCAGGAGAGCCTTTGTACATCCCCACAGGCATGGAGAACAGCTTTGATTGCTACCTTTCTCACCGAGACACCCTACCAGTGACATCCAGGGATGATGGAGCAACTCCAGGCTTCAGCACATGTGCGATGGAGCCAAGAGCCCTGTGAGCCTTCAGCTACCTTCAGGGACACATCTTCAACCAAAGCAGCTGGGAAATTTTGTAAGGGCCATCCCTTCACCTTCTGTCACTCTATTCTAGACCATGAGGGCAGGAGAGTCTGCGCAGCTGCCCAGGGGTCTAGCAGCACCCCCTGGGCTGGCAAAGGCATGGTGATGGAGGGGATCTGCTGTGGGGGACTCCTTCCTCCAGGGCAGCCACGCTTACTTGGCATCTCCACTTTGTTACTGGAAAGGGAGGAGGTGGAGGGAGGAAAGGCTCAGTCTGCCAGAGCCGTGAGAAAACTAATTTCAGCTGTCCCCAGTCATCCCCGTGGTGCTTGTGGTCCAGGGGGACAGCGCTAATCGCCCTGTTGACAGTGGGGATTTAAATTAGATTTAAGAAGGCTTTTCAAGTAACAGGGGCTCTGGCCCTGCAGGTAAGGCTTTCTGATAGCATGTATTAAGGAGATGATAACGCTCCTCTTTTCTCTCCTCCTCTTAAGCAGCAAAGTGGAGTTCAGTGTGAACGGCACATTGCGAGACCTGGAGGTTTTAGGGCTCTTAGCAAGTGCACCGTATTAAGCAACAATGATTTTTTCCTTTCCTTCACCTTGCTGCCAGGGGAGGTCTGAAGGAAGGAGGTGGCACTTAGTGCTTTTGGGCACCCAAGTGGTGCAATCCCTGTGGAAATCAGGACTTGGGGAGGGGTGGGAGGTGTGGTTGGTGTCCTGCCCACTGCTGTCCTTCACTGTGCATCCCAGCAGCATGCACTGCCCTCCAGGAGGGATGGCAATCCAGATTCCCAGCTCCAGGAAAAGCCATGTCAGGATCTCTGCGAGCAAAAGGCTGGGCTGAGCAATCGACGGTGGATTTGGTAAGGGTGTTTCTGTGGCGCTGGGGCTCACGAGGTGTCTGCTGCATGTGTCCCCAGCACAGGCACACTGTAATGGCTACAGTCGGCACCTGCACTACAGGCGTAGTGTCACGCCTCGGGGACAGGCAGACCATGACGTCTCCGGCAGGATAGGTGTGCTGCAGTGTTTGCGGTCAGCACGTGCAGTACAGATGTACAGTACCATCTACAGTCAGCACCTGCAGTACAGGCGTACGGTACCATCTACAGGCAGTACCTGCAGTACAGACGTATGGTACCATCTACAGTCAGCACATGCAGTACAGGTGTATGGTACCATCTACAGTCAGCATGCGCACTACAGGTGTATCACAGCATCTACAGTCAGCACCTGCAGTACAGACGTACGGTACCATCTACAGTCAGCACCTGCAGTACAGGCATATGGTACCATCTACAGTCAGCACCTGCAGTACAGGTGTATCACAGCATCTGCAGTCAGCACCTGCAGTACAGGCATATGGTACCATCTACAGTCAGCACGTGCAGTACAGGTGTGTGGTACCATCTACAGTCAGCACCTTCAGTACAGGTGCATGGTACCATCTATAGTCAGCATGTGCACTACAGGTGTATCACAGCATCTACAGTCAGCACCTGCAGTACAGACGTACGGTACCATCTACAGTCAGCACCTGCAGTACAGGCATATGGTACCATCTACAGTCAGCACCTGCAGTACAGGTGTATCACAGCATCTGCAGTCAGCACCTGCAGTACAGGCATATGGTACCATCTACAGTCAGCACGTGCAGTACAGGTGTGTGGTACCATCTACAGTCAGCACCTTCAGTACAGGTGCATGGTACCATCTATAGTCAGCATGTGCACTACAGGTGTATCACAGCATCTACAGTCAGCACCTGCAGTACAGACGTACGGTACCATCTAGAGTCAGCACCTGCAGTACAGGCGTACGGTACCATCTACAGGCAGTACCTGCAGTACAGGTGTATGGTACCATCTACAGTCAGCATGTGCACTACAGGTGTATCACAGCATCTATAGTCAGCACCTGCAGTATAGACGTACGGTACCATCTACAGTCAGCACCTGCAGTACAGGTGTGTGGTACCATCTACAGTCCGCATGTGCACTACAGGTGTATCACAGCATCTACAGTCAGCACCTGCAGTATAGACGTACGGTACCATCTACAGTCAGCACCTGCAGTACAGGTGTGTGGTACCATCTACAGTCCGCATGTGCACTACAGGTGTATCACAGCATCTACAGTCAGCACCTGCAGTATAGACGTACGGTACCATCTACAGTCAGCACCTGCAGTACAGGTGTGTGGTACCATCTACAGTCCGCATGTGCACTACAGGTGTATCACAGCATCTACAGTCAGCACCTGCAGTATAGACGTACGGTACCATCTACAGTCAGCACCTGCAGTACAGGTGTGTGGTACCATCTACAGTCCGCATGTGCACTACAGGTGTATCACAGCATCTACAGTCAGCACCTGCAGTATAGACGTACGGTACCATCTACAGTCAGCACCTGCAGTACAGGTGTATGGTACCATCTACAGTCCGCATGTGCACTACAGGTGTATCACAGCATCTACAGTCAGCACCTGTAGTACAGGCGTATGGTACCATCTACAGTCAGCACCTGCAGTATAGATGTACGGTACCATCTACAGGCAGTACCTGCAGTACAGGCGTATGGTACCATCTACAGTCAGCACCTGCAGTACAGGTGTATGGTACCATCTACAGTCAGCATGCGCACTACAGGTGTATGGTACCATCTACAGTCAGCACCTGCAGTATAGACGTACGGTATCATCTACAGTCAGCACCTGCAGTACAGGCGTACGGTACCATCTACAGTCAGCACCTGCAGTACGGTTGTATGGTACCATCTACAGTCAGCACCTGCAGTACAGGTATATCACAGCATTTACAGTCAGCACCTGCAGTACAGACGTACCATGGTGCCCACAGCTGGTGTCAGCAGGAGAGGTTGTACCACAGTGTCTACAGTCACTGTCTGCAGCACAGGCAGACCATGGTGTCTACAGTTGGTGCCTGCAGTACAGGCACCGCTGAGCCCCTTCTGAAGGGTCTGGGGAAAGGCTGCATGGGGGGGGGCGGGCACACAGGGAGGAGACAGCTTAGCAGACCTGGGGCAGGTCATAGCAGCGTATGCGGAATCGCAGGAACATCAGAAGGTCCCAAGTTTGTCCCAACCTGCAACAGGGAGTCTCTTGGCTCTGGAAGGTGCTCTCAGGACGGCCAAGCAGTTTCCAGCTGGCTGTCGCTGGTTAATACCCAATTACTGGGGAGCATCCCCATAGCTTTGGGGATCTTTTCAAGGGAGGGCTGGAAAGGATCCATCCCTCTGCCAGTTCAGAAGAGGACACTGGGACTGTTCATCAGATGGTCGCACCCTACTTTTTGCCTGGATACATGATCCTCTTTGCTCTTGCTACCCACCTCAGGACTCTCCTCATCCCATAAAGCCTTGGCAGTTAATGTCACAGAACTGTGCCCCTTCAATCCTGCTTGCAGGGACAGCCTGTGGGCTTATCTTCACAGAGGTCTCGCCACATCCTGCTTAAACATAGCCTGATCCAGCTGAAGGAAAGCAGGACTGGAAATGCGTTTGGTTTAGACCAAGAGCTGCTGGAGAGGACCATGTTCATGTCTACTGAGTCATCTTCTGCTAAGGCTGACTGTGACTGATGTCCTCATTGCCCTTGGTGCAGAGGACAAGGCAGGGAAGGATTGACTGGGCACTCTCTCCCAAAACAAGAAGCAAGGAAGGCTGCCGGAGGTGGCTCCAGCTCCAGAGACGCCAGGACATCACATCTTCCGTGCCCTCTTGCCTCCCTGCACTCTTCTTTCCTCTTATCCAGGCTCTTCTTTCCTTTCCGCCGCCCAGAAATGATTCACTACAGGGGGAAAAGCCCCTGTAAAAAAAAGCAAAATTCTCCAACCTCTTTTTCCGCAGAAGATTGAGTTTCCCACTGCTGGGTTTGCTGTGTAATAAACGCGGTTCCCCACCATCACCTTTCAACTGGTCCCTCCCGGAGCAGGGGCACAGCCCGGGGAGCTGCACGCCTGGTGAGCTGCTGCTCGCTGGCCCGTGCGCCCGCATGCCGGGGTGCTGGCTTTTGCTAGACAAACTGTTAAATGAGCAAATACAGCAAATGGAAATTTGCATTAGAAGCATCTGCAGAAATTGTGATGGTTTTGTTATGTGCTTGGGAAAAAAAAAATAATCATCATCGCTTTGGGCAAAACAGGCAAACAAAGTGAATACTGCATGTGAAATTGCAATTCAAGTGAGAAAAAGTTGGTTTTCTGGCTAGATTTTTCGCAGTAAAATAAGTCCAGCTCCTGCCTGGCGTCAGGGCTCATCTCCGGGAAGAAATGAGGTTTTGCAGCACAAAACCAGCCGAGCAGTAAGGTCTCTGTGCCAGCACTTAGAGCGTCTGCCTGTGTCGTGGCCATGCCGCGGAGTCCCAAGGGACCTTGGCTGGGTCCCCCCTCTCTCTCTCTCTCTCTCTCTTTTTCCACCTGTAGCCAAACATCACCCTCGAGACTGCCGGTGCTTCGGGACAGGAACTGTCCCCTGTCGTATAACGGTGGTCCCTGTCTCCTTCGGTGAGGCTGCCGGGCAGGTGGGCAGGAGCAGCAGCAATTACTTTAACAACCAATAAGACAGGGACCGGCAGGGGAGGGTGGGTGGCTTTGCCCCCTGGCAGGACCCAGATGTAAAGCGTGATGGTTGGTGATGATATTTGCACCAGCGTGAGCCAAACCGAAGGTCATGGTGAGCAGATGTGACTCTTCTCAAAGAGCATGCTGATCGCCCGGGGGGGTCAGAGGGGCTCCTGTCCTGTGTCCCATCATTGCCACCGTCCCCAGAGACGGGTTGGCTGCGCTGGCCTGGGGGTACCTGGACTGCGGGGCAGGGACAGGGGGGGCCTCCAGCCCTGCTGCAATTCAACGCTGTGAGCACAGAGTGGGGGGTATGCATGGAGGAGGCAGAGCAGAGAGCAAGCAGGGGGAAAAAGGAGGAGCAGAAGACAAGCAGCAGAGTGAATGATAACGATGTTGTAATTAGCACTTAGCGCTCCTCACCCAGAGCTTTCAAAGGAAGGTCATCTTCATTATCTCTGTTTTACAGGCAGGGAAACTGAGGCACGGGGGAGGCGGTGAGAGCGATTTGCTCAAGGTGACCCGGGAGGGCTGGGGCTGGGCTGGGAGTGGGGTCTGGGACTGGTGTGTCCTTTCTCTGCCGGTACAGCCGAGCCGGGTCTGGCTCTCGCTGCCAGCCCTCGCTGCCTGGACCCAGCGCTGCAAACCCAGCAGCCGGGCTGCGTGTCTCTTCTCTGCCTGTCTGCCGGCTCCCCATATCCAGGGCCCCCTCCCCTCCAGCATCCCTGCCCCTGAGAGGCATTGGAGACTAGGCTTCACCCCAAAATCTTCTTGTGACATCCTTCCCCTCCAGCCCTGCAAAGGTTCATGTCCTGCTGTGAACCCGAGGCCATCTGGGCTCCTGCAATGGCCATGTTGGGTAATGGAATAAGTTTTGCTGGTTTTTTTTTTTTTTCCTCTGGCCAGTACAGCTCCCCTTTATTTAGGTTTAAATGGATGCCATCTGGCTAACGAGCCCATACTCATGTTCTAGATTAAAAGGCAATCCTCTGCACGTTACCGATACTGCGCTGGAGATTAGAGAGGTTTAAACAGTTTTGAAGGTGTAATTTGTGTTTCACGCATGGCGCTATTTACCTCCTGGTGGGTGGGCAGGCATCCCCATTGCTGTCCCCAGCAGCTCCCTCCTGTCTCTGGTATCCTCCACCAGCCCTGGCTGCAAGAGGAGGAGAGCTCGGCCGTCTCCGAACCTGGCAGGGCTGTGCAGGGCATCCTTGTAGTCTTTGCTGCCATTTGTCCACTCGCAGAGCGTCTTGTTGTCACAAGGAGGATGTTCCCTGCTTGCCCCTATAGCGCAGCACGTCTCCGCCTCCCTGCACCCTGGCATCCTTTGGGACATGGCACAGCTCACCAGGACAGAGCAGCTACTGCCCCTCTCCCAGCCCAGAGAGATGGGGACTGACGGTGGCCCATCGGGGTGTCAACGGCAGGCGGCAGAGGCAGCGTGCAGCACCCGTCGGTCACTGTGAAGACACCGATGAGGGTTGTGTTGTCCCTGGCATGCCCAGAAATGCTGCTGCTGCTGTTGCGTGGGGCTGGCAGACAGCACAGTGCTCGGAGCAGCAGCAGCTGCCCACGCTGGGATCTGCATTTTGCACATCCTAAGCACCGGCTGCTGTTCCGAAGCGCCTCGGTGTGCTCCCTGCTCTTCAAAAAACCTCTCCAACCCAGCTGCAGGCAGTGTCTGCTCCTAGGGTGATGCTGCAGCTGCCAAGGAAAGCCCAGCACCAGTTTGACTTTCTTAAGGGGAAGGCTGAAACTGAGATGAGGAAAATGCAGCATTTCTGCAAGGCACATGGTCGCCTCCAGGCACCTGGTTGTGCTGGCAGCTCCCATGGAAATTGCCACAGGCCGTTGACCGATAAAGTGTGCGCCAGCTCAACGCCTCATTTTGCAGCAAGTTCCTCCATGGTTGAGGTGAAGTCTCGCTTCACGGCCATCTCCTTGCGCCCTTCAGCTGCCTGGGAGGGACTGGCTCTCTGCACACTGCGTCCAAGGTCTCCTGGGGACAAACCCTGACTGCTCCTGCCTGTGTTTGCTTCCACAGATGGCTAACCCCGTCCCGTCAGCCTGCTGCGTGGTGCTCGCCGCGGTGGTGGTGGTGTACGCCCAGAGACACAGCCAGCAGGGTGAGTCTCCTCACACCTCTCCCACCTTGGTGGTCCCAAAAACCGGTGGTCCCAAAAAACCTTGTCCTGGGGAAGGGCTGGAGGCGCCTGTTACTGTATTTCTGCATGTTTATCACTTTTCTCCTCTCCATGGTGCATGCATTCCCACAACACCTGCTGGCCCCCCTCGCCCTGCCCACACCCCTGTGGGTCCTGGGGTACCCCCGCAGCCAGGGCACCGCTCCTGAGACCTTAACTTTTCCTTTCCTGCACACCGCCCACCCGTGTGTGACCCACCCAAGACGGGATGAGCGGGTGGGCAGAAGCAGCAGCCTGACAGCCCCAAGCCCCGACACCCTAGCCCGTGGCCATGATGGATGCCCCATCCTTCTCTCACCTCCTCGGTGGGACTTTGTCCCCATTGCTACCATCTGTGCCCGCCACTAGCTCCTGCCTGTCCAGGTTAACAGAGGATTTGGCACTTACCTTAGCGATGGCTTCAGAGAGATGAAATTTTAGAGGCACTGATGATCCTGGGTCCAGGCGGGAGCAGGAAGGTTATGGGGCGGTGGGTTGGGTCCCGCAGTGGGGTCACCTGTGGCAGCCCTGCAATAGTGGGACAAAACTGGGAAGCTCCAAAACTCACTGGATCCCGGTCAGTCAGCTTGGCTGTTGTTGCTTTTGGTGGATTGTAGAGGAGAATGTTGCTGATTAACTCCAGTAAGGACATCTGTAGGCTCTGTGGGATTGAGGAACCCAGCCAGAGCACCCTGCTGAGCTCCCCTAAATCCAGCTGGGTGGGTTTACATTGCTGGAAGCTGACAGCCTTGCTTGCTTGGACATGAAGCAGCTGGGGTTTGGCAGCATGTCCCCATCGCAGGGGGACAGCCACTCTCTGGACACAGAGGAAGCTTGCTGGGTGGTATTGCAGGAGCGTTCCCAGAACCTTCCCAGGGCTCCTGCTGGAAGCACGTGGGTGCTGAGCTCTGTGCTGCTTGTGGTGGTGCAATGCTGCCTGCAGAGAAGCAACGCTGGTTGGTCCTGCTGTGCTTGCAGAACCACTACCTGGGAAGCCTTGAAGGATCCATTGTCAAGGCTGCCAGAGCATCCTTAGGATACACGTCTCTCCGGTGCTGTGGGGATGGCAGCCCAGACCTGTCGCACAGGGAGATGCACAACACACAGAAGTGACAGGTACTTCAGGGTTACACCCACGTGAAATGTGTTGTCTAAGCAGAGCAACAAACACTGCTCCCCACTAGCGCTGGCTGGGGCAACACATTTCACTGCTGGCACAGCGCAACCCCCCAGTACGGCCCCTGGCCGGGAAAGCTGCAGTGACTGTCACCTTCTGTTCCCTGATCCGGCAGGATTCGGGAATTTGACAGCATAGCCTCCCCATCCCTGTGTCATAGAATCACAGAATCATAGAATGGTTTGGGTTGGAAGGGACCTTGCAGATCATCGAGTTCCAACCCCCTGCCATAGGCAGGGACACCTCCCACTAGACCAGGTTGCTCAAGGCCACATCCACCCTGCTTCCCTCCTCCTTCCCTTGCCTGGCTGAGTCTGGGAGGGAGACATCTGTGGCACCAGCTTGAAAACAGAGCTGCTGAGGCCAGAGTTCTTCAAGAGGCGCCTGGAGTGAGACAAGGCTCTCCCCATCTGCAGGAGCCAGAAAGGCTGCTCCGCACTGGGGGACGTAAGAAAGGAGAGAGGAGGGGGAAATTGGGTGTAAGATGGGGAGGGTAGTTCCATAGTAGGGCAGTTCCAGGACTGTCCTCCATCTGTTCCCCAGAGGCACCGTGTGTCCGGGCTGGGCACCTCTCTGAAACACCAAGGTGATGCTCCGGGCACAGGCTTCGGAGCAGCAGGTCTCCTGCCTGCCTTGCCGTGCCCGGCTCACAGAGGCTGCACACACGCAGGTGAAGTTGGGGAGCGTCTGCCCCATGTTGGCGACCCGAGGGGTGTGCTCCATCCCTCTTCACCCCTTGCCCCGCTGCAGCCTCCCCTCACCATCCAGTCCCGGGCTTATCCCCTGCCAGCCGGGCGCTCGGGCTGGGAAAGCACAGTGGGAATGGGGTGGGAGGATGCATTAATCCCACTGGTGGCCGGGACCGGGTGGAGTGGGGGGAAGACACTGGCATAGAGTCCATTTATCATGCACTTGAGACACGCTCGACTTTAATAGCTCATGAAGCACTTTAAGAGATGCATTAGCACTGAATACTTGAGTGAGGAGGATGTGACAAGCTGTTAAGTGAGCACGAGCACGGCGCAGCGAGGCTGGCCACCCGCTCCTGGCTCTCACGTGCACCCTGGTGATTGCTGGAGCGTCCTGCAAAGTGCCACATGAATTAATAAAAGCGGCATCGGACTCAGAGGAGGTGAAGCTGCTCATGTGTTAACCCCTCTGCTGCTCATCTTTGGACCTTCTCCTTGGAGAAGGGGCCTCCTTCTTCTGTTCTCCTTTGGCAGAACAAAGGGTGAATTTTTCTGGGATGTAGGAGCCCAGGATGCTCCCCAAGGCTGGGGGTGGTGGTCGAGGGGCCTTAGACATCAGCAGATTTGGGTACCCTCCCTCCCTCTGGTCACAGAGCTCCCTTGCTTTGCATCCGTAGCAGGTTGCAAAAGGTAGACCTGCACCACCCCACTGGGTACCACCACTTCCAGCTACCCATGGAGGTGGGCACTGAGCGGTGGGAGACGGGAGCCATCACTCAGGGCAGCCCCGGGGGGATGCTCAGAGTTTCACTAATGTGCTGGCTTGGGCAGGGGTTTTTGAGCATCCTGCTGCGGATATGGGGCAGAGGGGCAGTGAAAGAGGGTGAAAGAAGGTGTTAGTGAAGGGTTCTCCCACAGCACCGTCCCTTGTGAAGCACCAACCAGAGTGCATGGAGACGGGGCAGAGTGCTTGGCTGTGGGTAAGGGATTCCACTCCCCAGGAGAAACATCCCTGATTTCCCAGGTTGTGTCTTCACCCCCAGAATAGCTCCGGGCATCGAACGGGCATGGCTCCCAGCCCACCTCCAACACAGGGTCTTTGGCTCCAGCATTGATGCCATTTTGGGGCAGGCGGGTTGGACCATGGGTGCTGCTGGATCTGCCGGTACTGCCGCTGGCCGGGAGTTGGACCATGCACTCTTGGCTAATCCTATTGCTGCTAAATGGATCGTCCCGCGCTGCCGGGCCCCTCGCGCTGGGTGGCTCCGGCAGGCTCCGGCAGCACGCTCGGCATGGGTGGGATCGCTGCCACCCGCTGCTGCTGCTGCATTGAACGCACACCCTTCCCCCAGGCAGCCAGCGCGGGGTCGTTTTGAACCGTCACCTCACCGCTCTTGGAATTCAGCAAAGCAAAAGGCGATGCACTGGGTAAAACTGGAAGCAGGGGAAAAAAAGGGATGAGTCTTGCAGGGATTAGCTGCCAGAATAGGTTGGTGCGGGGTGGTGTTTGGGTCTCCCACCATACTCGCTGGGCAAGGGGTCCTGGGATGTCCCCCTGCTGCATGGTGAAGCGCTAAAAGTATTCCAGCTTCAGACGGGTCTGCTGGATGAGGGGCAGCCTGCCTCCAGAGGTGGGCATTGCCCTGAGCAGCCACGGGGCTGTCCCCATCCACACAGCTCCTGGCCAGCACGGAGGGATGGACTGGAGCTGCAAGAAGAACGGGAGGGGGACAGAGGAGGCAGAACTGGCTGGAGAACATGCAGTAGAGCCACGCAGCTAAGTTTTCCTGGCTGTGTTTTCTCCTGCAGGCAGTGGTGGCTGCCTGTTTATTTCAGAGTAGAGGAAAGGCGATGGGGAAGGTTCAGCGGAGCACAGAAGCAATGCTGCCTGCGGCGACACTCACACCTTTGGTTGGCCAGGGGCTCCATCCTGTGAAAGCAGCCCTGGCAGGGGTCCCCACCATGCAGAGACCCTCTTGCTAACAGGACTTTGGTGCCCTCAGAGGAAAGGGGGAGGCCACAACTTGAGCCCTGGGGCTTTGCCAAAGCTCCTTATGGGGGAAGTGCGTACACGGTGGAGATGCATAACCGCATGTCAGGCTGTAAAGTGCACGGGTGATTTCAGTTCTTTCTATTCATTGCCATGACTGCCTGTGGCTGGACTAAGCTGTTTCCAGTAGACCAAAGGGTTACAGCAGTCCTGGGAAGAGCTCTGCTTCCCCCAGCTCCTGCCATGACCAAAGTGTCTTCCCATCTGTCAGCACTGCCAGAGTTACGTTCACATGTGTCCCAGATTGAGATTTCTCTGCTTTTAAAACTGGAGTAATTCTGCTTTATTGATCCTCACCTTGCTGAATTAACTCATGTTTAAACAATAATTATGTTTTCACCCAGGAGAGGAGACAAAGAGATAAACGTCTCTGGAAATGAATGCTTTTCAGATGCCACATGCCGGGGTTAATTTATTGATGGGCGCAGAAGCTGCTATCTCCTCTCTTTCTCACCAGCAACAAGCAATTAGCCCCCATCATTCCTCAACCGAGGAAAAGAAAGAGAGATATTGTTTCATTACTTTCCCTTCTCTCTTGCTCTCTTAAGCCCTGGTGCTAATCTTTTGCAATCGGTTCTGCTGCAAAGCCTCCCGGGAGCTCCGGTTTGCATGCGCCTCGTTAGAAATGCTGCCCACATTTCAGCTAAGACAAAGCCTGGGCCGGTAAACAGCCTTCAAAATGCAGAGCAAAGCCATGCAAATTGGCTTTTCAGAGAGAAACCAACTATAGATACGTCCCTCTCGCCCCTCCCCACATTGTCCAGCCTTCTCCGTGTGGCATTTGTTGGCTGACAGGGATGTGACCAGCTCTTTCTGGACTCTGCTTCCTCCCACATCCATCAGCCCATGCAACTCCCCAGGGCATCTGCCTGGCACAGTTAAACTAGTTGCTTTGCTTTTGGGGTTGTTCTCTGTGTTTTCTGTGTAGGAGGCGGTTTGTAGATTCATGCAGAAACATGTGGTTTGTTTGTAGACATCTGAGTAGGTTTTGGTTGTTCTGCAAATGCCATTCAGCGAAGGTGCGTGGATTCGAGTGGTGTGATGAGCTACCTGGGTCTGAAGACTCGGTCTTGTGCCCATGGGTGCGCATTCAATCCAAGACAGCGTGGCAGGAGTAGTCTCTCCAAATACACATACGGAGGGTCTCCTCTCCCTCTCATCTCCACTGGAGTGCCTTTCAGTCATGCATTAAGCGACATGACAACATCTGTCATGTGTTGTTTGTTTTTCCACCCTCTCCCCAGGGCAAGATGCGTGTGCAACAGAGTGTTTAGGAACTTTTGTAGTTGGCACTCGCTGTTTACACTGGGGAAGGCAAGGTCAAAGGGACCGTGCGTGTGTGTGTGAAGTGGACAGCTGGGAGGCTGGAGACAGTGCGTGCTTCCCGCAGAGGCTCATTCCCTGCTCAGGCTGGGGCCAGCGCAGGAAAAAGCTCTGTCTCCTCATGACATAGCACCTTCCCACCTCCCCTGACGCCTCCTTGCGTCTGGGGCCAAGTTTTGCTCTCATCACAGCACACTGGCACTTTATCTCCGGGTGGCTCCTGCCAAGGCGTTATCAGCGTTGTCCTCAAGATGCAGCCCTACTTTCTGCAAGTCTGACCTACATTCCTCCACTGGAGATGAATGGACTTGTGTTTGGCTGCATAAAACACATGTTCTTGCCGAGGGAAGGCTACTATATTAACTGCTCCAGAGCTCTGCGTGCGATGGGCTCGTCCTTTCCATTATAAACATCAGCCTTTGTGTCACCAGCAAACGTTGCCAGCAACAGTTTTATGTTGCCTTCAAGATAATTGATACGATGAGTGATTAGCAATGGACCAAGAACAGATCCCTGTGGGGCCACACTGGGAACACCCTCCTGCAATGATGATTCCCCATTAACAATTATTTCCCCATTAGCAATTACATTTTTTAATCCTTCCTGTTACAACTCTGGATGCTCTCATTATCCAGCTGGCTGAAATAGCAGCCTTGCTCCAAACTACAGCCCCGTTCAATGTGTGAGCTGGTTTCAGAACATTTCCAGGACGCTTTTTGGGTTAGGAAGCAAGGTTTGGCATAGCCGCTACCTGCCCCTGCGTCCCCTACACTTTGCAAGCCATCTAGAAGCCAAAATGCTCTTCACGTTTGCTTCATGGAGAGCCAGGACCAAGGTATGGTGCTGGATCAATCAAAAAAGACATGTCTTGGCATTGAAAGGATCTTATGAGGGTTTGCTCAGCGCGGTCAATGTCGGGGGGCTTAGCTCAGCCTGTCCTCAGGCTACATGAGCTCAGCTCACAGTGATGTTCACATCATCTGCTGAAGGAGCCAGCCCTATCCGGAAGACTTCGGTTCCAGGGCATGTTGCGAGTAGATGGACGCTTCTGCCTTGGAGCTGCAAGAGGGGAAAGACACAAGCACTGGGGGAATGGGAGGAGGTATTGCTGAAGGTGGGGACGCCCCTGGATGGCAGCATCCCTGGCAGAGCAGCGCTGCCTGCACCTCTAGACAGCCCGGCAGTCACTTCACTTCTGTAGGCAACTCATGGACTGGGCAGGTGAGTCAGCCTGACTCACAGAGGACACATTACCCCTCACAGGAAGGCTCCAGCACTGGCAGCTTATGTGTAGTGATTAGGATTCGAGCTTCTCCACCAGACGGAGCCTGCTTAAATTGTTCTGAAGGCTGCCATTCAATGGCAGGCACCCGCTGTTTGCCTCCTTTCCCTTGCTAATTGCTTCCCGGGGCTAAGCTAGCCCAAGCTCACGGCCGTCTGCTGGGGACCAGCATCATTCCACTGGGGTTGCTTCATCTGCTGGGGGCTGACCTGCTAGCTCACCCCATGCTGGCCGGCAGTACAACCTGGCTGTAGCCCAAGTCGCGTGGAGCTCGTGTCCCTCTGATGCTTTTGGAAGGAAGGTCTGTTACCTCCATTCCTGGGCATTCATTACCGTGGTGGTTTCCCCATTGCCTCCCCATCTTCCCTGCCAGCCCACAGCTGCAGGGAAGCAGCAGAGACAGCAACTCATCCCACCTGCAATGACATCCCACCTGCAATCCATTAAACTTTGTTGCATGCTGTTAGGGCATTGAAGAGCCCATCAAGGTCTGAGGTCCCACTGGTTGCTCTGATCTTTCCCTGTTGCTTCCCCTACCCTGCATGGTGGAGGTGAGTCTGTCTGAGAAGAAGAACCCCAAACCCAAACAGACACAAACTTCCACTTCCCACTTTTTCCTTCCTAGCACCCTGTCTGTCCCAGAGCACCTGGCTTTGGTTTGTTTTTTTTTTTCTTTCTTCTCAGGACTAGATGTATCTCCCAAAAGATTCCCTGTCTGCAAAATAAAAGAAAACAGCAAAAAATAGCCCCAGGCCCTGCAGCATCTTTTTCTGTTACTGGACATCCCTCTGAGCTCAAGTAGATTTCCTGCCCAGACGCAGAGTGAATTATGGTCAGGCTCACCGAGGCTGACCTTGTGGTCAGCCAGAGCACAGGCTTGCTAATAAATGTGGTCAGCCCCTACCGCAGACAGCCTATTTTTAGTGCCTGTGTTTCCTTGCCTGTTGCCTCATCACCCTGCAGGTCCCAGAGTTGAGCATCCCCTGGGGATCCGGGCTGGTGGTGCAGGATAGCCCCACGGGGAGCACATCCTAAGCTCACTCCTCCCACCCGGGCACTGGGAAATCAAGAGTGTTGATTTCCACACAGTGTCTGTTAGTTTTGCACTGCAGAAAGTCGTGGGTGCATGGGGCAGGGTGGTCTGTCTTGCTGGGGGCGTGCTGCAGGAGCACAGCTCAGGTTGTGCCCGGCAGACGGGGAGCGGAGAGCACTAACCTAGGGTCTGAGCTTGGAAAATAGCAGCTGGTCGGAGCAAGATTGATGTCCTGTTGTGCAAAGCGCTGTTGGATGCGTGAGGAGAGATGCTCTTAGAGTGCAAGGTAGGGGAGAGAGGAGAAGGACAGGAAGAAAAATAGAGGGATTGGCACTTAGGGGAGAGGGAGCAGGGCTCTGAAAACGTGGTCTTTGCAAGTTACTGAAGCAAAGGACACTGCAAATAAGCTGCCTGATTTTGCTATACAAGTCTGTCTGGACACACTTGCACTTAATTTACCACTTTCTGGGAAGGGAAGAAGTTGTTTGAAATGGGAGTCAACAGAAATGGGGTTCTGGAGCAACTCGGGGATCTGTCCCCAGGACCACATGAGCCCTCCAAGAGCTTGGAAGGAAATCTCATAGGAAATATGAGATGCTAACAAAAATATGAACCTTTCCATCAGTCTGGTGTATTGAGGCAAATCACAAAGCTGCAAAAGATTTAAAAAGGAAAAAGAAAAGGTAACTAAAGATAAGAGTGTGCATCTGACAGGTTTTGGACAAGCCTGCGATCCCACAAAATTGGTGAAAATAGTTCACATCTGTGGTGAGAAGAAAAAACTGCTGGGAGGTTCGCAGTCTGCCAGGATTCATTAGTTCTGCCAGTGGCAAGGAAAACCATGTCTCAGTAGTCTCTTAGACTTCATTAAACGTATCGACAAGCAATGAAAGAGGAGGAATGGGGTTTGTAGTCCACCCAGACACTCAGCTGGACAGCTTTGGATGGAGAGCATTCAGCCCAGGATGAAGCCCTGGGAGTTACTGCTGGCAGGGGCAAAGCTGCCACAACCCACAGGGAAGAGGCAGAATCTGAAGAGGGGACAGCATGGGACAGGGAGCAGCATTTGGCTCTTGGAGCACCTGTGTAAGCCAGCTGGGTCCTTGCTGACAAATCTTTGGTGAAAACCCACTGCTGGGCAAGCCTGGATCGCGGGGAGAAGCTGGGAGGAAAGGTTTGGATAAAAGTCATCTTCTTGGGGTGGCATCATCCTGTTGTGTGAAACAGGAGCATCGGTTCCTCTGCCGACGCTTGGTTGTAAATCAAGGCATTGCAACAGCAACTTCGAGCCCCCAAATGCTGGTGAAGCCAAAATCTCATTTGCACAGATTTTTCAGACCCAAGGAGCTGTGGCATAGCCCAGCACACGGGGAACAGCTGTGGGCTTTGCTCTTTGCGTGGGCTCTGGCTGCTGAAGAAGGACTGTGTCCTGTCCTAGCACTGAGCTCCTCTTGGCCAGGGAGGAAGCGATCCTCGTCCGTGGGTTACGCCTGTTGGGTTTTTATGCCTGTTGTTACATTCTCAAAGGCATCCAGAAATTGAAGATTTCATAAAACAGTGACAGTTGGAGTGGAAACCTTTAGTGCTTTGGGGTTTTGGCTTCAATTAGCCTCCAAAAGCTCAGAAAGGTCTCGCCTTGGAAGTCACACATGGCCATCCCAGGGAGCCAGTCATCTCACATTTCCAAAGCAGCCTGGTCCCCACCAGCCTGTTTAGCAGCACATGCTCAGCTGAACTTGGACTGAAGGTGCCAGTCATTAGTTATCCCCTTTGAAGGGTTTCCAGTGTCGGACGTCCTGGACTGTGAGCTGCTCTGAGACTGCAAAGCCAATCTCCAGTCAGGCTGAAAGAGCAAAGTGCTGCAGCTCTGGGGGAAGCTCTGGGCACTGCTTGTGGCAGCCCATGACCTTAGTAGAGGGTGCTACAAATCATTCCTGGAGCGTGTCAGCAGGGCTGTGTGCAGGAGACCCTGGGACCAAAAGGGCAGGCGGGGCTGGGGCTGAGATGTTCAGGTCCTGCACATCCATCAGTAGCGTTGGACACAGAGTGAGTCACTTGCTGCTGTATTCAGGCCACCTGTGACACGTCTGTGACCAAGCAAAGCCCTGGATAACGGGAGCACAGCCGCAGCAGGACACTGAAACCAAACATTATCAACACTGCTTTCCACAGAGAGGATTTTGCTAGGGTGGGAACAGAGCAAAGGAACCACGAAGCGTGCCCGGGAGCGCAGATGCTGGGACACAACAGGCACAAGCCTTAATAATCAGAGTCTTTCGGGGGGTTTAATTTCTCTGAGCAGACACTGTGCTTCTGTGCAAAGAGAAATGTCTAATCCCCAGATTCCTAATCCAGGTGGGAGATGCTGGCGCATAAAAAATAAACAGAACAGCTTGTGAGATGTGTAGTCTGTCCTGCAAATGAAGAGAGCATCTTTCAGGATAAGCAGTCTTGGGCAGCTCTAAATGGAGCGGATCCATGCAGAGAAGCCGATGTAATTGTGGCATAAAGGAAGAGGAGAAGAAGAAGGACTGAGCGGGGGCTATGGCAGGCTTGTTACAGAGGGGAAAAGCGATGCATGTCACCTGGTAATGAGTGCTCCAGGAAGGCAAATCAGGTGGAAAAGAGAAGTGAAACCACACAGCAACCGAAGGTGATGGAGGCAAGAGGGGTTACAGCCATGTTAGTCCAGCGTGTGGACCATCGATCTCTTGGTGTGGGATTTGCTGGGAAAGATTGTCATTTAGGCTTATCTGCCACCAGATGCTAATTGAAGCTGAGGAGTCTGGAGCCTCATTGTACTGCCTTCCTTCGCTTAGAGCTGTCCTGGAGAGGCTGGTGTTGGGGAAGGGACTTTGTGTATGTTATTCAATATGGGAATGAAACAGCCTTTGTCTCTGCTCAGGACACAAGGGGCAAGGGGAAGGGGATAAAAACTTTTCCTTGCACAGTTACGTATATCTGTGCGCAGTGTGAGTCCCGGTCCCACAGCCATGGGCAAGACACATCTACATCCTGGTGCAAAATCTCCCTGGATGGGGCAGAGCCTTGCCATAGGGTGCACACAGCTGGCAGAGCCATGCACGGCCCTTCATCCCAGGTTCAACACACTTGACCTTCTGAGTTTTTTGACTTGCAAAGCCTGAAGCGTTTCCCCCAGTGCAGATCCCTGTTAGTGGATATAAGACATCCAGCAGTAGCTTCTTCATTATCTATTCTGGAGTGTTGCAAAGCAGCCGGAGGTCCACAGAGCTGATGCTGAAAAATATTGACCTGCAAGGCTGGAAGCCTGGAGGACTTCTGCTGGCCAAGAGCTGTGTGCTTTGTAGGCAGAAGAGAGCTGCCACCATCACACCAAGGAGCTGACTGAGATGCATAAGCTAAAGCACAGCTGCAGCATGTACCATGTCTTGCTCGATTCCTTCTGAATTTGCTAAGGTGTAATGAGGTGTGCATGTATTTCTGATATCCAGGCACTGGTTGTGCTGCTGGGTAACACAGCTCTGCTGGCAGAGAACTGGTGGGGAACGGACGTTTTGCTATCCCAAAGAGTGCTTCTGCTCTCTGGAAAGAGGTCACCTCTGTCCTTTCCTGGTCTGTGCTGCTTGCAGGGTCCACGCTTGCTGCCTCCAGCATGTAAACTAAAATAAAGCCAAGGAAGGTGCTGAGCATCCCTCTCACAGAGGTAACAGCGCTACAGGGAGGGCATGAGGATCCTGTCCTGTTGTGATTGGCAGGAAGGCAGGGTCACAACAGCAGCGTCTGGTGCAAACCTGCATCATGCAGAGCATGTGTACAGGAGTCCGCTGATGCGTGCCAGACCTGATAGCCCCATGTCCATGCATCCATCCAAGCGCAGATCTCCAACCAGGCAGGAGAGCTTTGCTCACCATTCATTCTCATTGTTTATACACAAACCCTCTCCAGGGGAAATGGTAAGCCAAGCCCCGAGCGCTCGCTCCCGAGGGGAGTCTCCAGCCGTAGCCATGAACTTGAGACTTCATGGGATGAGTCACAGAGAGGCCCTGACTCCAGCCAAGCCGCAAGCCCTGGCAGGTTGGACTCTGCTGTGTCTGCAGAGTGCCTGCGCTGTGGTGTGGTTGCTCCAGCTGAGAGCATGCTGTGCAAATGAGAAACTGAGGCACACTTGAGTGAGAGTGTATTAAACCCAGAAGCTACTGTCTGTCTGTCTACTCCTCTCACTGCAGTTTCCCATGGGAAACCTCCATATCTGGCCATAACTGGGAGCATGGAGATCTGCCACAAGCTGTGCCAGTTGCTGAGACAACCAGCGAGGCTTGGAGCAAAGCATGAGAATCCAGTGACATTGCTCGCGAGTGCGGAGGGGCTGCTGAGCCCTGCAGCACTGCTGCTGCTGGAAGGGGATGTCACATTACCTGGGATGCAGCAAGGCACCTGGCTGGTGATCACATCCAAGTTCCTGTGCTCAGCAGGCTTGAAAATTAGTTTTACCTTTGTGGTGGGTAGCACAGGGTAATTGGTCTGTGTGCCTGTGCCTTTTTTTCCTTTGGGTGAGGATCCTTGCTCTGTGGCATAAGAGAAAGGGCAGCTCAGGAGCTTGGGAACCCTGCTGGTTCCTCCCAGCTCTTACAGCATCACACAGGCCCCTTGGCACGGGGAGGAACTGTGGGCAATGCCGATGGTCACAGGCTCACTTGCTAGTGAGCTGTAGCAGCGTTCCCACAGGCACGTCTGCTGGAATTCCACTCCCTTTACTGGGGCTTTTCTCTGCCTCAGCTAATTCCAGGGCTTTTCCCTTGAGGAACCTCCCCAGCTTTGCCCAGCAACACCCAGCCCTTGCTTTGCCCTCTCCCAGCATCGCAGGGCACAGCCCTTTGGGTGCTAAGAGAAAGAGTACTGCTCTTCCTTGCTCTTGGAGGATGCTTTTGCTGTCTCACTGGACCCCTCACATGCATCCTCCTCTTGGCCTTGGTCAGGTGTAGCATCTCTGCCAGCTCCGTGGTTCCTGTTGGCCGAGAGCCTTTAGGGATGCCTTCAAGCTGCCTTTACTGCCCTTCCCGTCGTGTCAATGGCGCTTTGTCAATTTACAGCCACAGTGCACCCGGCCTGTGCCCCTGCACAGGCAGCTCCTTCAGCTCTCAGCCCCGAGACGGACATGTCTGTCCATCCCTCCTGCCTTGCAAAGACAGTTCCTGTTGTTTTCAACCCAAGTTGCCGGAGACTGATCCTCGCTTTTATGGAGAGTGCGCCCTGAATATTCAAGAAACAGCACTGAACTCACTGTGACCATGGTTGGTAGGTTCTGGCCCTTAATTAATTAGCATTGATCGTACGTACCACTTCCAACAGTGGAGGAGGGAGCTGCAGCTCAGGGAAGCAGTGAAGTGTTGCAATATAATCACTGCGGCCATTTTCACACTGCCAGTCTGTGCTCTTCAAAAATTACATAGCTGCTGTGATGGCAGCATGGGACGCAGAAAGGAAAATCCTGAGGGAATAAGAATGACATAGGACTTTGGAAGCTGTCATTTTAAAAGAAACTTTGTTTATACATTTATGCGGGGTTGGCTTTTTTTCTTCTTTTTTTTTTTCTTTCCTGGTTCTTGGCATTGGCTTAGCTTGACTTAGCCTTAGCGAAGGTGCTGCTTATGTCCTCTGCATGGGGGCAGTCAGTGTGGGGTCTGTCAGCCCACCAGGAGATTCAGCTATTGAAGCGTGGGACCTCCATGCATTCCTTTTGCTCCCAGCTTCCCCATACAAACTCAGCGGAAACCTCGCAACCCCTGGGCAACCAAGAAGTGCTCTTTAGGAGGTGGGATATCCCCCAAGAAATTTGGAGGGGGTTGGATCAGTCACTTGAGAATGGAGGTGTCTACCCTATCTGAGCAAGACACCCAGTGGTCAGCCTTTCTGGTGAAGCATTCCTCCACATTAAGCTGTCCATCTCGCTGCAGTCTGGGCATGTCTTTTCTACAGAGTTCTCTTGAGTCCATGGGATTTTTTATCCCTGATGGGTTTATTTCTCCATGTTCCTGCAATTTTGTTCCTGGCAGACCCAGAGAGATGGCTGTGGACATCTTTCTATCGATCCATGGGTAGGACTTTGGGATATAAATCCAGAAGGAAAACTTCAGGATTTAGGTAGGCAGACTTTATCCCGTTACATTCTCAATGTTGTCCTAAATGACGGCTCCAGAGTGAAAACCACATAGCGAGAACTACTGACAGTGACAGCCAGCCCAGAGCACGTCACAGCTTTTCTAACACGTTGCGTGATGTTGCCGATGTGTCTCCCAGCGTGGTGAATACTGAACCCTTCTGCAAATACTGCATGTCTTTAATTTGTGCTGTGGCCTGGGCCGGCAGCTCCCAAGCGTTTCCTTGCACAACCCATTGCCGGGGCATCCCAGTCAGGCTTGACTGCCTGCTGGGAGCCCTGGGGTCTGGTGGGCTTTCTCTTCCACACAACGTGCGTGCCCTGCTGCCTTGCCAGGGTGCTGGGAAAAGCAGTGCCAGGGCTGGAAGAGGAGTGGGAAGTGGGTGTCAGCAGGCAGAGACATTTGAGTCAAGCCTGGTAGCCTGAAGGATTAGTGGATCTGGGCTGTTAGGTGATTTAATTGTGTTTTCCTTCCTGCAGTGAGTTTGGGCCGTTTCTCTTAACTTGCTTAGCCCTGAGGAGTGTTTTAGTGTAAGCGCTATTTATGGAAGGCTTTTTACTTTGCTACTTGAGGGGGAGTCACCAGTGTACACCTCAGCAGCTGCCTCACAGTCCCATGAGCCACCGCTGCAGCGTCTGAGTGCTGGCATCCCAAGGGGCATATGGGGGTTCAAGATGGATAAAAAGACACCCGCTCGAGTGAATTCTGGCTTTGGGTGTTTATTATTTCAGCAGGGTCAGGACCAACCAAACCCTAGTGTACCAGGTACTGTAGGATCACAGGGGAAGAGGAATATCCGAGCCCAGCTCTGATGCTGTGACAACTTGCGTGCCCTTGTGCCAGTCATTTAATCTGCTTTGGGAACTTCAGCTCCATCTGTAAAACGGGGAGAATGATGGTCTCTTCATTTGTCTCATCTGTTTGAGTTGTCAGCTCATTAAGACGAGAGCTGCATGTTGCTGTGTGCTCGCACAGAGCTGTGGGTGACAGGGTACCCGTCCCCAGGGGGCTGCAGGCAGCACGGCAGCGTGAGTGCTGGGGAAGAGCCACCTCCATCCCCTGCACTGGGACCCTGCACTTCCCATGGAGGGGCATCTCCCTCAGGAAGCGAAGCACATGCTGCCAATCTGTCCTGAGAAGAGCTGACAGGGAAAATCCTCAGGGGAGCCATTTTCCATTGGAAAATGAAGTCCCATCAATATCTGAATGTTTTACAAACTCATATTTCTCTGTCAAGGGGGAAAAAAAAAAAAGTTGAGTTGCAGGGTGAGGGGAAGGCCGGCAGCATGTCTTTTTGGTATTTTTCAGAAATGGTTGGGCTCTTCCCTTTAAATTGGCAACTCCTCCCCCCCCCAAAAAAGGGTTGCAAAGCCTTTTGTATAATGCGGTGGGACAGTTTTGGGAAAAACCTAAAAGCTGTGAAACCCTTTGGCTTCCTTCTGCATGTAAGAACAGTCCTCTCCTTTTCTTTTTTTTTTTTTTTTCTTTTTCGTTTTCTCTCTTTAAAGGAGGATTTTTGGAAGTTTGGGTTTTTGCCCTGCTGGGACCACAGCAGCGTTTCCAGCTTCATGGCATCCTGAACTTGCGCTGGCTCCGCCGGAGTGGCGGGGGGCTGCGAGTGTGGGAGCCCAGGGGAATCACAGCATCTCCTCCCACCCATCCCCACGCAGGCAGCCGCTCTCCCCGTCACCGTCTCCTGTGTGCCAGCAGCCGCTCTCCCTGGGTGGGCTGCAGAGCATCCTCTTTTTGCTCCGCTTCGGTTTGTTTTCTCTTCACGGCCTCACTCTGGAGGTAGGGGAAGAGCTGCTTGCTGCCTGTAGCCGCTTTCTGTGCGTGCATAGATTTGCACTGATTTTCTCGCCTTATGGACTTTCTCGTATTGCCACTCCCACAGGCAGTGTGTGCAATTGTTTGACGGGCATTGTGTGCAATTGTTTGCAGGCTCCCGTCTACGGGCAATTTCCTCCTCCTCACTACCATTCACTCCCTCATCCCCTCTCCTCTTCCTCCTTCCTGATGGAGACAGCCTCTCACAGCCGACTCTTTTCAGAGATGTTTTTTCACTGATGAAGCCAAGATTTTTCTCTCTCTCATCATGCTTTGTCTGGAAGTGGAAAGGGGTTGTTTTGGGTTTTTTTTTTTTAGCAATAAATAATTTCAGCATGCTGAAGAGGCAGGAAAGCGAAGCCGGCGTTAGGCTACATTGAAATATTCCATTTGTTCTGGGAGTCTTTCTCCCCCTTCCAGAAGGCTTTCTCTGGTGTTCAAATTTAAAGCAAGTCACTATTATTTTTGGTTTTTTACTTTCCAGAAGATATTCCTATATTATTTCGGCTTGCCTGGAGATTTCCACACACCCCAGAATTTTTTTCCTTTGGCTTTTCTTTCCTCTTGCTTTCTTTTTGCCGGGGTTAAAAGCCTCAAGCCAGCAAGGTACTTAAACACATGCTGAAAGTTAAGGGCTCGCCTAAGTGCTTTGCTGACTTGGAGCCAAAGACATTTTCTCAAGTCCTTTAAATGCTTCAGAACCTGAATTCAAAACGTTTTACAGAAATTCCAGAATTCAAGTATCTCTTGTGCTAATAATAGTTGTAATTCAGTAGTGCCTTCAGATAACTGGAGCTCTAGACATGGTGAGCTTCTGTATAATCTTACTTTCAGAAAATATGCTTCCATAAAATCTTCTTCTGCTTCAAACCTAAGACCTCTCCAGAGAGCTGGGCATGTTTATTTGTATTTCAGTCAATGAAAATAACTGGTATTTTAGCTGTTGTTTTGCAGTAAGACTCTCAAGTCTTTTAAGTGTTGAAATTTAGGAAATAATGGGCAATTAGTTCAAATCATACTGAATGAACGTCTGCTCCTGAACTAACATTTGCTCATCATGCTCAACACAGGAAAGGAAGAAAAAAAAAATAAACACAACAAAAAACCAACACCAACTTGAGGGGTCTCTGAAACAACAGCATCAGTAATTGGAAGTTAGGAGATGCTCTCAAAGGCAGGCTGAGCTCCCGTTTCACAGACTCTGAAAGCAGCGCTGCTCTCTGCTTTTGAGAGTTTACTCAGAGGGGTGGCAGTAAAAGCGGTACAGAGAGGGAATAGTGGTGGGTAGAAGAGCAGGAATGGCTCTGTGGAGGAGGAGGTGTTTCCAGAAACGGTGAGGCAGCCAGCATCAAATAGAAATTACAGCTTGGTTGTTTCAGGCCCTACATGATGAACCCAGGGGCCTCAGCCACCAGCAGTCCGGTGGGGGCTGCTTGGAAATGTTCAGCTGCTTAATGAAGCGCATCTGCTTGAGACGTCTTGGAAGGGGTGCTGGGCACTGATGCTCAGGGCACCCACAAGGGAGCTGGACCAGACAGAAGCTAGCTTAGTTCACCACCTTACAAGGATTTGCCCGCACCCTTCTCCAAAAGCACTCAGTGCTGCTGCTGGGAATGGGAAGCCCAGCTGAAAGCTCCCAGGTCACCATCCTCACCTTAAGGCTTTCTTTTCCGAGGTGGTACGATCTGTCATGAGCTTCTGCATTGTGCCCTGCAGGCACACGGGTGCACATTTGCGCGAGAAGACATGCAGAGCCTCTGTCCGGATGCCCCAAAGCATCATGTGCTTGCAGCCTCCTGCTGTCTCTTAGGTGGGCTCTGTGAATTGCTCTGAAACCGTCTGGGGACCGTGATCATGCAGTTGTGTCATTCGTAGTCCAGATAAACACCTTCCAGCTTGTAACCAGAGACCCAGACTCATTCAGCCCCCATGCTTCCATGTTCTGCCTGAAATCCAGGAGCTCTGTCCTGGGGTCATGCCCTGGTCTGCAATGCTCCTTGCTCAGGGATTTATCTTGATGTCTCTGGTGGAAATAATGCTCCTTTCAGCACGCCGTGGTCTGATATGATCCCATCTTTCACCGCAGAGGTGCTCACACCCAGCTCTGTGTGACTGTCGGGCTGCAGCTCCACCTCTGTGCCAGGGCTCAGCACGCACCAGTGATCACTTCTGGGCTTGGCTTTGCTTGAGGATCTTTCGGCATGAAAGACATGAAATGCAAATGTAATATCTCGTTACTACTGAGGCAAATCCCAAGGCCTTGGCTTAATTGTTGATGCAGCCCCTGATGGGCAAAGTAGATGGTTGCCTTAGTATTAATATTGCTTTGAAATCATCACCAGGCTCCAGAAATGCAAGTGTTACTTGCAGAAGTGAGTGATGGTGACCGAGCCAAAGGAACAAAATTACTTGGGAAAATGCTTCCCGTTTTATCAGCATCTAATATTCCCAGCCTCTGTTCACTGCGCTGCACTGGCAGCAGTTCGGTTCCTCTGCTGTCCCGTATCCACGTGCGGAAAGAAAAGTCTTGGTGTTGGTGCAGGGGGAAGAAATCCCTGCCTTGGGAAGAAATGAGTCCTGGGGTCTAATCTCCAGTGGATGTAGGGACGGAGGAAAAAGTATTGGTGTTTCTGTTGGGAGTTCCTGGGCACAGGATGTCACTGGGAAGACTTCAGTGCTGCCCTGTCCCCCGGTGTCTCAGTGCTGCAGGTTGCACCCCTGCTTTGATTTCTAAATCTGGCCCAACTGCTGCCTTTGAGACCTGACCCCGCATGCCGAGTGCCCCGAGTACCTCCTCCTTGGCAGGGCCAGGTCACAAGGAGGAGGATCAACATCCTATACCTGTGGTTAAGAAAGCGGAAGAGGTTTTCCATCCTCAGGCTGAAGAAGTCCGTGCGTTTAGTTGCAGCGGTCCCAGCTTCAAGCCCAGCTGCTGCTGATCCCCCCAGGGGTGAGAGCCTTACATCTGTAAGCGACAAGCCACTGGCCTACAGCAGGCAAAACCCGAGTCAACAGAAAGACAGAAAGAGCCTGAGGGGCTGAATTTTAGAGCTATTAAATGATTAAATGCAAGGGAAAAAAAAGTTAATTTAACATCGCGGTTGTGATTTTACACACCCAAGAGCCTGGAAATTGAGAGCTCTGCTTCTCACACTGGGATCGTAACTTGGCACTGCACAGATTGTACAGTATGTAAAATTAGACTGGAGAAATAGTAAATATGCTGCAGGGACCAATACTGTCTTGGCAGAAGGAGGATGGACTGAGTGGGACCCAACAGGTCTTTTACGCCTCTGACTTCCATAATTCTGTGCTAATAAAAAAAAAAATATCGCACAATGCCTGATGCTAATCCACAGCCCTGAGTGGGGTGAAGCGGGAGCCAGGTTGTTATGTGAAAGAACAGCGGTCGCCCCCGCTGTATCGGTGCAGACGAAGGCTGTTATTTGAGGGTGGGTGCGTGGGCATTGGCAAACAGTGACGGTGAAGTGTACGCTGTGCACCGGGCTTGAAAGGCAGGTTGTCGTCAGCGGGGTGTGAGGTACCCCGAAGTCTCTACCCAGCACTGCTCCCCCTCCCAAAGCTCAGTAAATATAGGTGTCCTTGCACTGTTGCTGGACCACAATGAGCTTTTCTTGTGTTTACGGCTGTAATTTGGGCACCTAATTCCAAACCGTATTGATTTCCCCTTAAACAGCGCTGAAAAGCCTGATCTAAGCACTCTTTTGTGGCCTCGAGTAAGTTATCCTGTCTGCATGAAAAAGCAAGACCAGAAAACAAGCCTTTAATTCATCTGCAGTGCTAACACGAGTCACCTGGCAACAAAGGGCAAAGGCTCAAGTGATCCTGGCTTGAAGGATATTGGTGGGACTTTTGTGCTGTGTGTTGGTTCCTGTTACTCCCACTGCACTCCTGGTGGTCATCCAACACCCTCCCCTCCATATCATACCACCCCACACGCCAGGGCAGCTGTTCTGTTCCTCAGAACAAGTCACCTCAAGTTGATTTTGCAAGGAAACCAAGTGGGCAAAGTCCCATTCAGCCTTCCCTTTGCCTTAGGATGAAAATGGTGTCATAGCTCAGCCTGTCCCAGCAGGGAGAGTACTTGGAGACCCAGGACACAGACATTTTTGGACCAGGAGAGCTAGCATATCCAAGCCCAGTTCTTACCAAGACCTCCTGCTGGAAGTCAGGTCAACACATGAGCTCAGGTCCTCTCCTGGGATACAAGAGCAAAGTCTCCTGGAAAAAAAAAAGCCAAGATCAGCAGCCCAACAACATCCAGCCTTCTCGGCTGCAGACAGAAAAGCAGACGTAACAGCAGAGGTGCGTCTTGTCTTGGTCCTGCCTATAGCAAAACGAGACGATCAGTGCTAGAGGTATGCAACCATTGCAGATGGATATACAGCAGCACTAACACCCTCTGGCAGAGCTCAGTCCTACCCCGAAGCCATGGCAAAGGACAGCTGCTTTGGGTTTACCTCCCCGTGCATGACTGGAGAGGCTCTGTTACGGAGGCAGGAGGGGCTTGGTTGCTCTTCCAGGTTGTTGCAGCCAGGGACAAGCTGGTGTTTGGGCAGCATGCTGCTGTATGGCCCCTGCTACTCCCAGCAAGAACCGACTGTGATGGCATGTGGGGAAACAAGACTGCCTCTGGCGTGGAGCCCTTCTGGCTTGCAGCGAGGAGCACTGCCAGCGTGATGCTCCAGGCTGATGCGGTTTGGCAGGTCTGAAGAGCTGCAAGGGAGGCTCTGTCCCAACATGGTGCAGCCAAAAATACAGCAAGACCAGGACGAGACATGGACGTAGTCATCCTGTTCTGGCACAGGGAGGGCACGCTCTGCCCTGGTGAGATCCCACTCAGACAGGGCTGAAGCCGTTCAGCTGGTCTGATGATGTGATACAAGCGGAATAATGACACTGAAGTTGCTTGTCTGCTGAGGCAGCTTCCCCCATCCTGCTGCCATGTCTGTCAGCCAGGGCTCAGCGTGGGACCACAGACCACAAGGCACGGGGAGCTGCCGCATCCCTTGGGGCTGAGCCAGTGCTGCAGCAAGGACTTGGCCCTTGCCTCCGCTGTGAGCTTGTGTTGCCTCTGTTCTGCGGTTTCCCACTGGGTTTAGCACTGCCTTTCTCCCCAGGAGGGTGCTTACGCCCTGCCACTGCATAGCCCCAATGGCTCCCATGCACAAGCCATGCAAGTGTCACAATCCTGACCATGCCACCTGGAGCTCGGTACCAGGGACAGCATGCCAAGCCAGTAGCAGAGCAGGCATCACACCTCCCCGCTGCTGGACCATCAGGTCCAGGAGGGAGCCTGTGACAAGGGCGATGGTTTGTGACAATGACATATTTTATTGTGAAGGTTTCCCTTCATGCCCAGGAAGTCCCGGCAGATATTGCGTTAAATTTCACGGAAGAAGCATCAGCCTCTCCCACCTGAGTGGCTAGAAGGGCCACAAAGGTCCTTCACCCTATGAGGGACATCCCCAGCTGGGTTTGGGGTGTAGCTGCAGAAGGAGGTGCACTCAGCTCCAGAGCAGTGGTGGGAGGTAAAGCTGCTGCAGAGCTGGAGGAGACCTTCTTCAGAGGCAGCAGGGCTTTGCCAGCCTTTATGGGAGAATGTTTTGTGGTCACATCCAGGCCAAGAGAAGAGGCCCCCTTGTCCTGGAGCTTGCCCTGAGCTGAGCATGTCGGGGGGGAAAGTGCCACCTTTACAAACACCCCTAAAGTAAACCGAGGTCTGCTCCCAGGCGATTGTGGAGTGATTGAGTACAAGTCCTTTAGCACCCATCTGTTATCTCTTTAATTAAAGTTTCTTGCTAATTATTTCTTCTTGTCAAGAGAGCAAAGCTGCTGACTCCAGGGATTTACCGAAGTAGAGCAAACAAATGCGGGCTCTGCTTGCTGCAGTCCTTCATTAATGGACAAAATTAACTTGGAACGGTCCATATCTTTGGCTGCATCGATGACACTTAATTATGCCTGTTTCCTTACAAAGATGTATCTAGTTTTAAATCACTCATGGAAGAACTGCCTCCTTAAGCATGAAATTCCTTCTCCTTGAAGGGAAGGTTTCTGCTGGCAACAAAAGCCATGCAAAGACCAAGTGGCACTGGAGGAAACAGACATGAGGTGATTAAGGATGGGGTGTGCTTCAGGAAGCTGGTGTCAGGAAACCCTCTCCAGTGCCAGAGGCTGTTTCATCTCAAGAAGGGCAGACGTGAGGGCTGTGAAACTGCAGGTAGGAGCAGCGCCACCGGCATCCCTTGGGCATGGTCAGTGATGCTCGTGCCAGCCAGCATGGGTGCAGGTGCAGGAGAGAAGCCACAGGATTGTGCCACTGCTCTGTGAGACCCAGACCCAATGGCCAGAAACGTCCTCCTCCGTGCAGGAACAATGGCCATCGTCACCAGGCAGCAGCACATGAGACATCACTGCAAGGAGGCAGGGCAGCCTGGGACAGAGCTGAGCAGAGGCTCTTGCAGTGATGGCCAGCCAAGGTGGGGACCAGTGCTCTCCTCCTTCCCTCCCCATGCTGGCTGGGCTCTTTCTCCTCGCCCTCCCCACCCTCTGGAGCTCCCCACTCGTTTCCTCTGGGCTTATTCATCTCATTTACTGTGGGAAGTTGCAGGGTGCAAGACCTCACCGATTCATCTGCTTGGAAAGCTCTCGGCATAGCCCCGGCACTGTGTAAATATTAAATGTTTAATTTATGAATACATACACAGAGAGCTAATTAGCCGCTGAGATGATTATTTGTGGCTAGTTGCTTAGCGAGGGAGGTACAAAGGCTAACGAGAGTGATGTGAAGGCCCCTCTGTCTGAAGGCACCTACGTCCTGCTCCGTCCCGCTGCAGAAGTGTTCCACGTCCTGTCAGGGGGAGTGGGGACGTGGGCTCTCTCGCTGCCTTCGTTTCCCCATCTGCACAAGAGGGGCAGAGCCAGGTGCAGGGTGCGTCCTGCAGAGAAGAGTGCTTGTGTCTGTACCCAAAAATGCTTCCGTGCCTTCCTTTTGCTCTCTCTCTGCTTACGCCCGCTGCAGCTGGCAGCGCATTTGGGATGAGGGCTCTGGGGGAAATCGTTAGCCCTGCCTGCCTGCAAATCACTGTGACGGCGAGGGCGGTTTTGGCCCCCATCTGTGCGTGCTGGAGGTTGACTCGCAGCAGGCCCTGGCACAAAGAACCCCATTGAGGGGCTGCGGTGAGGGCTGGCGCCGGGAATGCAAACTATCTTCTCCACTTCCTCGGCTGGCTGTTCCAAAGACCCCTCGGGTGTCTGGACACAGACCCCTGGGGCCGCCTCCCTGGCTTGGCTCCGTGCACGCTGCACAGGGCAGTGCCCAGCGGCACCGGCAGGGTGGGAGCCTGAGGGAGAGCAGCCAGTGGAGGCAGAGGGTCCCAAGAGGAGCTTTGCTCCTTCCCAGCATAGTGCATGCCAGGGCAGCCCTCAGGTTTACAGGGTTTCCCTGTGTTGTTGCCCTTGCAGTCTCGGCGCAGGCCAAGATTCATTGAGAAGGAAAATGAGGATGATGTTTCTTGTTGAGGAGCTCCAGATGAGCAGCGTGGATTTGGGAAGCATCAAACATGTTCCCGTGGGCCCTGCTTCATCTCATCTTCCCTCCATGTCTCCCTGCTAGCCCGCTGTCCCATTGGTCCCCATTGCATTGCAGTTGCACAGATCACACCGTCAAATTGTCACTGTCATTGCTCGGAGGGCAGCGACGCCGCTCGTAGCTTGTTCTCCCGTGCTGCCCTAGGTCCACCACTGGGAATTGTGTGGGTCTGTCCCACAGGCACGTCCCCTCTTCCCTCCACTGCAGCTTTGCAGGACTGTGGGTAAAGCTGTAATTTCTGCCCTCGTTATGCATCACCACAGTTCCTCTCCAGCTCTGGGACTTTATGTCGTCAGCCCTGCTGTGCCTGTCTTGCACGCCATGCCACAGCGGACGACATGGCCCTTGGTGGGATTGGAAGCTCAGAGGCATGTTGCTGGTTGTGGTGCAGCATCGTAGCCGCTCCATCGTGTATGCTTCACCCTCATGCTGTCAGCTGACCCAAAGAGTGGCATACTTCGGAGAAACAGGGTGGTGTAGGGGCAAGGCAGCTTTTGTAAGGATCAATTCTAGCCATTGATCGCAGCAGTGTTGGTGGGAAGGCATCTTTGGAGGTGTCTAGTCCAGTGTCCCACTCAGAAGAGTACTGTCTCCAGCAGCAGGTCATTGCTCTGTCAAAAGAGACTGACAACCTCCAAGGATGGAGATACTCCCTCTCTGTGGCGACCTATCCCAGGGCTGCACCACCTTCCTGGAGAACAAGTTTTCCTCCATGTCCAGCTCAAGCCTCCTGAACTGCAGACCCTGGCTGTTGGCCCTTGTTCTGTCTGTGCTGTCTATTTCTGTCCATCCAGGAGGGTTGGCCCTACAGTATAGGCACCATCCCAGCCTCAGATTCTGTGTGTTACTGGTGATGTGATGACCAGGAGGGGGGACAAACTGCCCTCCCCTCCCTGCTCAAGGGAGCTCTGAGGCTCTGGGGGTGCTGGGGGCAGGTGGGGTCCTGCCCATGCTCAGCCTGAGGGAAGTGGAGGCTCCCAGTAAAAGCTCTGCCCACCCGTGTCCACCCCCATCCTAAAGCAGAACTGGTGTTCACAGCACAAGACAGGGCCGCTCCAGCCTGGGGGCAGGGGGCTGTCCCCATGGTGCCCCTTCCCAAAGGGAGGTGATGCCTGGCAGTGGGGCTGCCATGCGTTCTCACGGCGGTGAGGCTGGGTGGGAGTCCGATGGCTGGCACAGGGCAGGAGGGATGTAGAGACCTGGCTCAGCTCCAGTAAGAGCCTCAGCAAACCCGTCTGGGAGAAATGCCTCCTCTGAAGCTGTGCCTTGGGTTTCTTCTTCATCAGGGGCCTTAAATCATTGCCTTGGAAAGCAGCATTGGTTTCAAAGACCTGTCTTCCAGGAATGGCTTCCTCAGTCCTCCTGGATGAGTGCCAACATGTTTGCACTGTGTTTAAGGACAAATAGGAAATAATTCAAGGTGCTTTTTCCCCTTCCCAGCTTAGTCCTCCGGCCACCACCTACAGACAAGCTCTCAGCCACAGTCCTTAGAAGCAGAGCTGGGCACCCCAAAGCTTCCTCCTGCTCTCGAGCCTTCCTGGCTTGCCAGGCACTGGGCAAGCAGGAACCAGGCAAGGCAGGCAGGTCTATCATCGCTGCAATGAGCCTTTCTCCACGCAAGGCCGGTGGGTGATGCAGTGTCTCCAGTGTCTCTGCCAAGCAGATCCCCAAGTGTAAGGCCAGAAGAGTCAATGGCCTTTTGTGACCGAGCAGGAAAGAAGAGGAAAAAATGTCTTTACCTTATGCAATATAAGAAATCAGAGAACTTGAGTAAGGTGCTGGGACTCTTACTTTAGCTCTGCTATCTATAACTATCCCTCCACCCATCTGCCTAGTCATCTGTCTGTCCATCCATCCGTCCATCCGTCCATCCATCCATCCATCCATCCATCCATCCATCCATCTCCATCCATCCATCCATCCATCCATCTCCACAGCTGTTCAAACAGCCAACCATCCACACAACCCCACTGCTGTTCATTGGTCCTTCCATCCCTCTCTCTCTCCACTGACCCACCCATCTGTCCACCCATCCCTCCATCCACATACGCCACCAGCCATCCAGCTGCTTATATTCTTATCCCTCCATCCTCTTACACATCTCTGCATCCACATATATGCCCATCCATCCATCCATCCATCCACTTGCATAATCATCCATCCTTTCGTCTTTCATACACTTCCTTCCATCCCATCTGTGCCCCTCCAGCCAGCTGTCCATCTGTCTGTGATCACACACATTTATTCTTCTGTCCACCTATCCATCTTCTTCCATGCTTCTGCCTGTCTGCCTGTTTATATGGGTCCATTCCAGCTACCCCTCCTCACACAGATGCCTCAGCTTAGATGTTTTCCCCTCTTTCTGCCTGTCAGTATACACTTTAAGCTTTTTTAAGACACTTAAAACATTCTTGCACGGTTTCTCAAAGGCCCCCACCCTTGGCTAGCATCTGGGACAATTCTAAGGAGTCTCACCAGCATCTTACTCACAGCAAACCAATCTTTCCTCATCTGTGCTTAGCACCCCCTTTCCCAGCAGGGACACCTTCCCCAAAGGTGCTGCTTTCCTAGCCGAAGTAGGTGTCCTGGCACACCATCTGCAGGAGGACTCAGACCTGCCAGGGTCTCCCCTAGGGCCGGCTTCACCCTGGGACTCTCTCCTTTGCAGATGGGCTCAGGCTGTGGGCTTTCACACAAGGAATGTCTGGATCATACCTGTGTAGTTCCCACCTGTCTACAGGACCCCGAGGCTGATGTCTGGAGAGGGAGAAAAGAGCAGGACAAGCAAGGGGGGTGCTTCTCCTGTCCCTCCCCACCATCAGCTGCCTGCAGCTTCCCTGCTCACCAGGCAACTCAGTGTTTTACCCTCCTGGGTGGTGTCTTCTTTTATGGATTCATTTAATCACTGTTTTTCCCAAAATGTTGACATCCACAGCATATGATGGACACGGGTTTCTGTAATTTAATCACACTTTGTGTGAAAAAGCACTTTCTTTTGCTTGTTTTCATTTGGTGCCCCTTAATTATTTTATTAGGAGAAGGAGCAAGCAGTCCTTCTCTATTCATCCTCTCCATGTCACTCATCATTGCTTAGGTGTCTATCACATCTCTGCTGGCTTGTCTTCTTTTACGGTTGAAGGGATCGAGTCTGTTAAGCCATCTTTAGGTGGGGGCTGTTTCCAGCTTTTGCTCTTCCCCGTTTTCTCTCTCTGGTCTGCTTTCAGCTGAACTGTACTTCTAATGTCACGGGGATAGGTTTGTGCATGGTTTTTAGAGTACAGCGCTTTCCATTTTCTTCTCAATCCCTTTCTGAATAATTCCTAGGTTTGGGTTTGTGTTTTTGGTTGCCACTGAGCTGATGTTTTTGGGGAAGTGAGTACCGTAACTCCAAGATGTGTTTCCATGGAGGCTGCAGCTCACTGGGCGCCGTGAGTGGTGGGGGAAGCAAGGCTTGATTTTTCCGGCATGCGTTTAATGGCACAGTGTTACCACCTGGTGGGTCTGTGCCGTGATGTCCTTCTGCAGTGCTTTTTGTGCCCAGCTGTAATTTGGCTGCCCTGACAGCTTGAGCAGCACACGGTCTCCTCTCACTGCCTCGGACCGCCTTTCCCCATGAGTTACGAGGGTGTTGGGCAGCTCTGATCCAGCTCTGATCTCTGTCGAACTTCACCGGTGATATCTTCTACCGCCACGTATGACCACTTGTTCTCACCTTTGGTCTCCTGACCTTTAGCTGCTATAAATCCTTGCAGGGACTTTCCTCGTGTGTCAGGGCTGCTTGGTTTCCTTGGGAGGCACTTTGTCAAATGTGTTTTTGAAACCCAGGAGTGTTTTGAGAACTGAACAGCCTGTTGTCTGTGCACAAAGGCTTGATGAAGCCTTGAAGAAACCTCACCCCCTACTCATCCCCCTGTCCTGCTTCACCCCCTGTCACGATCACACCCCCTCACACACACACGGTTTTATCCTTGCCGCACGCAGCTCAGCACAGCCAGCGTAGCAAGATGGGAAAGATTCAATTGTTAAGGATCATTAATGAATGTCAGCTCAAGCTCCTGTCCAGAAACCTGACAAAATTCAATTAGGCAGCTGGTGTCCAATGAGCTGTATTGCCCCGCTCCCAACACGCTAAATCCAACAGCTCAGTAAGGCATCATATTATTGGAGAGAGAGAAGAAAAGCCAGGCAGGGAGAGAAATAGCATAGCGTGCGCTGAGCAGCTGCCCCTTTCCAAAGCACGGTGCCATTAGGTTCCAGTCCTCCCACCTGATTTCCTAGGCAGGGAATTGCAAGGGCAGCTGCCTGCTTCCCACTTCCACTAGTAAGTAACTTGAGTTTGCTCATGACAAGTCCTGGGGCTCTGCCACCTCTCTGCTGGGAATGTGTGCGTGTGGTTTGCATCCTGCGACAAGCCACGTAGATACAGGAGCAGTGCTGACCTGCTGGTGTAAGTGTCTGGCTGTGCTGCAGGGTGTTTGGCGGGTGAGCCATACGTGCATCCCGGACGCATCTCCTCCAAGGTCAATGTCAGAGGAAGGCACCCTGTGAGATGGGGGTGTGGAGGTGGTCCATGAGTCCCAAACCACTGGTCTGTGCCAGTTTATCCACTCTGGTATAAGGTTAAAATAAACCATTATGAGAGCCAGGAGGAGAACAGAGCCAGCCTTCCCTGGCCACCACCACAGTGTCAGTCCATGCCCTAGTCCTTCCCTCACTTCCTATACAAGTGATGGTAAGATGCTGTTTCCAAGGCAGCCCTACCCACGAGGCTCCAAGCTCACCCGGTTTTCTCTTCTTCCTCCCCACAGAGAGCCATACCCAGTACGAGCGAGTAGGCGCAGATGTGACCATGAAGTGTGGCTCCATGGACTGGGATGCAGCTGTGACCTGGACGGCCAATGGCACCGACATCGATGAGTCCCACCTGAACGGGTCCTACCTGATCCTGAAGAACGTCGACCTGACGCAGAGTGGCCAGTACTCCTGCTATGAGGGCTCCTCCTGGCACCTCAAATACCAGACCTCCCTGAGGGTGGGAAGTGAGTACCCTGGCGTGTGACAGTGCAGGGGACAGAGCTGTGCTCTCTGTTCCCATTTTGACCCCTCACAGCTCTCTTCTGCCATGCCAACCCCTGTACTGTCCATAGGTATGGTTGCCTGCCTCACCACACCATAAGAGCTCCCCAGGGTGTACTAATCCCAGCAGCTGGGTGCTGGAATCACCCCCTCCTGCCCCAAACTTTACATCAAAGTCAGTAGATTAAATGATACCCCAGGAATAATTTGGGAAGGGATGTTGTCTCTTCAGCCAGCCCAGTGCCACAGCCACCACCTCTGTGGGTGGAAAGGGTTGGGGCTGAGCTGTCAGAGGGGATCGCAGCTGGGAAGGAGAAGCCCTGGCTGGGGTTACTGTGACATGGTTGTGTCAGAGGAGCAGCCAAAAGGTGGTGGCAGTTGCTGTGCGTCTGCAGGAGCCCCTTCTTACAGGCCTGCTGGAGGATAGCTGCATGTTTCCTGGGATTTTGCGTATCTTAAGTGCGAGATGTGCTGATTTACAGGTCTCACTGCGGGAGATAAGAGTAGTGCTATATTTCACACAATGCTGAGAGCTGATAGCAGCTGTGTGTTTGGTGGGCTGCTGTGTTTGTACAGCTGATAGCAACGGTGTGTTTTGCAGCAGGGCGTCTGCAGCCGGCAGTGGTGGGTGTCCAGGAGCACCAGCCAGCGTAGCTGGTTGTGGGCTGGTGACTGCTGCGGAGGATGCTGCGAGCCACCAGCCGGGAGCCCCACCAGCTGGGGATGCATTGTGTAGCTGGCCATATGTTCCCAGGTTTGGGGGATGTGGCAGAGCCTTCCTCTGCTCCTTGTCTCACCTTCAGCGCTTTCTGTCAGAACCAGGGTAGAGTTTCCATCCTCTACAGCGGTCCAGGGGCAGAGGGTTGCAGGAGGACCAGCCATGGCCTGCATAAGCCCCGCTAATCACACAGGAGGGGCTCTCTGCACCTGTAGGTCGATCTGAAGGAATCCAAGTTTCAGGGATGCTGCACAGTGTCCTGGTTTCGGTGTCTGCTGGGAGGGATCCTGGCATGTGTGCCAAGGGGAAGGGGCGCTGGAAGAAGCTGAAAGGCGGCATGAGAAGCAGGTGAGGGGGCCAGCAGTCATCACAGGGCAGGGGTTATGGTGGCATGTAGGTGTCAGGGCTGGCAGCACAGCAGGTAAAAAGACAGTGGCAGATGAGTCAGGGGTCTCTCAGCCATGCCGTCGGAGTGAGGGGGTGTTCACAGGTTGTTCGGAGGCAGGGAAGGCAGGAGCTGGGTGCAGAGCAGGCAGCGGCAGGAGGAGGCTGTGCAGCTCCTCTGCTTGGGCACGTGCTCACCAGATCCCACCTGGGGAGAGGTCCCAGGCTGTGCCTGTGCAAGACGGGGGGGGCTGCAGCCCAGGTCTGGAGGAAACAAGTGGAGCGGGGAGAGGGCTGCAGCTTCCAACTGCCTCCTGTGCAGCTGTGGCATCCCCGTGACTGTGCAATGCCTCTTCCGTCTGCTAAGCACCTCGCTAACAGTAATCCCTGTCAATCCGCTCAGGCACCCGTGGGAATTGCTCAGCATTAGAGCCCGAATCCTGCTGTTTCCTATTGCTGCGTGTTCCCATTTGCTGGCAGCTCACGGCCCCCCTGAGCACCGGGCAGCTGAGGAACCTGCTTGGACACTGCAGGGCCATGAGCCCCAGGAGAGAGGGCAACAAATAAATAAGTGAATGCCTGGTGTTGTTAATGCAATTAAGTATGCAAGGAACTAATCAGGTGAGACGCTTTTAGTGGTAATTAATTTAATTGCCTGGATTTTAATTTAATGCTCTCTGCAAGGTTTCTTTTCCCAGCACTGCCATCCCCAGGTCCTACCTGCACCCTAAACTTCCCTGTCTCTGCGGGGCGTGATTGACTCCCTAGAGGTGCATGGGCTGCTGTGGAGGAGTGGGTTTGGGGGAGATGGAGGGCTCACGGGAGGTTTGCAGCATGGCCCTGTGGTAGTATCCCCGCTGGAGCTGAGCGCACTGGGAGCCCAAACTTGGGATTTGAGGGATCTTGGACTTGTTTTCTTTCAATTGCATGGGAAGTGACAGTAAAACAGGCCTGCGCTTTCCCCCTCTTACTGGGACAACAAGAGAGATGACAATACGGGGAGTGAGGGGTTGAGGGCCACGTATGGAGAAGTGCTGAGGATCTCATTAAATCAATGACAGTACCTGGAGCATGACCCCCAGGCGAGGCAGGGATGTGCTCCCGGGCAGACAACGCTGCAGGAAGGATGTGGGGAGGGACCGGAGAAGCAGCAAGGACTGGGAAAGGGTGTCAGTTAGCAAAGCAAGCTCTGCCACAGGGGTCAGCGAGCGCAGGGATAAAGGGAGACCTGCCAGGAGTCAAGCTGAGCGAGACCTTGCAGAGGAAATGAAGAGGGCGATTAGCCATATAAATACGGAGCAAACGGGAAGAGCGGAGCTGGCTATGCCACCAGGTTTCAGGGGCGATTAAAGGCAAGCTCGGCAGAGCCCGGTGCTGAATGAACCCCACCAGGTCTGAGGGGCGATGCTGAGAGCGAGGGCAGCGCAGCCTCAGGGAGAGGAGGAAGGATAAAACCTGGAGATGGTCCTCCACTTTGTAGGCACCTTCAAAGAAAACAATTCATTGAAGGCTTGGGGAGCACCTCATCCCCAGGTGAGGACATCTCCTGTTCATTAGCAATGCTCATTAGCGGCTGAGAGGTCATGGATGGTACCCAGTGCTGTGGGGAGAGGCAACGTGTCTCCTGTGTTTGAGAGAAGGAAAAATCCCAATCAGACAGCCTGACCCCAGAGCACAGCAGGGCCATGGGGCACGCTTGAAAGAGGGAGCAATTAAAGACGTGGAGACAAATGGAAAATGGGAGAAAAATGTCAGGGGGACTTGCCAGGGACATATCACACCAGATTAACCTGATAACTCCCTTCGATAAGGGAACTGATTTCCTAAGCCCAGAAATGTGGTTGATATAATCTGTCTTGACTTCAGTGAAGTATTTGCTATGATGCCACATGGGAAATTATGAGTTAAACCAGAGAAAATGTAGATTAGTACAAGAGTTGGAACACAGCTTAGGAAATGGCTAAAGGGGATCAGATTGTGCTGAAAGGGGAGCTGCTGGGAGGGATGGGGGAGCTTCGGTATCAGCCTTTGGACCCCTCTCAGTGGCATTTCCTTCACGGCCCTGGTCCACAAGGACCAAGGAACTCCAGTGGGATGTGACGATGGCTGTGGCGGGATCCAGGGATTTCTGAGGTGGGGATTTCATGCTGGAAGGGGCCAGAATACTACGTAACGGTGCAAAAGGCACAAAGTGCCTGATGGTGTCTCATCAATGTCCTTCAGCAGGTGGGTGGCAGGACATGGGTAGCTCAACCGGCCCTTGAGGTGGGGTTTGACACTCAGGTCCACATCATGGGGGATGTGGCCAGGAGCCCAGCAGCACCCCGCAGAGACTGGGAGCAGGCAGGCTGGCTCGTCCTCTGCAGAGTTGGAGGCGCTGGCACACATATGGTGGGGACAGTGTGCATCCAGGGATGGTGTGACTGAAGAGAGAGCCCATCTCGGAGAAGAGGAAGGACCCACAGGCGTGCTTATCCCTAAGGGTCCCAGATCACCCACCTCTGGGTTGTGAAGCATCCCAGGCACAAACCACCTCAGAGGAAGGTGGTACTTCTCCAGGGCAGCCTCTTCCAGGGCACTTTGAGCCGTGACGTGTCACTCTGAACCGTTTTCTCAGGCAACTGAGCAGGAGGTGAAGCACAGGAGAGCATCCAGGGTGCTCTGGCTTTATCTCCAATGGGTCACCTGCCCTGCAGCCCGGAGAGCAGAGGATGTCTGAGCATGGCCAGGAGCAGCAGGCAATGGGGCTGGGGCTTTTTACTGAGCCCAGGGCTGAGCACCAGGAGTGGGCAGGCAGGAAGGGAAGGCTCTGGGTACCAGGAGCGTGGTGCCGGGCTCCCGGCTGCCCCCGTGAGCTGTAGCTCTGTGTTTGGAAACGGATGGGCAGAGGGCCCGGGGATGGATATAACAAAGACGTTGGGAAATAATGTGCTCTTGAGGTTTGGCACATGGCTCTGTGCATTACAGAATGTTATAAAAATACTGCTAATGGGCCAGAGAGGAGTGGAAACGCGCGGCGGAAAGGCTGCCAGAAGCCGGAGAGCGCACATGGGAGCGGAGAGGCCTTGTGTGCAAAGAAGGGAGGGAGGCAGGCAGGGCGGGCACCCGTCCTCCTGCTCCCATCCCTTTCTAACCTGCTTATCTCCATCCTGGCCCAGTGGCTCTGCCCGTTGGTACCTCTTCTTTAACCCCTCTGCTCGGCTTTGGGGATGCCCAAGTGCTGCCGGCTGTGCTGCTTCCCGCTGCTGCTGCCAAGCGGGCTGGGATGCAGGCAAGGATGGGATCTGTGTGGGAGAGGAAACGCGGCAAAATCCCCTCCAGCAGCGGGGACACAGGTCAGGATGCAAGCAGTGGAGTTTCCCTCTGCACCACAGTGGTGGCACAGGGACGCATAGCCCAGTGCCAGCCCCAGCTCTGCCCCGTGGGTATCGCTGCCCCCCAGGCGGTGGTGGGAAATGGACTGGCAGGGGACAAGCGGCTCTGGGCTGGCCTCCGTCCTCCGTGTCTGTCACTGCAGCGGCTGGCGAAAGAAAGGGGAAAAAACATGCGGTTTGACGGAAAACGACATGGAAAAACAACCAAATTAACAGAAAAACAAACAAAGCAAAACCAGAGAGAGGGAGGCGGGGAAGGGGCACAGCAACAGGAACCACATGTGAGCAGGGAGTCCGGGAGAGCCGGAGTGTGTTCTCTGGCCTGATTAGCAAGCGATCAAACATCGGCCACTAATAAATAATCAGAGCCTCCCTTTTCTCTGCCTTAGAAGTCCCTTTCCTTCCAGCTGGGCTCCAGCTGCAACCGGAGGGTTGGACTGAAGTTAGCATCTTTTTTTTGTTGTTGTTGTTTTTATAACTTTTAGTCTTTTTCACCCATCCAAAATAAAGAAGAAACAAAGAAGGTAACAACCTCTCCATGTAGGATGTATGCCTCTGGCTCCTCAGGAGAGGGATGGAGCCCCAGGGCAGACGTGAGGAAGGCAGTGCCGGGCGTTGGTGTCTGGCCGGCTGCAGCTGTACGTTGGTTTGCTGGGAAAAACTGCGGTTGGGCACTGCCACCACGCTGGCTTGGGAAAGCAGGTTTGGCTGGCTCCAGCAGCAAGGATTGCCTCTGCCTTGGAGCAGGGTGCTGCTGGTGGGGCCACTGCTCCTGCCACTGGCACGGATGCTGATGGAGAAGCACAGGCGCAGGGTCAGCGCGTGCAGATATTTCCCTGCTCGTGTCCAGCGATCTGTGATGCAGGGCTTGGTTGTGGGATTTTTTTTGTTTTGGTTTTTTTCTGTTTTTTTTTTTTAAAGGCCTTTTGATGGATTTTTTCCCCTATGAACTTATCCAATCCCTTCTTGCAGCCGTGTAAACTGAGGCTATTTTGAGAGCAGCAAGTTAAACACGACTGTGACCGTTCCCTGGCACCGGGGCCAGCTGGCAGAGAGCAGCGCCCATCCCTGCCATTCATCCCACTTGCCCTCCAAATATCCTGCTGCCTCTCGGGCACAGCCCTGTGCAAGGTCAGACCCGAGGCTGTGCCCAGGCAGTGCTTCTGGCAGGACTATGTTAACCTGGACCAAACCTAAGGCAGGGATGGAGATAATTTAAGCATGTGGCTGGTGATGTTCCCGCATTGAGAGATGCACCCCAAAGCTGTTGGGTTCGTCGCTGTGGATGTTGTTGATTTTTCCCCACGTGCCCACTGGTGCTAGGGGCTGGGTAGGTGCAAAGGCTCTGGGGGGGCTTCATAGCCAAGCGTCACCATGCAGTTCCTGAAAGCTGTGGGAAGGGACCATTGAGACAGGGTCACCCAGGTTGCGAGAGTGCCTCGTTTATTGAAATTCAGCTTTGTTTCACGAGGCACGGGTGCTCTCCAGTCACCGCCTTTCTGTGCTGAGCTGTTTGTTCACGGCTGGGAAAACTCAACGGATGGACTTTGCTGCGTGTGCCCAGATTTCGGGTCTTGGCCTGGCTGGGAGCTGGAAAAGCATGCTGGGTAACGATATGCAAATTGCCATCCCTGCTTTTTAAGGAGAAGGCCAGAAAAAAAAAAAAAAACCAAACAAACAACCCACCTAAAAACCCCACCACGCTCCCAAATGCAATTAGTCCTAATCGAATTAGGAGCCGGCCTAGAAAAACAAACACGTTTGCAGGCAGCGGGGCGACCTTTCTGCCCCGTCGGGTGGGATGCAGGCTGCCGCGCCGCAGCGGGGAGGCCTGAATGAAGCGATGCCCCCTGGCCCCTGTGTGCACGCACTCGCACGCTCGCACCCATGCGTGCACGCATCCGCGCCCCGCTGCATTCCTCCCGTCCTTCCCCTTGCCGGGCTGGGCAGCCTGCCCAGCTGCAGCATAGCAGAGTGATGCTTCTTTGGCTCAATGCATAAAATATGATAATCTGGGGCAGCCGGTGTCAGAAACAATAAAAATATCCCCTCTCCCATCCTCGCAGCCCCACCTCTTCGCGCGGGGGAGCTGGGGGCGGCGGGGAGCGCGCGGCAGCAGGGCGAGCGGAGCGGCACGTGGCATTTATTAGGTGCCGCGGCACGGGACCACAGTGCCGGCAGCTCTGTTTGGTCTTGCCGATGCTGTGGCCTGCAGAGCCCCTGCCCAAGGGAAGACCATGCCCGGGAGGTGGCCAGTGCTTGCAGGGTCCCATGTCCCATGGCGTGTCCTGGCTGGCACCTGAAGGGACTTGGCTCGACCCCAGCAGCTGACGAGCTCATGCTGGGCTGGGTGCCATGGAGAGCTCATAGCTTCACCCTTCACCTGAGTCATGGTGGAAGCATCATGTGGTGTTAGAGCACCAAGAAGTGGAGAAGGTGGTCTCCTCCTTGCCAACCCACTCCCTGGGGCAGAAGTGGGGGCATCCCGCGGTTGCTGGTGACCAGGCAGAGCCAGGGATGGAGCGTCCATCAGAGAGTGGGTGTTCCCAGGTGCAAGGACACCCTTGGCAAGCAGCTGGTGGGGTCCCAAGCTCTGGACCTAGGTGTGAAACGGGCCCAAAGGCTCCCCGTGCATCCCCAGCAGTGCTGCGGATGAACTCATGGAATGGGGCGGGGGGAAGAATTGGGCTGCCCCACTGCCCCATCCCAGCAGCTGCCAGGCTGGATGACAACAGGAAAAAAAGCTTTGGGGTTTGGCAGCTTCCTGGGGAACCCTCCATGTCCTCATCTAGCATGAATGCCGAAGGCTGCATGCTGCTCCCATGTCCCAGGTGGATGGCAGTGCAGCCTCCTCCCACTCTCTGGAGGTTTGTTAATCTTCCTTAACATGACAAAACCAGCCCTATAATTAAAGAAGCCCAAGTACAGTCTAAACAGCTTCCCACAACCCCTGATTCCCCCTGCAGGGAATTAGGGATGCTGTGGCTGGGAGGACAAAGCCTTCTTGGCCAGGGGCTGGGATGGTGCCTGCCAGAGGGAGCGGAGGGGAGCCACGATGGCGCTCTGTTTGTGCTGGCCCCTGCACCAGGAAGGATTTTGTCTCAGCTGCTCCTAAGTGCCCCTTGTCAAAATATTTGGTGTGAGCTTCCTGCCGCCCGCCGGCGGTGGGTCCCCAGCTTCGAGGGCACAGAGAGGGGAGGGACCGGCTGAGATGCGGCCACTTTCTGTCGCAGCAGCCTTGGGGCAGGGAGCAAAGGGGCTGGTGCTCCCCATGCGGGTGCTGCTTTTCCCTTTCCACCCACCGTTCCACACAGCTGTGGCATTTAAAAAAAAAAATAAAAATCACAGTCCACTTCCCAGATGATGCTGGAAGAAGAAAGCGCAGCACTGTCACCAGCACGGCGTGCAGCTCTTGCCTGTCACCAGCCATATGCACCCATGTCTCCAGAGACCCAAGCCAGGTAGTCTCCCCAGGAATGGGAACACCATGTGGTGGGAACCCTCTGCAGCCCCATCCCTGCTGCCTGGAAGGAGAGGAGATGGCAGGCAGCAACAAATCCTCATCTTTTCCCAGCTCCCAGTGCTTCTCCATCCCTCTCCAAGATTGCCAGCAAGAGCTGGGAACCGCAGCGGGGTCCAGGCAGGCGCTGAGGTCTTGGCCAAGGGCTCAGCAGGGTCAGGGCAGGATCCAGTGTACTTCAGCGTGAAAGACATTGTCATTAGCTATGGTTTCCCGAGCCGGTGCGTCTGCTGTAAATAATTTAGCAGAGTAAATGTGTGCTAACAGCAGGTCAGGGCGGGGAGGAGAGGAGAGGGAGGAGAGTCTTGGGTCTGGAAAGCAGGGAAGGGCACTGAGAATAAAGTGAGATTATTTTCCTCCTGTTAGCAGGATGGGGTGGTGTCTCCCCCCCGGAAAAGGAGTCAGAGGGTTCCCATGCCCGATGGATCCCCTTTCTCCCCAGTCCCCTCCCGAGCTGTCAGCATCAGTACCAGAGGCAACTGCAGGACAATTTCCAGTTGCTCTTGCTCCAAGCACTTTAATGCTGTTTAAACAATTACGCAGTTGATAAATTTTGACAAGAAGAGATAGAAATAGCCTGGGAGAGCCACGCAGTAGAAATGCTCTAAACAGATGTCCCTTTTCTCCCCCTCCTCTGCTCCCTGGGGGTCTTTATCGTTTGCTGCCAACTAAACAAGACAGTGTTTGCATGAGTTGGGATGGTGGGGAGGGGGAGCAAAACGCCTTATTAAAATGGTTTATGATACCATCCCTAGGGTGACGGCTGCTTATTTTCTCTCCAGGATAGTCTTCTCTGCACCGATGGGAGCCGCGCACAGCCTGCCGAGCGCAGATGTGGCTAATGGCTGGCTGTTCCTTACCTTATCCTTGCCAGCTCCCAGGGTACCAGACTGGGTAGCCTGGATGGTGGTGATGCAGGGGAGGGAGAAGGGTGCAGGGCATTTGCCAAAAGCAAGCGATCAATGACAACCTGTAGTGCACGGGGAAATTTGGTCTTGCTGTGGGGGTGTGAAGAGCCAGAGCCCAACAGTGGCTGTGCAGAACCTCACGCGGCAGGGACCAGCAGTGGCTCCCCAGTGCTGCAGTTTGCCCCAGCTGAGAGATGTGGAGGACGAGTGACCATGAAACCAGGGCTGGACCAGGGTCTTCTCCACAGGGGAAGCTTGATTTCCTGCGTGGCTGAGCTTGGACGTGTAGGGAGAGGAGATGGGTGCTGCTGTTCACCTCTAAACAACATCCAGGAGATCACTGAATGGGCCCATGCGAGGATACCGCAGGGCCCATGCCAGAGCTGACACTTTGGTGCTTTTTTGCTTATGTTGGGCTGCCTTGTTCTGACCCGTCCCAACGCCAAACGTTTTTCCTTGCCACAGCCTTATAGTGTGTGCGGCGCTGTGCTGAGCACACCCCAACTCAGCGCATGTTCCATGCGGAGCATGGGTTGTCACGTGTCGTGGGTGCACATGCCTTGTCCTCTCCGTCAGGGAAGAAAGCAGAGGCCCGTGAGCAGCTGTCTGCCTTTCGGCTGCTTTCTGGATGCTGTGCAACCCATGTTGGTCCAAGCCTGTGTCTGGGGACTCCAACAGGCTGGAGCCAGGGAGCTGTGAAATACGTTATTTATGGCGGACAGGCTGGGATTCATCGTCTGGAATTGATATGGTGCCGTTCACTTTTTTGGGGAATAGCTGCCTTGCTGAATCCCTGCCTCTGATGGCAGGGGCCACGCTGATGGCTTGCCCCAACCCACGCTTCTCCCATAGAGGTGCCCAGGGCAGTTTGTGTGCTCCCAAAGCTATCCCTGCAGCAAAAGCATGATCCCAAAGCATCCGGCGCTGCACAGGCATTTGTCTGAGCCCAGGGCGGAGAATGCTGGACAGAAAGATGCCCGTGTGGGTGTCTGTGCAAGCCTTGGTCCTGGGCACAGCGTCCCTGTGCCTCACTGCCCACGCACTGCAGCGTCCGCACGTGCACAGTGCTGTGGTCCCGCAGCCCGGCGGCAGCTCCGCTGCTCGGCAGACGGTGTGCAACGGGTGTGAACGTGCCTTTGCGAAGAGGGGGTCCTGGCACGGAGCATCTCTGGCTGTTGTGGGCACATGTCTGGCTCCCTGATTGATTTTCCTGAGCCTCAGTCCTCCCGTGCTGGATTTGTGTCTGCTGTCTGCATTTGGACCCAAGCCACCACCCCTTCCCTCTGTGTCTGGCTTCCCTGAGTTGCCAGCCAGGGGCAGCTGCTCCCTGCAAAGGCTCTTTGGCCTCATCAGCTTCTTCCTCCTCTTCCTCCCTTGCCCTCAGCAGAACCCAGGCACCTGGACTCCCGTGCTGCTCTGGGGACACACACAGCAGCCATTGCCGCCTCCCATTTCTCCACCTGCCAGAGGGAAGAGCCCCATCTCAGTGGGAAACAGTGGGGTCAGAGCATAAATGAAAAAGCAGCAGGGGAAAATGAGGCACGGACTGGGGAGCGATTTCCCAAAGCTGCACAGCTGAGCTTAGAAACCAGAGTGGTGATTCAGTGCTCTCCTCACCCTACGCGGCCTCCCAACTCCAATGGGGTGAGCTGGGTTGGGTGTCCCCCTACCCCAGTGCTCCCGCCCGCTGCAGCCCACCCCGGGGGAGCAGCGTGTTCCAGTCACACAGCACTGGAGTGTCTGCATCGCTCTGCGGAGTGGGACAGCTCATGGGCAGCCAGCCTGGAGGCATCGCCTGTGGGCAACCTCCACACATGGTCCCCTTCCTGCCGCAGCCTCCATCACCCAGTCCTTCCTCCCATCCCTCCTCCTCCTCCCACTGCCCACCCAAGCGCTGAGCATGGCTGGCCAGCACGTGGATTTACTCCTGCTTCCTTCTGCTCCCTGCAGCGGCTCCTGGTCTGCAGCAGGGAGACAGAGCCATAGCCTGGGGAAGGTGGGAATTCCTGTATCTCCAGTTGACCTGCTGCATTGGACATAAGTGGCAAAATAAGCTCCAAAATCAGACCCCTGGGCTCCACCTGGAGAAGAGAGCACAGAGGGAGGTAGCTGGTCCTGTGGCCACCCCTGTTATTCACATTAATCCAAAGCAGGTGGGAAAACGCTGCTGGGTTGGGGACTGTGCAGGAGCACCAGGCTGCTCCTTGCTGCAAGTGCTGGTGGTGACACGTGGCTTTTGCAAACCAGGCTTGCCCTGCTGGAGCAGCGTAAGCACACCAACAACACTCCCATCGCCTCTGGAGACTCAGGAGGGGAAACACCACTCACTTTTTCAGCTGCCAAGGCAGTGTTCATGGGTGTGATTTTTTGCTGTAGCAGCGCCGGGGCTCTGCGTCAGCCCACGGAGGATGCCGAGGGGCTTTTTTCAGAAGTGAAAATGAGCAGTGGACTTTTTCACAGGCATTAAAAAGCTCTCAAAGCTGCCGTGAGACATAGTAGTGACAGGCATCGTTTTGCTGCATTCCCTTCTCTCACTTCCCTCTCTCCCGGCGACTGGTAGATCAGAGCAAACCTCGGGGATGATTCTCGCTGGGGTGAACAGAGCAGCTGTCCGGGGCTGGTGGCAGTGTGAGGTCTATGCTGCCACACACCTCCAGGGCTTAATTACAATGAAAAAAAACCCAAAATTGCAGAGAGAACAGAAGTTGCCTCCTGCAGGAGGGTGCCAGAACAGAGACGCCCCAAACTGTGAGTCTGTATTGGGACAGGCTGGCGAAAAATACCATTCCGGGGCTTTTGGAGCCAAGATTGAGCCAGGTCTGCCAAATGCTGCATATGTACAACAAAGAGGCAATTTTACTTCCTTGCAGATTGGTCCCGGGATATTATGGGAGGAGTAATTTGAGAAGGACCTTGGAAAACCAGAGAAAGTAAAGAAGGATGCAAAGGGAGCAGGGGGGGCTGCCGTAAGGAGAAAGACTTAAAATAGTCTCTTCAGTAGCTTCAAGAGGAGCTGGAAAGATGCCCTGACTCCCGTTGGTAATTACCTCCAAGCGGAGACGATACTGGGTACTAAACCAGCAAGCAAAGCCATAACTAGAGCCAATGACTGGAAGCTGAGCACAGCCACATTCAAATTAGAAATGAGGCTCATATTTTTAATAGAAAAAATGATTAAGCATCGGAACAAACTGCCAAAAGCAGTGGCAGATTCTCTGCCGCTTGTTATCTGCAGAGCAAGGCTGGCTGCCTTGCTGAAAGATGATTCAGTCAAACACGAGTTATTGGGCTCAATAGAGAGGTAACGGGGGGACGTAATGGCCTGTGCAACCCAGGAGGTCAGGTGAGATGAACTAATTTTCTCCGCTGGCCTTCAAGTCGGTGAGTTAAGGAAGGTGCACATCCCTGTCTTGCAGATTTAGCTTTGCAGTGGCTGTTTCTTATGTCGGATAATGTGACTCAGGTGTTTGGTGGTGCAGAGCAGGGCTGCGAGGAGAAACCTGCAGCACAGCAGGCTGTGGGGCGTTCGGAGGATGCTGCGTGTCCCCACGCAGGATGGGGCTGAGACTGTGCCCTTCATCCCCTGCATCTTCTGAGATAACTGGTGCTCATACCTGGCCTGAAAAACAGCAGGAGAGTGGGTTTTATAAGGAGAAAAATGAGGAAGGCGGGGAAGAGCTGAGCTGCCCTAGCTGGATCTAAACTGAGTTAGTCCAACTCTGTGCTGGGCTGCTGTGGGACAGTGGTGGGACGGGGGCGATGGTGGCTTTCCAGATGTCTCAGCCAGCCACACTCCCGGCAGCACCAAGCTGCTCCGGGGAGGTTGAGCGAAGCTGCAAACGAGCGTCCTGGAGCGAGGTGCCTGGGAGCGAGAGGGTCGGCAGCCGTCCTGCAGAGTTTCCTGACGCCTCGGTGTTGTGTGTTCCAGACCAGGCTGCAGAGAAGAGTCAAGCAACAGCTCGGCACTGGGGTGTCTGCAAGGCAGGGGGAAGGCAAAGATGGACCAAAATGGGATGAGATAGCTCGGGTCTGGGAAAGGGAAGGGGAAGGGGAAGGGGAAGGGAAAGGGAAAGGGGAAGGGGAAGGGAAAGGGAAGGGGAAAGGGAAAGGGAAAGGGAAAGGGAAAAGGAGACAGGGAGGCAAGAGTCAAGTGAGACATTAGCCCGAAAGAGGAAGCTCCCGCCACCCTCCTCTGAAGGAAGGATTGACAGATCTTTTGATGAGGAGCCGGATGGAGATAATGTGCCATCAAACTGGCGGTGGGGAGGGAGCTGGGAGCAGCTCCCCACAAACCTCTGCCTCCAGCGTGCAGACAGGAGCTTGGCACAGCACGCCCAGAAGCACTTACCTCCCTTAATGGCCGGGCAGAGCCTCCCAGGCCACCCCATTAGGAGCTGCCTCCCCAGGCGAGCTGGCACAAAGTGCTCGGCCAGCCCAGGCAGCAGTCGTGCCACAGACCCCGGCGGTGCTGCCTCGAGCCACAGCACTCTCGGCCCCTCTGACTGGGTATAAGGCAGGCCCTGAGGGTGCAGCAAGGGAGGACACTGGTTTGGGGTGAGAGAGGGTTGGTTTGTCTCTTTTTGAAACTATCTGATCCCTCCAGGAGCAAGAAGAGCCATGCATCATTCAGAGGACGCCATGGACCCTGCAGGTCGTGGTGCTACGTCCTTGTCTGAAAGTGCTGAGGTTGTACAAGGAGGACACGACCCAGGGCGGGAGGAATTGGTGGTCCAGGGTAGCAAATGAGCCGTGGTGGGCTTGCACGTTGAGCTGGAGATGTTGGGTTTCAGGCAGGTATTGCCCGTGGGCAAAGCAGCATCCAACAGTCCTGGGGTCTCCACCAGCACCCTGCATGGGTGGGCTTGTACAGGGTGGGCAGCCCAGCAGAAACACAAGAGGAGAGGGATGCAGCCCCAGCCCAGGGCTCCTGTCGGGCAGCTTTTCCCCACAAAAACAAACTAACCCAGCCTGCATGCCGGCGGCTGCTGCCAGACACGATCCAGGGCGCGTATCGGCAGGAGGAGCTGGCTCTCCTCCTGCTAGGAGGGGGCCAAGTCGCCTTCACCTACTGCTCCAGCAGCAGCGCTCCCTGCTTTGCATGAAAGAGGCGCTTTGATTGCTGACATCTGTAGACAATCAGATAAGAATTAGAGTTATTCCTCTCGGCATAAATGGTATTTCTAATCTCATAATCCCTTAATATTGTTCTCACCAGGATGTGGCCGCTGCTAATCCCTGAGAGTTTGTTCTCGGGCAAATTTCAGGGAAGCTGGGGAGGTGCAGGAGGAGTGGTTGGCCACCTTCCCTCCCCTCATGCCCAGAATCTCTCCTGGGTGCCAAGGGGAGAGCTGGTCAGGCAGCAGCCCGTGTTGCCAGCCGGAGGATGCTCACACTGGGATGGAGGTGTTTGCAAAGTCCTTTTATCACTGCTGCAAAGTGCCCTCTTGAGTCTCCCCCGCTTCTTCACCCCTGCCCTGCGTTGGTCTCTTGGCTGAGTGGCTCTGTGGCACCAGCAGCAGGCTCCAGCCTGGTTTTGCCACTTGACTGCTTTCAGAAAGCGGAGGCTGATCCCTGAGGAATCTGCATGCTGGAGAGATGCAGCAAGGGCAGCACCCTGCTGCTGCAGGGATGCAAAGGCCACGTTCCTCAGGCAGCTGAAGGTGGTAGGTGCTTTGTAAGGACCCTGGGCTGCATTTGGCCCTAATTTTGCATCCTTCCTAGGCTAGAGCGGGGAGAAGTACTTGGGTTGCTCCTTACCCCCTGTCCTGATGTTGGTGCACTGGATACAGATGTGCCTCTCTCCAGCAACCCACCGTGGCCTTCCCTCCTGGCCACCTTGCATGTACAGTCAGGATGGGAAGGGGGCTTGAAACCTCCCATTGCCTACTCAGAACGGGCAGGGAATGTCATTTCTCTTGTCTCTGCTGCATCCTTCCTTCTTCAGACAACCCTAGCTGCCCCTCGACGGCTCCACTGGCTGATACTGAACCACAACAGGGGCTTGCACACAAGCTGCCAGTGGGAGCTGGGATGAAATCCAGGCTGGGTGGTATCAGGCTCTCCTGCTGCCTGCGAGCCACATGCAGCCTGTGATGCTGCCAGGATGGAAATCCTGCCCTGGGCACCAACCCACCCTAATGCGCAGGGGCCAAGCTAGCAGACACTTGAGGGAGCAGCTTGCAATGCAGAGGTGAGCAGAGGGGCTGGGTGTGCCAGTCTCTGCAGACACAGCTCTGTGCCTTTCTGGTCTTCTGAGTTCCTTCTCTTTTACAGTAAAGCAGCTATTGCTTCAAGTTTCCCCCCTTTTTTATTCCCTGGACAAGTTGGAGAGGCAGCACAACTGCTTCAGCTGTGTCCTGGTCATCTTCTTCATCTTGGCAAGGTGAAGGTGTCAGAAATGGCTTGGTAGCAGTAAATACCCAACAAGTCCACGTCTGCCCATGAGGTTTAGAGAGCCCCATGCTGGTGCAACATGTCCACGGCATGGGCACACAGCAGGAGGAGGCTGCTCCCCCTGGGAAGCAAACCCGTCAGCGTCCTATCCGTGCTCCTCTCCCAGCAACCCACCGGCTGGGGTACCAGCATCCCTCCCCTCTGCCATGCTGAAGGCTGTTCATCATTGCCTTGCAGGCTCGAGCAATTTGTTACTATAGCTACGTTTTTCCATGCAGGGAGCGCTCAGATCCCTGCCGGGCTGAGGTCTACCTCTCATTTTTGCACAGCTGGGAGGAGAGGAGAGGGCTTAGCCTCCAGGCCAGGCGTCGCAGACTGTGCTGTGGGGATGCCGTGGGGACAGGACTCAGGACACAGTGGTGCAATGGTGCAACTTGTCCGGGATTCCCTTAATATCTTGCAAACACCAAAACGCTGCAAAGTCCTTGAGAAGAGAGGAGTGGACAGTGTTGGGTCGTAATGAGCCAGTGTAACACCACGGTGCATTTCCCTCTTCCTCTCTGAAGGCTGGCAGTTGGGGCAGGAGCGAGCGCGTACTGTTGTTGTACTGGGAGATGCTAGTTTTCAGATTCCTAAGGGTTTTGCCCAGAAAGGGGAAATGAAAGGGTTTTGTTATTCAGTGGCAACTTTGGAAGAATGCCCTGGAAGTCAGAGCCAACTGAAATTTTTGGTGAATGGGGAAGTTAGAGAATTAACAAGATTTTGCTCGTTTTATTTCTGCTTGATGAGGTTTTTAATGTAATTGGAGGGAGCTCCAGAAGGAAAAGCCCTGGAAACTCAACCTTTCATTTCAAGTCACCGGAAACAAACAAACAAAAAAACCCTGCTGTTGTTGTCCTATTCCCATCAGAAGAAAATAAGCTGCAAAGCCACCACAAACGTATGAAGCCCTTTGGTGTGGCCAGACCGGTGGTGCTCAGCAGGCTGAGGTGTGGGGTGGACAGCTTGCTCCATCCCCATTTGGGTGGCCCCTTGCCTGCACTGGCTGGGGAGGGGATGGGTCCACGACTGTGGGTGGGTGAGCAAACACCCTCCTGGGCACCTGGGCTGGTGCTGGGTCCAAAGCGAGGGCTTACCGAGCCCTGAGACACGAGGGGTGGGAAGGAGATGGGTAAACGTGTCCACTGGCACTGAGACCACCCATCTCTGCCCCTTCCTGCACTAGGACGATGCTCTCACCTGCCTCCCGGGGCTCTCCCTCTCTGCAGGACCACCACCCCTCTGTCCAGAATTTGGCTTGTCCTGTGCCAAATCCCAGGCAGAGAGACCGTGAGGGTGGGTAGATGTTTCAGCCTAGCCTGGGGGACAGCTTTGTGCCAGCATACTGAAAGATGTCCTAGGGCACTGCATCCTCGGCAGGAGGGCAGTGACAGCTTCCCCTGGACGCTGATGACCCCCAGAAGCAGATTGTGCCTGTGTTATCTCCATCCCCGCGGACAGCCCAGTCCCTGTCTCTTAAAGCTTGTTCAGACCAGCCCTTTTTCTCCTCGGGGCTGGGATAACATCTCCACACAAAGCCCGAGGCGCTCCTGGCTCCACAGTAATCACACCGAGCTGCACCAGGAAAAGCAGATAATTAAATTCAGGCCCTCGCATCTCCCCCAGCAAGCAGCTGCAGTGAGATGGCAGTCCTGCAGAAACTGCTTTTGGGGCAGGGGGCAGAAATTTCTGTCTTGATCTTCCCCATAACAGCTGCCGGTATGTGGCCGCTGAGCCTGGGATCCGCTTCCCCACATCCAGCCATGCCTCGCTGGCTTATCATTTCCAATCCTATCAGAAACAAAACTGCCGCTGCTTAATGCTTCATTACAGGCTGTTATGTGTCTCCTGCACTGCCCAAGAGAGCAGCAAGGAGGGCTCTGACTCTATTTAATAACTGTTTCATGGTTCCTAATTGACAGATAAAAACGCCACTAACTCAGTTTCATCGAACATAATCCATGGGCAGGAGCAGTGGTGCCCTTCTGGAGTCCGGGCAGCAGCACCAGTTTTGATCCATTATTTTGACATGGGAAATCCGTAACGCGCCAATCTGCCATCACGATGACGGGTTTACGTCCCATTTTTTCCTCTGTTGGTTTTGGCTTTTACAGCCTTGGGGAAAGCCACCTGGGGAGAGAGTTGGAGAAGGGCGGCCAGGGCAAGGCAGAGGAAGTGGGGTGGTGTCTGGTGCACCGTTTTGGAGGGGGCCATTCCCACAAGGATCTGCAGCATCCCCGGCACAGTGTTGGCTTTGCAGCACATCCCCGTGGGGTTCTGTCTCTCGACACCTGGGGGCCATGCTGGTGGGTGCCCACCCCCAGGACTGTCACCCTGGGGGTGTCTGGCTGAGCCATGCTTGTAGCTGGGGAAGATCCACTAAGCTCGTCTGCCGTAGTAGGAAAGTACCTGTACTTGCTCAGATGAAATGGGACAGGATTTGTTCTTGTAAATTTGGAGTTGTCAGGAAACCAGGGTGTTTCTTTGCTCACTGCATGGTTAGCAGGACCTCATTGGTGCCTGGGGGCTTCCTCTGCCCCTTTTTGCTGGCACAGGTGGCCAAATGACCCAGACTTCTTCCATCCTCCACGCTGAGAAACACCAGCCAGACAAACCCCTGCTCTCCCCAGGGACACACACACACACTCGCATGGCCAAAAATGCAGGGCAGGATGTGCAAATAGTAACAAGGAGTGTTGTAGAGGTGGGATTCAAAAGCCACGTGCTGGACCCGAAACCTGCTGTTCCACCCACCCCCTTGGGGTTTTGCTTTATCAGTTCCCACCTGGGGCTGGCACTTAAAATAGTCTTTGGAAATGAGATTTTTCACGGCTTTCTCCTCACATCACAGTGGCTGGAAACTTAAATACTAGGTAGGAGTCCACAGGTATTTGTGTCCACTGGAGGGGTTGAATTGCACCTGGGGTAGAAGCAAAGTCATTCCGGGGTGGTGCAGGCAGAAGTGAGGTTGCAAAGGAGAAGTGTTGAGTGCCCCATAGCTCCAGGCAGAGCAAAGCAAATCTGACTGTGGCTGAAAGCACGCTGGGAGGATGAGAAGTTATTAGTGGCGAGCACTTCAGGGATAACACGGAAGATACTGATTTAAATAAAAATCACCATAACGGCAGCTCTAACAGGACCCTGTGGGTCACTTGGAGGAGAATCAAAGGCAGCAGAGCTCCAGTGCTGCCACACTTGCAGCATTTCCTAGCTGCAAATATTGTGCTGGAGAAAGCCAGGACTGATGCCTGTGCTCCTGAGTGGACCAGGAGCAGGGACAGGGCCACGGGTGCTGTGCCAGGGTGTGCAGCACACACCGGGATGCCTCAAGAGCATCGCTGCAGCAGGGTTACCAACTCGACCCACCGTGACCCGCTAGGGCACGCCGGACCCTTTGCCGCGCTGCCGGGAGCCGCAGTGCAGGGAGATGGATATCTGTGATCTCAGCCAGTCGCGGGGCTGCGATGGAGGTCGGATTCCCAGGGTGTGAGTCAGCTGCGTTCCTCCCCAGGATCAGCGACCTGCACTGGGCTTCTGCGGCCTCGGCTGCCTCCAGCCTCCACGCTTGCGGTGATTAATTGCGCTGAGGATGCTCGGTTTGGGTGGACAAAGCAAAGGCTTGGGGCTGGGGAGCCAGCTTCAGCTGCTCATCCGTGGGAGAGGCGAAGAGCGGCTTCTTCATACCAGGAGTGCTTTTATCAATGGGGTGTGAAGGGGTGATAAAATGCTACCAGCTATCTCCATAGACAGCTAATCCATTGCTATGGATTTGTTGCTAGAGAATCCGGCAGACCCGTACAGTTCCTTGTAGCTGTCTGTAGCTCTCCTGCCGTGGCACAGCCACCTGCAACACCAACTGCTCTCATCACAATATGGAGCCGTGTTGTGCCGTGCTGTCGGCAAACAGAGACATGATGCAAGACAATAACCAAGCTGTCAAGATAAAATGGGTCTCAGCAGATAACAGAAGGGTTTCTCCACTCCAGGGATTTTTCGACTTGAAGTCTTTGGAGTTGTTCCTCCCGATCACTGCACTTCCATGGGAACTGGGCATTTTGCAGAGGAAACCTCACATGCCCTTCAGCTTTCCCATGGAATATGATGGGCATACCATCTGCTGGACCTGCGGCACAGCCAGCACGAGCTGCGCCAAGGTGGCTTCACATTACCAGACCTCTGTCACTGAGTCCCTTCCTGCTCGCGGGAATTCAGACCACCTGGAGCAGCTCCCTCTGCAAGGACACAGCTTCCCTGAGGCCAGCTCGCAGCCTGTTACTTGCATCGAGCAGCGTGTGTTGAGTGCAAGGCTCAATCCAGCGCATTCATGCACTAGAGTGGGTGAATGGAGATACCGATGCAGCCCACTGGGTTGCCTCAGGAGCATTACAGACCCGATCAGCATCAGCTGCTCTCTGAGGACGAGAGAAGATGGGCAAGCCCACCTGCTTGGTAAAGGTGCTGGGAGCAGTCAGGTGCCAGGAGCTGTGGCTGGGAGCTCCCTGGTGCTTTGCATAGAGTTTTCCGTGGTACCTCCGTCTCTGCTTGCACTCAGACTCTGCATAGAGACAGTCATTTGCATTTAATGTCGCAGTAAATGGTGTGTGAGGAATTTTTTCCAAATCAACACAACCTACTTGCAGGCATGGAGCTCCTGGAGCGGTGCTGCTGGTGCTTCTCAGGCCTCCAGCAGCATCCCAGTGCTCTGTAACCCCCTCAAGGTGCTCATTTCAACATGGAAAACCCCAAATGGGGCAAAACCAACGGAGGTGCTGCACAAGCAGACAAAACCCATCTGCCTGTGGCTGCAGAAGCCCTGCTGTCAGTAAGTCCCATCTAGCAGTACTATGAACCTGGTTTCAGGCACCATCTGCAGCAGGGATAAGGGTATTTCCAGCACGCTTGGAGGCTGTCTTGCAATGCTGGGATACTCTCCAACCAAATCACTTGGGTTCAGATTTCCACTAACCCTCCTCATTTCCTTATTTGTTTTAATCTCCCAGCAAAAATGAAACCGTCAGCTGCTTTGACCAGCTCCTTGCCTGGAATTAAATGAGTAACTCCTAACCACTGGTGGTCCTGGGCTGGCCTGTCACAGAGAGAGGATAGCAGAGAGTAAAATTGTAAGCAGGGAGCTGTGGCCAAACAAGCAGCCTTGTCCCTGAGCACTGCGAGATGACTGGACCTAGTGTCCTCATGCCACATGCAGATGCAGGTGTGGGCATCCCCTGCAGCATCCCTCTGACGTGGGATGCGAGGGAGATGTGGGGCACCACTGCTGCTGCCTGCCCTGCTGCCCGGACCCTGCCAGGGCGCTGCCCTGAATGAAATCCTCTTTCAGGTGCAGCAGAGCCCGGATTTAAAGGCTTCCAGTGGCAGGGAATTCAGTGGAGCCTTTGGCGAGCTCTTCCAGGGTTTAATTAGCTGTGTGTCAAAAACGTTCAGTGTTTTTCCTCTTTGAATCTGCGCAGCTTTGGCTTCATCCACTTGCTTTCATGCTGGCAGATGGAGGGTGAGGATGGTGGGGTTGAGCACCTCATCCACACCACTGAGCCTGGCTTTGCACCCCATGCCCACCCTGGGCAACAAAGGCATTTGGTGGGCATCGTGTTTGCAAAGTTAAGGGGCTTTCTAGCACAAATGCATTGGCTACCCACCCTGTAGAGCCATGAAGGTGCCGCAGGCAGTCGTGTACCCCATGTAGAGGAAAGACTTGATTTACCTTCCCCAGGTGTCTGTCTGTTGCCATCAAGCACAACAAGAGTTGAGACAGACTGCTTGACCCGGCCAACCCCCTTCCATATGGTTAAAGACAGATGAAGGCAACCCTGGGAGCATCAGCCCAGCCCTTCGGAGAGGTGAATCCACCCAGCTCTCCATAGCCTTCCTGCAAAGCCTCTCTCCCCAGGCTTGGCTCCCATCAGACTGTCCTCTAATCCCGCTGGCATCCCTCCTGACTCCAGGGGTCATGGAAGACAGGATCTGCCCCGCACACCTCCATGGCTGTGGGAGGAACAGCCCAGAGGGGATCACTGGGTTCAACAAGTAGGAGCTTGTGGATGTTTGAGCAGAAACAGACTCTGGGCCAAAGTGGTCAACGCAAGGGCGTTTTGTTAAAGCCACATGGGGAAAGGGCTCTGCAGCCACAGGCAGCTGCAGGCAGGTCCCAGCACAGCCCCCATGGGAAAACCATTAGCATCCCCCCTGTATGACACCATCGGCGCTAATGCCTCTGGATTACAAGCAGCACCAGGTCTCCAACAGGCTTTTTATCCCAACAGCCACCCAACAGCTGCTCCAGCACTGGGCGCAGCCTTGCCCCAGCGCATTGGTGCACGAGAGCTGAGCCTATGACTCAAGTTTTCTAAATACTGCCCTGTTTCCTGCCTTGAGAGGCATCCTGCATCGTGGGAGGCTTTTGTCCGTGCTGGGGCCAACATCCCCATCTTGGGTATAAACCTCCAACTCAGGCAGAGCCTTCCTGCCGTCTCCAGCTCTTTGGGATTTCAGGTGGCTTTCCTTACCGAGAGGTACTGGTAGAGTTACTTTTCATAGCACGTACGTGACGCGGAGTGGGATAGACCACTCCAGCACTGGCTGGCACATTATAAATCTCAGAAAAAAAAAAAAAATTAAAAATCCAAAGGGCCAGGAGGGTGGGGGGTGAAAAAAAGCAGAAGGAAGAGACCGTTTTCCCAGAGCCCAAAGCAGGCAAGGGTGGGGAAGGGGAAAGGCAGGGTCATATGGCTCACTGGGGCAGAGTGTGCAGTTGTTTATACTGGAAATGAGTTTCTGTTTATTGCAAGCTATGGTGGGGAGACCACAAAGTGAACGTAAAACAAAATGGGAAGGGTGTGGGGAAAGTCAGGGGAGGGGGAGCGGGTGCCTTTGACAAACTCCAGAAGTCACGTCCAGTAATAAATCAAGCCGGGATCTGTCCTGGGATACAGGACCCAGAACATCTGCTTGGGCTGCAGGGAAGCTGGGCGGGCGAGAAAGGTTCTCCCAGCCCTGACTGGGGCCAGGCGGAGGGACAGGGGCTTGGGCAGCTCATCTAACCGTGGGTGCTGAGCCTGGTGATGCTCACGTGCAGGCAGAGGTGGACTGAGCATGCGGGCTCACCAGGGTGCATGGGGAGATGCACACAGAGCTGAGGGATTTAGCAAGCATCTTTGGTCAGCCTCTCCATCCTCAGTGGCCATCCCTTGGCTTCTCTGTACCTCCATTCACTTGGCTGTAAGGTGGCACAGCGTCCTTTTCTCCCATTTATCACTTCTCCCAAGCTTTGCAACAAATGCCACATGGGAAGGCAACTCCCGCAATGTCTCAGGGTTGGGATATGGTGTAGGTGCCACCAGGCAGGGAGGTCCCCTGCCCTCTTCTGCCACACTGGCAATTAGTGTGTTAATGGGGCTGCTGGTGAAATCAGAGACAAATCTCCCGATAACCCCATCGGGGCCGGCATTGCATCCATTCTTTGTACAGGCTTTGAAGGTATTAAGTGCTAAGGATTTTGGTTTGACATCTGAATCCAGCTGCATTGTTGCAAGAAGCCCTTGCAGATTATTACTCTAGACCAAGCTTTCATATATAATCTATTGCCATGGGTTTAGTGCTTCAGAAGGGGTGATGGACATTTGTTTTGCAGATTTAAGCATTCCCCTCCTCTTCTTCCTTTTCTTTTCCCGTTCCTTGGAAAGGGGATCCTATTAGCCGCTGCAGATGACACAACGCATGCCAATACATTTGCAGCCCATTTGGCTCACAGCAAGGGCTGTGTTTGAGCTACAAACATCCCCAAGGGTCCAAGTAAAGCATTGGGATGGGGAGGAAAAATCAAGACCGTGTATCTGCCCTCCGGGTCCTTGCCCAGTTCTTGCGTTTCCAGCCCATATTAGTGCAGAAAGCGGTTAAGAGGCAGCCACCAAGATGCATGTGTGAGCTATGACCTCAAAAGTCATTTGCATTTCATTACACCGGGCCGTGGCTGAGCTGCCATGCCATAATGCTGTGGGTGCTGCTACAGGGAACTGCTCCCCAAAATTGCCCATGAACAACTTTCTGGGCACGGGGCAGGTACAAAGCTGTGCCTCCAGCATCTCCCTGGTGCAGACAAACCCCAGCTCCTCCTGTTAGTGGATCCTGGGTAGATTCAACCCCATGTCACTGCTGAAAAGGTCAGAAACTTTGGCAGCATCACAGCACTTCTCGACATATTCCAGGCGTGCTGCCCTCTTTCCCGTGCTGCTGATGCCATGGGTGCCATGGGACAGACCTGGCTGCACTGGCATTAACCCAGCCAGAGCTGCTTTCTCAGCTCCAGGAGAGGATGGCAAGATATTCGCATAAAACCAGACTGCCCTGCCCTGTCTATTTTTGGCCAGCACATCCTCGCAGCTCGCATCCGCAGCTGAGTCCCTGCTCTCAGACCTGTCCCCACTGCTCACCTCGTCTCTGAAGGCTGTTGAGCCATCTGCGTACGTTGAGAGTTGTCCCTGATGCAGGAGACAGATGCATTTTGCAGTGCATGCAGCAGCGGTGTGCTCTTGGTCCACGGCAGGGCAGTGGGGCACATGTGGGCCAGGATACTGCAGCATCCTTCTGCTGCTGGCAAGGTCCGGACTACGGGGCTTGCTCTTCTCCTGCAATCTTCTGTGCAACGCTTCAGAGAGCGCAGCAAAATCCTCCAGTGACTCTAATAGCTTTTCCCTCCAAAGCTCTAGAGTATTTCCCCCCCCCATCCCTGTGAAGTCACGCTTCAGGTCTGCTGAAATCCTATCAAATACCTCCTGAAATCCCCTGGAGCCCTTGTGACAGTTTATTGAGAGTCCAGGACTGTTTGACCTTGGAAGGGGTGAGAAAAGCAAGGGAAGAAAGAGCAGCCCTGGTCTTCCTTGCCAAACTCCTTGATCCTGCGCTGAGCCTCTTGCAGAGACCACAACCCAACCAGGAATCGGTCCCAGCTCATCGGTAGGGTATCGGGAAGCTGTGCCCTCCCCTCCTCTCCGCCCCAGGTCTCTTGAGGGTCTCCTGCTGCTTTAGGCAGTGCTGCTGTGTGCGCAGCGTGCTGCCTCCCCCAGATCGGCAGCAGTGCCCCCATCACCTGTGCCCGGTGCACGTCCTGACACCCCTCACCCTACCAAAAAGAGAGTTGGGGGACCTTCAGGTGACAGCTCAGTCCCCAGCTCTGGTGCTTGGTGTTTGCAGGAGGGTTGCCCACCCTGGGGGAGATCTGTGCTGGTGTTCCCCGCCATCCCTCAGGAAATAATTAAAATATTTATAACTGGTTTTTATAATGATAACTGCTTGTCATTTCTTCTCTGTTGGAAGCAAATCAGAGGATGTGTGAGAAGCCGCTGCCCTCCATGAGGAGGGACAGGCTGTGCTGAGCATCCAGGTTATCACTGCTGGGGCAAGGCTGGCAACAATGCTGTTCTTGCCACTGATCTGGTGCCGATACACTCAGGCAAACTGTGTTCGCTTCTGGGGGTTTCGTTATTAAAAGGCCATCAATGAATTACAGGGAGTCCAGGGGAAAATTGATTAAAGGATTAGAAGATAGCGTATGACCTAAAGGGGAGATTAAGGGAATTTAGTGAGGTGCTCACTGCAGAGCGGAGCTGGGGGAAGCAGGGAGGGAAGAAAACAAAAACAACCTTGCAAACATTTTACAGGTGATCATTAGAGCGGGTGAAAACAGTCGCTGCGAGTAATGGAGTCGGTTTGTGCTTCATGCTTCATTTTGCAAACTGTGGGCACTCAGGCAGGTGGGAAGGGGCTCCCCAGGCCCCTCGAGCTATTCGAGCTGCTCTGGCCGTGCACGCCAGGAGCGTCCCGTGGGGTTTGCTCGCTGCCACTTGTGGGGATTTCAGCGTCGAGCCAGGATTTCAGGAAGATAAGCATCATTTTCATAAAGCAAAGAGCCTTTTTTTAGCTCCATTTCTTTACAGATGTGCTGAATAATGGGACCTCCCTTGAAGTCGGCTGGGCTAAGGATGCAGCTATTACTTCCAAATGCAGTGAAGTTTGGGGTTGTGTGACTTACTCCATCCCAAGGATCTCATTGCCATAAGATAAGAATGAGGCCAGGGCCTGATTCAGGCCTGAGGATAAAAAAAAAATAGACATTCATAAAGAGAGCAGTGGTGTTGAGCGGTGGTGTTAGCTGAGCTGGCATCCCAGCCCACCCCTTCCAGAAACGCCACACTCCTCTCGGTTTCGTCCCTTTGAAAGATGCCTTTTGGGTGAGCTGCAGAAACTGATGCTCTGAAGTTGGGCTCCCTCCTCCTTCCTGCCTCTGCCCCGTGGTACGAGCAGTGCAGGGGAGGTTTTAGGCTTGAGCTGGGGACCCTCCTGCTGTTGGCAACATGCCTGACTGGTATTTTCTCAAAGCCAGAGAGTGGGCAGCTAAGGACCGGTGTGGAGACCTCATTTCCTGGGTCAAATTAAGCGTCTTCCCTGATGCACGTCATTAATGGGCTAGCAGCATCCCTAAGCAGCTTGAACAGCACCACCAACTAGAGCCACCCCCTGGGGTGTCTGTCTCAGCCCCATCCCCACCAGAATGCGGTGGTTGTGATTTTCCAGGCTATATTATGCAGAAGGACGTGTGGGATGGACCAAGTGGCTTCACGAGATGCGCCAAGGAGGCTGGCTGCTGCTGTGGGGACTTGCATGGATTCAGGGTGGGAACAGCATGGAAAGAAGCCATGCGAGGCTCCTTCTTATCCTGTGTCAGCTCTCCACAGCCAACTCCAGCATCTATCGTCAGACCTCTGGCTCCAGCCCAGCTGTTTTCGCAAGGTCCCTGCAGTTGGTTTCCCAGCAGGACCGTGCCAGTGACACGGAGCTGGGCAAAGCCGCCAGCATTGCTCATTCTCACACATGAAGGGCTGCACGGTCCCCAGGACAAGCGTAGGCTGCAGATCAGCCCCACAGAGCAGCATAGCGTTTCACCAGGAGAGCAGTGGTGCAGGGCAGAAGGGCAGTGTCGGGGGGATGTGGGTCGGTGGTCACGGGATGCTGAGTCTGCAGGAGTGAACCCGGATGCAATCCGGATAGCCAAACACAAGGTTGGCTCAAGGATGAGCAAATGGCTCTGCTGCCTTTGCAGACATCCGGTGCGCAGGGGATCTGCGCATACAGATTCCCACTTTCAGGTGGGAATCCCCTGTCCCAACTGAATCCACGGTGGAGCAGCCAGTGTAGGCTTGATGGCGCCTTGGGGTCTGTCTTGTCAGGGAATGGGAGCACAGCCTGCAGCGTTTCCTCTAGCGAAGTATGTGAGAGAAAAGAGGAGAGGGTGGTTTTCCATAAATGCTGAAGGAAAGAGGATTGAGGGTATGTCTGGTTACTAACTGCTCCTATCAGCTCCTCCTCCTGCCCAGGCAGGAGAATAAAAGCCCAGAAGTATCCCTTTCTCTTCTCCAGAGAGTCAGAAACCTCTTACTTCTTCCTATCCCTTCTCCGTGGGGTGAGAGATCCCTGTGCCAGCAGGTACCCCCCTCGCCGGGGTGGCACAGAGAGCAGCCTGTGGAAGAGCAGAGCAGAGAAGGGGATGCATCCAGGCTGCATCTTGAGAGGGATGAAGAGAGAAGAGATATTTTTGGAGAGCCGCTGGCTATTAGAGGCAGCCCACACTCCCCCACTGGGATTGATAGCTGGTAATATTCGTGGCTAGATTGTTGCTCGGTACATGACAAAGTGCCTGTAGCTTCCCTCCAGAGGCTCCTCCTGGATAAATATACAATTTCCAGGAGTTCTGGTGGGACAGCTTTGCCAAGGATACATGGCTGCTGATGGTCCCAGTTGTGTCTGATTGCACCTGGTATTTTCCCTGTCTTCTCCATCTGGAGAGGCTGGGGGATGGATTGCTTTCTTGCAGCCTTTAAATAAGATGATAGAGGGGGCAGGGGCATTGCATAGTGTAGATTGCATAGAAAAATTGTGCCTGGAGCTGGGAAAAGAGTGAGAAGGGGATGCTGAGTTCTCTTCTGCAACCCCCACAGGCATGGAGGCAGGGGCTGCCATGGCACAGACCCTCAGGATTCCCAGTACCTGTCGGGGAGCCCTTGGGGACACGCCACATGTCCCCTGCACAACCGAGCCCAGGAAGGGATGTTCCCTCTCTCTGTCTGGCAGCTTTATCAGCTGAGCTCCTGGAGGAGATTTCCGGGGCTCTGCACGGATTCGGGCTGCAAGGCTGCATGTTGCTCACAGCTGGTGCGGGCTGAGACGGTGCACAGCAGAAACCAACTTCCCAGCAGTTTTGGGCTGCCCCGATCAAGCCTTTTATTGAGAGGTACCAAGGGAAGCGGCCACTCCTCTCTGGAGATCAGGGTTGTAATGTGCTCCCACATGCACCGACCACAAGCTCCTTGGGGTGAGGAGCAGCTGCTGGGGCGCCTGTGTGAGCGCTAGGAAGCATTTTCCCCCTGTGTTGCCTTGCCACGGTGCATCCAGCCCCATGTCGAGGAGGAGGGCCCCTGGAAGCAGAAACTATTCTGGCAGGGACCAGAAAATCCCATGCAATTCATGCCCCGCACCCTTCCCGGCCATTTTATAAGGGACAGGCGCAGCATTTGGGTGGTAGTTGTGGGGGGCTTCAGGCTCTCCCCTCCCAAACCCCAGAGGTGGAAAACCCCATGGGGCTGCAGCCCCTTCCCCGCTGCCTGGGCATGGCAGCCTGGCACCCCAGGATGCTCCGGCCCCGAGCTGAGGGCAGGGACATGCTCTCCATCCCCAAGGAGCCTCCCTTGGTTGCGTTTGCCAGCACTTCCCCCTGGGAGCTGCACAGACCCTCACCCCATGTTGCTCCTCGGGTCTCCAGGAGTTGGACGGGGGCCCGGCACGCTCAGTCCCAGAGCAGCCGGTAAGGAGATTTGGTCATTACTGCCCGGGGCTATGTGCGAACCAGTGACCTGGCTCTGAAATGGTTTATGTTACAGGCAAATCCCCTCGCAGAGGTGTTGGGGGAGGAAAGCCGGCCTCACCGTGAACTCCCCCGGCGGGAGAGCAAATCCCAGCGCTGCAGCGGGCTTCCTGTGCCCGGCACGCCAGCCGTGTCCTGCCTGGCTGGGGTACCCCTGCCGGCTGTGCCGCACCGAGCACCCCGGGCCCCGGCCTCACTGGCGGTGCTACCGTTATACACAAAACAATAATCAGCTGCCGTAACGAGGATACGGAGTAGCTGAGCTGGCTTCCCTGCTGTTGTGCCGGCTCCAAGTAGAAACAGCTGCATTTGGTTTGGTTAAATGTTTTATTTACTCCCAATTATCCCAGATAACAGATTTGCTTTCTTTTGTTCAATATTTAATACTGTTTCGGAGCAAAGCTGCTCTTCGGTTTCTGATGGAGGACGGGAAGGTTAGGAGGGACCTTCTGCCGGGGTGAGGTCCCAAGTGAAGGCTGGAGGCGCCCGGCATCCATGCTGCGCATCGGTCCCTGCGGCATCCAGCCCAGCATCCTGGCCCGTGGGGACAAGGACACTTGCAGGAGCACAGTTGGGTTTGGGGTGCCGGCATGCCAGGCAGGATCTGCAGGGACCCGTGTGGGCTTTGCCCTGGGACAGCAGTGCTGCCCAGCACCGGCACTGCTGGAGGGACTGAGCGCTGCGGTGGAGAGCAAGCGGGTCCGTCATGGGTGCGGGATGCCTGATGGCTTCACCTGCCTAAATTACCTTCCTGCAGCACCCCGCACCTTGGGGACCATCTCTGGAGAGGGCTCCCGTGCCAGCTGGCCACCCCACCCCATGCCACGGTTGCCAGAACCCCTCTCCTCTTGCTCTTTCGCTGCTTTACCAGGCTTGCTTGCTAATTTTTTGAAGGCTTGAGAGCTGTCAGGTTTGAAGAGCACCTCTGCTGTGCTGCAAATAGCACGGCCCCGTGCAGTGCAGGATGAAGCAAACTCTGGTGAGCCTGTTATCACGGGGTCCTGCTGCGAGGCAGCTCTTAGGGCTAGGAGCTTGCACTGCGATGTGGGCTTAAAGCAGGGCTCTGAGCTCTCTCTTGTCCATGAGTAATGCCTCGCCCAAAAATTTACAGTGCTGCCTCTTGAATTTTCTGCAAGGGAAATGAGAAAATCCATAGCTTGGTTTACGAGCCCTAATCAGTGTAAAACAGGGCCTTTTAGAAATTTATCTTTTGCTGAGTCCACCTTTTTCTCCGGCACCTTCTGGGGAATAAATTCTTGCTCTTTGAGGCTGGGGAACTGCCTCATAGGTGGCGGCAGGGCCAGAAGACTTTGGTTACAGCCACAGGTGTCCCTTGCCCATTTTGGGAGCTCCTCGGGAGATGCTGCAGCATGAGGGTGTTGGGGCTGGGCTAGGTCCTGGCTAAATGTGGGCAACTCTGGTGTTCAGCTGGGGTGGCTCACATTCCAGAGGGATATATCTTCAGTGCCTAATTTCAATGGGGAGGAATGTCCTCCTGAAAATGTCCCTTGCTAAGGCTGTAGTGGCTTTGACTGGCAGAGACCTAAACCCTGTCTCCATCACTTGTCCTGCTCACCCAGGAGGTCAGTGAGGGACAAGCCCATCCTACCCTGTGCCCCTGCACCCCTGGGATCTCTAACACTCTCTCACACGAATATTGCCACATTAATTAAAAAAAAAAAAAAAAAAAAAACAAGCAAAAAACCAAAAAAAACACCCTTGCTAAATCCTTATTGAAAAAGGGGTGGTTACAAACATGATGTTCCCAGACTGCAGAAGCAGGATGCAAGGGAGCATTGCCTGCCTCCATACCGCCCCACCGCTGTCCTCTGTGCCATCCCTCATCCTCACCCTTTCCTAAGAACAGCTGGGACTAGGGGTAACAGAGCAAAATCAGAGTTTCTCCTTCCTCCCTTTCTCCAGCAAAAAAGCACAGCTGCATCCCAACATTTGGGGGGTGGAAGGGACCATCCCCAGCCACAGCCGTGCTGCATTCCAGCACAGGTGATGCACAGCAGGCGGATGCTCCCCTGATCCGCCGGGCAGTAGAAGTATTATTTATTCATCGTTGTTTTCTTTGTTGTTTCCTACCAGCCTGCTGTACACAGACAATTTTAGGAAAGCAACGTTAGATAAATAATACATCGTGCTTGCAGCCAGCATGTGCATAACAAAAGCATCTGCGTAGGTGAGTGCGCAGACACGCAGGGTGTGCTGCTCTTGTGCACGTGTGCCTGCCTGCTCGGGGCTGGCATCTCATGGCACCGTGGGTCCCCCGTTGTGCCCTCCCGCCTCTGCAGATTTGCTTTCGGTCGCCCGGGTGCCTTTTTACTTGCCGGCACCTGCCCGTCACCTGCAAGGTCATGGCTGTGGTGTGAAAGAGTCAGTGGGTGAGGATGCGGAGGGCGTGTTAGGCAGAGGCAAGATGTGGGGCAGCGGTCCTGCCGCGGGTGCTGGGGAGAAGCAGGGATGCTAACAGCGGGAATCTGGTGGCAGAACAGCGTCGGTGCTGGGGTTGTCCCCCCGTGCGGGGCAGCATGGGGCCCTGCGCGCAGGCAGGCTGTGTCACGGCTGTAGCTCAAGCACAAGTACGTGCTGCTCTCGAGGACCCCGGAGGCTGTGCTGGCCCGAGACAGGGATGATGAGTTACGCAAGCACACTGTAGGATCAGTATTCCCCAGCAGCCCAGCGCCTGAATGTGCCCCAAGTGCACCACAAGAAATACCTCTTCCAGAGGTGTTGGAGTGGCCTCTTAAAACTTTTATTGGTACTATTTTTTGTATCCCTCCACCTGTGGAGCAAGGCATCTTTAGTACGTTCAGCGCCCAGCAGGAGAGGAAAATTATAACTGATCCATTTCAGAAACCTCTAAAAATGACCTAAAATAACTTCCCTATATATAAAAATGCCACGATTTTAATGTCCATTATCTCATGACCTAGCAGGGCTAGGAAAAGCTATTGTAGATCATTTTTAGTGGTTTCTAAAATGGTTGGTCACACTTTTCCCCTGCACAGTGGGACTCAGGGTACAAGGATGACTAGGCTTTAGAGATGGGGAGGGAGACAAAAATGTGTGTCTGTGCTGATGCATCCAGAGCTCCTTCATCCTCAGGGACCACTTGTGCTCTCCCCAGCTCAGCAGTCGTGCTGGAGCTGGTCAAGCAACAGCTAATTCCAACAAGCCAGAGGGACAGCAATCGAATGGATGCAGAGCCTGGGGCACTGTGTGGTGGGAAAGCCCACCACATCCTGGCCACCAATCTTCTGCAGGGTCCGCAGAGACGATGACCCTGGCACCAGCTTTTGCTGCCTGTTGCAGCTGTGAATTTTGCCGGAGCATCGCACGGCTTGGGAGCAGTGTGCTGAGGTGGGATGCGCCCAGCTCTGGCACAGCCTTTCATCCCCTTGCCCCAAGTTTTCCCAGCAAGGCTGTGGTTGCAGCCCAAGCCGCTGAGAAGCCGCCACAGCCGGGCATTAAACACGCTGGGTTTGCAGAGAGGACATCAGCAGAGCGCGTGGGAGAAGTGGCTTCCTGCCATGCGAGAGGTTAATAGACAGATTAGAGAGGGCAGGCACTCTTTGCAACGAGGAAAGGAGCTCTGCCTTTACAGAGTTCAGCAGCTCCATGAGGCGACGGGGAAGTAAATATTTGCCCGGATTAGGGAGGCTGTGTGCAGGAGACCGAGGAGAAGTGCCCATGCAGGGGCAATGTGTTGCTCAGGCTGTTTTCAGCGTTGGGCAGGGGCTGAGAGCTGGACATCGGCTAGGGGAGGATGGAGGACATTGGAGGGGGACACCCGGCACCCAGAGGCACTGCCCAAAGCCTCAGGGCAGAAAAAGCCTGTAATGCTCCTTTGATGGCTTTGTTTTCCTCCACTGCCTTTCTTGCTTTCTCAATTGGCCCGACGAGCTGGCCCACATCCAAAGACAGCATTACGGAGCACCGATCGATCGGAGCCTGCAATTTTATTTGCTCTCTTTAAGAGCCTTTGATGGGCAGGTTGAGCTGTGCCGGCGAGCGCCTTTACTGGGAGAGGAGGGGAAAGGAACACGGTTGCAAGCCACCATCTCCTGTAGGGAGATGAGGACCCTGCCACTAGCTGGGAGAAGACACCATGGCGAGGTGGGGCAAAGACAGCCCTCCCAATGCACTGTAGCAGCTGAGGAGAGGCTTGCAGCCTTCTCCTTCATGATGCCTGGTGGATACGGTCATGGTCACCCACATGGTGTCATGGCCGCTGCCCAAGTGGCACATCGCATTGTCCCTGCACTCTTCCGTGGGGTGGACTTTCTGCCCATCAAGGTGGAAAGTGGGGCAGTTGCATGACATGCCCCTCACAAAACACCTGTGGCTCTGGGATTGGTGGCTCTTTGGAGAGATGGAGGTGGCAGGAGTGTCCCCATCCCTGCGCAGAAAGAGAGGGTGATGGCTGCAGCTAGACAGGCTTCATAGAGCAGCTTCCCTTCAGCGGCAGCAGGCTGAGGGTCCTGCAGGGGCACCAGTGTGGCAGAGATACAAGGGTCATTTTGTCCCTCTTCCCCAGGCTCTCTTTCCACCTCTGTCTTGCAAAAAGGCACCAGAGGATGAAAGGTGGAGGATGTTGTGGGCACAGAGGCTAGGGGCTGCATTTGGGGCCCCAGTCTTGGAGCAGAGGACAGGATCTTCAAGGCATTCATAGTTGTGAAAATGGGGTATCTTCAAAGGCTGCTGCAGAGTGGGGATGGAAGCGGGAGGCAGTTTGGGCAGCCCCCTCTCTCCCAGCAAAGCAAACCTGGAGGCACGAGCCTGCCGCAGCCAATGGAGGAATTAGCACAGATCGCCAAGAGCCGGATCCGGTGTAATACTGGAGACAACGGAGATAAATTATCCTCGGGCGGACTAATTGCGGCTCAGTAGCAGGGCAGCATCTGGGGTTTTGCGGGTAGGGCTGAACCTCCTTGGCGGGCAGGGACGGTGCAGGACTTTCGGGATGCTGGCAGAAGCTGCGGCACGGCCAGTGTGTGGGAGACTCAGGGCAGCATCCCCAGCATCCTTCCACCACCACCACCACCACCACCAGTACTTCCAGCCCCCAGCCCCGGTTTACCCGGGGGCCAGGCGGGTGCTGTGAGCCCACACTGCCACCACGCGGTCGCTCGCACCCCAAAGGCTGTCCCGAAATCGCCTGCACCCCTGCAACCCCTCCGAAACACCTCCCCGGGGGGGCATCCCTCTGTTGCCCCCCGCAAAGGGTGATGCTGCCCTGCGTCTGCTCCCGCCTCGCCCCGGGGGCGGCCGTGGGGCAGGGAGGAGATGAAGGAGCCGGGGAGGAGGAGGAGGATGGAGCTGTGGCAGGGATCAGGCTCTCGTCTCTGGCCTTGCGATTAGCCGCTCTGTTTTGCTGCGAAGGGTTTGCTTGAATAATTGAGCTGGGAAGCTCATTAACCAGGCTCTGGCCTTCGTCTGCCAGCTGAAGGCTGAAATAGCCATTAGGAGGAACACACGTCGCGGAACAGCACAGCCTCCCCTCCCTGCCGGCCCTCTCCCTCCCTCTCCCTCTCCCTCTGCCTCTCCCTGTCCCTCTCCCTCTGCCTCTCCCTCTCTCTCCCTGGCCCTCTCCTTCTCTCTCCCCCCTCCCTCTCCTTCCCTCTCCCTCTCCCTCTGCCTCTCCCTCTCCTGTCCTACGAAAATCTTACTATTCTTGTACCTATTTTGGGCAGGAAAAATGGCTTCTAAGCGGGAAGGGATGCACCTNCCCAGTGCAGCAAGGGCCTCCTTAGCTGACTTGCTGCATCCTTTACTCCTCTGGCATGGCGTGCAGAGGGGTGCTAGGCTGTGGCATGGCTTCCCTGCACCAGCGCCAGCATGGGCTGCTCCACAGCCAGCCACGGAGCACGCAGGCTGCCGTGGGATTTGTCATTTGCCCTTGCAGCCCTCGGGGCAAGGAGTTTCCCAGCCTGGGGGTGCTCCCTGAACTCCTGCATCACTGCATCCCGGTTTGCATCTCATTTTCGGTAAGGGCGGTGGGTAAAGGCACGTGCCTCAGCGTCAGGGAGGAGGGCAGTTAGCCGTGTGGTGGGGACCGCTGCCGGGGCTGTGGTGGGGTGGTGAGCAGTGACATCTGCACTGAGGCGGCCAGGTTTGCTAGGTTTGTTTCAAAACCTCTGCTTGGAGAGAGGATCATGTCCTGGGACATCCCAGGTGGATGCATGAGGATGAGGGCTAAGGACAGAAGGGAAAGAAGGACCATCACAGGTTTGGACAGCCTTTCTGAGGGAACCCTGGTGCACATCTGGCCCAGGGAGTGTATTTTATGGCAAGGTGCTGTGCCAGGGGGCTGCAGGTAGAGCCAAACTCTGCTCTCAGCAATGCAAGTGTCCAGGTACCAAGAGGACTTGACTTCAGTGTCAGTGCAGATAAGATTTTTGCCAACCTATAAGGGCAAAATTTATCAGCTGAAAGGTATCACAGCTCGTCATCCCCCACCCACTGGCCCTCAGCGTTTTGCAGAGTCTCCCTGCAGGCTGTGCTCCGGCAAAGAGCACCGAGGGCACCTATGTTTGGGAAAGCTGAGTGCAGTATGAACACTTGCTTGGGTTTAAAATCTCCTTCTGCCTCTAACCTCTAGGAGTGGCTGAGGAGGCCAGAGGTAGGCTGCTCCCCGCTGCCTGCTCTCATCCTGTCTCCAGTTGCCTCTGTGCCTCTGGGGAGGCAGAGCCTTGGGATGGGCTGTTCTGCCCTGCTGCTCGAGAGCATTAACACTGCCAGTCCTCGTGGAGAGGTGAATTTTCTCTGCTGGTTTCAGGTTGTTCCTCCTGATCTTACCATAAGTGCTCCTTCGTCCTCCCTTTGAGGGCCTCTGGTCTTTTGGAGGATCGTCCCTCAACAAGTTTATCACTCCTCAGGGACAGGGCAGAGCGAGACACGAGCGCTGCAGCATAATGGGGTCAAGAGGGCAGCACCTCCTCCCCATCAGCAACACCTCTGCCGCAGCCTTGAAGACAATTTCCCCTGGTACCTGCCAGCCTCCACTGCCATTCCATCTCTCATTAGAGCCGGTGAGCTGCCAGGGGAGAAGGTGAGCTGCTGTGCACAGCCCAGTCCAAAGCAAGGTCTCATGGGGGACGTGCAGCAGCAGACATGGGACAAAGGCACCCAGGTGATTTGAGCAGCCGATAAACACAGACCAGGCTCCCCTTGCAAACTGTGTCCCCTCCCGAGCTGGCAGCAGCTGGGAGTGAAGCAACATCCCCTTGTTCAGGACACGGTGACAACCCCACCTCGACGGGTAATTGCTCTTTCTCTTTCCCTGGCAGCCCCCCCAAAGGAGCCAGTGCTGATGTGCCGGTCCAACAACTACCCGAAGGGTTTCTACTGCAGCTGGCACCTGCCCACTCCCACCTACATCCCCAACTCCTTCAACATCTCTGTCATGTAAGTGCCTGGGAAGAAAGGGTGCAGTGGGGTGAGTTTTTGTCCCTGCATCCTGGAGCAGGTCCCAAGTAGTGCCGTGAAGTCTTGGGGCAGTGGGTCTGACCTGTGCTGAGTGTATGGGATCGGTGTCCCAGAAATGGGCCTGGGGAAGGATGCTCCAGGGACATCCAAACCAGACGCTTGGCACTGGGGCTTTGTTCCAAGAAAGTTCCAATTTACCCGGAGGGGACTAGGAAAGTCCCCAGCTCCTAGGTCATCTTTCCATGTGCTCCACGTCTGGCCTCTCTGCACCACTTGTCCCCAGTGGAGGTTGTGCCTGCTGTTTTTCGGCGCATTTGGCACAGCCATGCTCCCTTCTGCCATACTCTGGCTGCAGTTGGGCAGCAGCAGTGTCCCTCACCTGGAACTAGCATGGCATGGCAGCATCCCCCAGCGTGTGCCCGGGGTCTTGGCACAGCTCTTGTACAAGCTGGTGCTGCGCACTATCTTCTGGGGCTTTTGTCTCCAGCAGAAAGGAGACCCCGTTTCTCTCACAGGAGGGGCAGAGCCAGCCCCGAGCCAGCAGGGTCTCATCCTTCCCTCAGGGCCAGCGTCATCACAGTCTCTGTGCAGGCTTAGGGTAAAACATCACACGCATGAGCCTGCGAAATTCGCCAGCTGGAGGAAAGCAGCCCTTTGGCTGAAGCAGGGGCTGGTGCATGGGGACAGCAGGCAGCGCAGGGACACAGCACTGCTCCATCTGCCTCCTCCCTCCGGCAGCATGGGTGTATCACCACCCTGAGCACTGCTCCATGGGTAACAGCTCCTCTCGCCTTTACTTTCCAGACACGGCACAAGCGAGATGGTCTGCGAGAAGGATGTCTTTCTCAAAAACAGGTGTCACATCAGATACCTCCAGCTCTTCTCGACGGTGAAGTACAAGGTGACTCTGACAGTCACGAACGCCCTGGGCAAAAACTCCACCACTCTCACCTTTGACGAGTTCGCCATAGGTAACTTCCGCGGCAGCAACTGGCCTCTCTGAGACAGTGTTGGGGTTGGCTTGCTCTGTACGCAGCATCGCCCACCAGAGCGATGGGCCGGGGAAGGGGCAGACTCTCCAAGCGAAGCCTCTGCCCATCCATGCATGAGGTGGAGCCGGGGTCTGAGCCACGCTGGCATCCTCCCCATGCCCCCCTGACTCTCATGGCCCCGCTCTAAGTGATCTAAGTGATCATCTAAGTGATGCCGGCGCCTGAGCATCCTGGGGGAGCCAGGCAGGATGCCCACAGGCAGCTGCTGTGCTGGTCCCGTTGGTGGCCTGGTGCCCTGCCTGGTCCCATCCCCAGTGGTCCCGTCCTCCTGTGGTTGCTGAGTTCATCCCTGGTGGGGGCCAGGAGAGTGTCTGCTATGAACCAGGGCAGAGAGCTGTGGAACCAGTGTGGTCCAAATGGCATTGCCCTTCTTGCCCCTGTGAGTGTTCCTGAAAGAGAGGTTTGGTGTTTGTGCTGGAAGCAGAGTCATGGGAATTAGGATTGAAAGAGGAATTAAAATGTCCCATTCTCTTGGGAGGGATAAAGCCCTCCCTAAGTCATCCCCCACCAGCCCTTACCTAACATGCTCCTAAAAACCCTATTCTCCCACTTCACACCTCTTCACTGCCCCACCTGGGCAGCGGATGCTGTGCAATGTGGGACAGGGAGCAGGGGTCCTTGGGGGCCAGGCTGTCCATGCCACCAGCTGTACCGCAGGGATGCTGCCTGGCCACGTCTGGACCCACAGTGCAGATGCTTCTCTGACTGTGAAGGACTGGTGTGGACCGAGCAATTCAGCGCCAAGCACAGCAGAGCAGGGAGCTGGCACAGCACTTTTGCCACCAGCCAAAGGCAGATTACAGCCGGTGCTGTGACAAGGCTGTCCATCCTCAAAAGAACAGGAAAAATGGGAGAGAATAGAGTTCAGGAACACGTCGAAAAACAATTTGCTGGTTACATGTGGCAATTACTGGACCAGAAAAACAAATAAATGAATCCTTGAAGTGCAGCCAGCAGTCAGTCTTTGCCTTCAACGTGCTGCATGTCCCAGTCCTGAGCAGCTGGAAGTGCTGGAGTGCAAGAAGAGGAGCTCCACTGCTATCCTGGATTTTCCATTTCTACCCCAAATCCTGGAAAACATCAAACAAGAAACAAGGTGCCAGCTCTGAACAGAGCAGGGGAATTATGTTGGAGGAGGGACTGTCTTGCTATGTCCCTGCAGCTGCGGTCCTTATCTGAAGCTTGTATTCATCGGTGCCTTGCGGATGTTGATAACAAGGCAAGGAGCTTAGCAGGGAAGCGGTGGAGTTTCAGTCACTTGGGTGCCTTTAAATGGAAATTGTTGTGTTTGTGGAAGATACACTCCTTAAAAACGAAGGTAACCTCCAGCCTGCAGGGCCCAGGACAGCAATTAAGTTGCATTTTCCGAGTTCCTTGCATTCCCTCCTGCAGGAGTTCAGGGCATCATCCTGTAACATCTGCATCCCACCCATGCCCTGCCTGGCTTCCCAAACATCTGGTCCTCCGTCCAGCACACAAGGGCAACCCCCCAGGGAAGCACACCCAGCTGCGAGCCCGGGGCATCCCGGCACCAGCACAAGCCGGATCCAGCGCAGCGGTTTGGACTCGGGCCAGGTGGGAGGAGCGGTGGTGAGCGGAGGCCAGCGCTGCCCCCGGCCAGCCATCAGCATGGGTGCAGCATCACTGCCTCTTGCAAGAGTGCCTGGAGGGGTGCAGGGTGCCTGGACACGTCCCAGCAGTTGTGGTGGGAGATGAAACCCCCCCGGCAACACCTTGCCGTTGCTCTAGCACCCTCCAGGATGGTACTTGGGGAAGGGATGATGGCATGGTGCCGATAGGAAGGGCTTTGTCCTGCACCCTGGAGCCAGCCTGCTCCCATAAACACTTCAATATCTAGTGGCCTTAAAATCTCCAAGTGCTATACAGCTATGAAATTCTCCTCCTCGGCCACTGTGCGTAAGAAGCACGGAGGCGGTGGTGATGGAGTCTTCACGCAGGCAGTCGGCAGGCTTAGCGGAGTCATTATGGGATGAACTCAGCTGCCACCCATCACCAGCCACCTACCCTGAACGGAGCTTCTCCTTGCCCTGTCCCGGCCTTTCCAACTAAAACAAGTGCACTGCATTAGTGTATTCTGCCACGAAATTTTGCTCCAGGTTGCCCCACTCTCCTTGCAGAAACTTCTGCTTTTCAGTGTCTCTTCTGGCTCCCTGGGGCTGCAAACCCAGGTCTGTGTCCCAGGGTGGCGGCTGCCGGCAGTGTGGATCTAGCAGCCAGTAGGTTCCCTGGGAATCCCAGCATCAGTTGGGCTGAGATCTCATCTTGGAAGTTGTGCTGGGTTTCGCTCTGCTAGATGGAGGGATGGAAAACCTATGCCTCAGGACAAAGCCATTGCATCAACTCTGTTGGAAAAATGCTGTGTGGGAGCATTGCGATATGTGCATGCATCTTGCTAAAACGGAGAGACAGCGTCAACCAGCGACTGTGTGATGCTTCTGCTAAAATCCCGCGGTTGGGGATGTCAGAGCTCGCCTTGTGTTTTCCCCTTAGCCTAGAGAAAACCACCACACGTTCTGCATGGAAGTTGAACCCCAGGCGTGAAGCCCTGATCTCATGCCCTGGCTGGAGCCAACGCGAGGGCAGTGCAGGGCCGGTGGCTCTCCCTGCCGGCACCATCTGAGCCGGGAACAGATGCACTGCTGGGTCGGACCACCCACTCAGCCTGGGAAAACACAAAAAGCCCCCTGGGAAGGAGTGACCTCCTCCGGTTTTCCTTCCTCTCTCTTTCCTCCCTCCCTGGAGCCCCCAGCAGAAAATCCCTTCCCCAGCCGCTCAGAAGATGGGCTCTAATTGAGTGGAAAATGACTGGTACTTTCTTGTGCTATCCCGAGCCCATGCCTTGCTGGCGGTCGTGCCGTACTGGTTATTAGCAGCCAGCTGCAAGGGGTCACTCTGCATTGTCATTTTCAGTGATGACTGGAAAAGCACTTCCAGTGCTCGGGCCCCCATCTCTCGTTGGTAGGAGATCCGGGCTGCCTTCCTCCTCATCTTGCTCCTGGAAATTGTTTTCATAATTACGTCGTCTGCAAAGGTATCAATATTCATAAAGGTGAGCGCGGGGAGGGCAAGATTCTGCAAAGCCCTGCAGGCGTCAGGGCTCCAGCCCAAGGCAGGAGGAGGTGGGAAAGGGGCTGGGGGAGCTGGATGGGAGAGGGCCTTGAGGTCACGGAGGATTGAGGTGGTGCGTCAGAAGCTGCCACCTCCCTCCTGATGGCTGGGACAGCATGGGGACATTTGTGGCCCTCCAGGACACAACACACCTTCCTCGCTTGTGTTTCAGCCCAAGAACCAGGTAGCTGGTGCATGTGTCCCCCAGGAAAGCAGGGACATCACCACCACACAGCAAGACCAGCATCCCACCTCAGCACCTTTCTCCTCGTGTGAACCTGGCGCAAATCAGGAGGGGAAGATGCACAGCATTAAAAGGAGGAAGGTGGCCTTGGACGGGGCCTTGCAGCTGTGGGTGCCTTTGCCAAATCTGCCACCCATCCCTTGTGCGACCTTGGGAAGGTCATTTGGTCCTCCCAGTTCCGGCTCTGGGGCAATTAAGATGCAGAGCATCTCAAAGCGGGTGCATGAGGACAAACGTGGCCGTGTCTGTACGAAATTCAGAGTCTCTGAACACGGGTATGCAGTTGCCTAGGCAGAAGGTCAGTTCAATTCATACTACTTAGGGAGGCAGAATTAAATTACCTAGACTGACATTTGGCTAAGACATGGAGTTTAATGTCCCTCTGCTCATGGAAAATGCCAGGGGATATTTAATGGCCGCGAGGGATCCATTTTAGCGCTCACTGGAGAGGTGGGATGGGCGACAGGCCCCTCCATGCTGCAGGGTCTCAGCTGCCTTTCTGAGCCACTGGCTCCGTTTTGAGATGTGTCTAACGGCAGCCAGGGGCGATGGATAGCTGGAGACTCGCAGTTAAGCGTGAGTGTGCAGAGCCTTTAGGAGAAGCCGCTCTCCGCAGCTCTTGTTGCACGCTGAACCCTCCCTTGGACACGGCAGCCAAAAACCAAGCGGGAAGAGCTGCGAGTCGCCTGCCGGCCAAGTCCCCTTCCCAGGAATGTCTGATGATGCTCCCTCAGCTCTGCGGGATAATATTACATCTGGTTTTGTAGCCGCTTAACCAGTACTCAGTCTAATGCCCATCGTCCATTATTATTATTACTATTACTGCTTTTATTGCGTTACTGCCTGCAGGCCCTTGCCGAGGACACGGCTCTATTATGCTGGCTGATGTACAGCCAGACAGCCCCTGCCTCGCCATGTGCGGGATAAGCGCAGGCAGACAAAGGCCGGGGAAAGAGGAGCGCTCATCCCCCTGCACGCAGCAGGCACCCAGGAGGCTGCGGAGGATCAAGGACTCCTTCAAGGTCACATAGAAATCGGGGAGCTGGACGCATCCCGTCTCCCCTCGCTCCGCAGCTGGCCCTGGTGGAAACAGACCTGGTGTTTCCCATGATGAGCACAGCCTAAGGAGGTCTGTCCTAAGAGATGTAGGTCTGTCCTCGCTGGACCGGCTGACAGAGGTGCGGTCCCCTCTCCTGGCTCTTGCATCCCCACCGCCATGGAGGGACGTGGCAGGAACGGCTTTGGCTTTGTGCTTTCGGAGGGGCTGGCACTGCTGTGCTTTCAAGCCTGGGCAGGAGTCCCACGGATGGGGGGACACGTGGAGGTGGGGGCATGCCCATGGGACGCTGTTGGTTTTCCCATTAATCCGCAGTGCCGTTTGAAGGCTCGCCACAGCAGGGAGTGCAGCCCCTTGGACGGCTGGGCTCTGCCGAGCTCGCTCAGAGCCAGGGCAGCCCTCCCCTGCGTTCCAGGGGCAGTCTCCAGCCCGCAGGAGCGGGGCTGGGGGGTCACATCCCTTCAAAACGGGCAGGTGACTCCTGCTTCAGCATCAGGGCACCTTTTTTTATGCTTTCACCCAACACAACACAGTGGCATCTGTCATTGCTGCCCGAGCACATGTGTCCTACCTGGCATAGCTGCCTTTAAGCATCCCTCTGCCACGGCTTTAGGCTGGCACATCAAAAAGCAGGGTCAGGCTGCCCGCGTTACCCCAGGGAGTGTCCCATCGTGTCCGTCCCCAGCCTGGTGCTTTCCTTCCCAATTCCTTGCTGCAGAGCTGCAGTTCGCAGTCATCTGCATTCGTTCAGCCGAACAGACTTTTGTTTTGCAAACCGAGCCTGCCGAGCCAGCGCTGGATTTATACTTTTCCGTATGCATGTGGACTCCAAGTCCCTGTCGATGGAAGCTGATGTCCAGCCCGAGCCCAGGGATTCGAGGCGAGTGGAGGAATTGCGCAGCCATCTGGAGTAACTCTGCACGGCGCAGCCCCAGCAAGTTGTCCCTCCTGCCGAGGCTAAAGCTGTAAATGGAAAATTTTGTCCCATTCTGCCACAGAGAGGGGTTGATGGGAGCCAGGAGGTGGTACTAGGTACCCGTAGTCAGGCCCATGGGTGCTTGCCCACCAGGCACTCCCTGAGCCTCCGGGAGCACCCTCTGAGCGCTGGGTGCAGTGGGGATGGAGGGAGATATCCAGCCATCCTTGCACCCACCATGGCAGAGGGAAGGCGATGGGCCACAGGAGAGGCTGCCAAGGAGGTGGTGAAGATGTCGGTGAAGGAGGACTGCAGCAGGGGAGGACTGAGGAGAGGGAGATGGTGGTGTGCTACGTCTCAGGGGAAACAAGGGACAATTGCGGGTCCCACTAAGGTGGCTGGGCATTTCAGTGCCCCCCCTGTGCCTAGCCCACAGCCAAGAAAGCCGGTTTGAAAGCATCACAGGCTGGTTTCTCCAAAGAGGAGCAAGCAGTGGCGATGCAGGGAGGATGTCTTCCTGGAGACAGTTGCTGCAATGGCACCATCATCCTGGAGCAGAGATGGCAGTGAATGGCAGCACACACACGACCCCACTTGCAGCAGACTGGCCCCACATCAGTGCCTGGTCCCATACAGGTTCAAGCAGCGTGAGAGATGCCCTCCATGCATAGGGCAGGGCTGCAGGCAGCAGACAGGCAGGCTAATGAGGGAGCAGCTCACTTGCCACCACCACCTCCTTCCTCCCTCAGGGTAGGTGAAGCCCCCATGTGGGCATCGCCTCCTACCTGCAACAGGTGAACCCCTGGGGTCAACATGGAGGAGAAGACCTCTGAGTGCAGGTCAGGAGCTCTGCCAGGTGGAGAGGGGCTCCCAATGGCCCCAGTGTCGCTCCTCCATGCTTGGGAGTGGAGTTTGATGCTGGCACCTTCAGAAGCTGATGATCAAGGTGGGCAGAGCCAAGGGACCATTACTCAATCCAGAGATTTTCAGGGCAGGAGGGAACCATTGACCTTCATGCAGACTTTGGAGGGGGTTAAGAGCCATCCCAGAGCATGAGGACTCACGGGCACTGCTATTCCTAGAGTGCACAGAGAGCCCTCTTCCACCCCAGACACAGCGGTGCACCCAGGTCCCCCATGGGTGTACCCAAATCTTGGTGTTCTTGTAGCTTTGCTATTGCAAACTGGGAGTTTGAGCTGTCAGGAGTTGAGCAAACCCTTGGTGAGGAGCAAGGCTCGCTTGCAATGGGTAATGTTGTTCATCACAGCCTGTCTGTGATTTGCTCCCAGTACTCTAAAAGTAGCTGCAACTTCAAAGCACACTGCGTACTTCACACCCAATTAACATTCCCTTGATGCCCATATCCAAAAAGCAGAGCAGGGCTGGGAGAGAGATACCTGGGGTGGAAGATGACCACGGAAATCCTTCACCCTTTGCACATGTGCCAACACTTTGAATCCCCAGAACCCCAGCCCTAAACCCAAGGACCAAACTCTGCCGTGTTACAGTGACATAAGTGGGTTTGAATGTGGGTCAGACTCCCAGAAATCAGGAGGTGTGAGGAAAGTGCAAGATTTGGGCTTGGTGGGCTCCTCAGCCTGACCCAAGTCACCTTGGGGAGGGCTCTGTCCCGGCCAGCTTGTTTCCATGTGTCTCCAGCACTGGCATCTCCTTGACGGCGGTTATTTTGTGCCAGGAGAGATGTACCACTGACCTGGATAAGAAAAGGTGATTTGCATCTAATTAGTTTTGGAAAAGGATGTTGTGCACGTTGGCTGCTCTCCTTGGAAAGCACATGGTGCAAAGCCCAACCAGCTGTGCGGAGGGGTGTGAGGAAGGATGCCACGTTCAGAGCTTTACCAGCCACCATCTTCTCTTCCAGTAAAGCCGGACCCTCCGGAGAGCGTGGTGGCCAAACCTGTCCCCAATAACCCTCGGAGGCTGGAGGTGTCATGGCAAAACCCCTCGTCCTGGCCTGACCCCGAGTCCTTCCCGCTCAAGTTCTTCCTGCGGTATCGGCCCCTCATCCTGGACCAGTGGCAACACGTAAGCGATGCTGAGCTGGCCGGGAGGGGAGGGAGAGGGGGGAGCTGGCAGCTGGGAACAAGTTGCACTGGGAACAAGTGGTCAGGGACCAAAAAAAATGTCTATTTACCACCCAGGCAATGCACTCTCTTTTCCTCTCCTTCTCGTCCCTCCTCCTTTCTCTCTTCCTCTCCGTCTTTCTTTTAACTCATATTCTGCCTACGAATGGCTTAGCAGGCTCTCGCTGCTCCGCATTTTCATCTGCGGCCCCTATCTACTTTCCATACATATGTTCTGTATAAAACCTGCCAACGAGATGTAAAAGGCATTTAAAGTATAAATGTCACCACATTTAAATGCGCCTCTGCCACATTTAGATTTTGAACTGAAGATAAAATACCGCTCACCGTAACTCAGACCACAGTCACGGAGTGATTGCGGCGATGTTATCGTATTTCTTACTTTTATTTCTTGTTTCTTTAAAAAAAAAAAAGCCAGTGAAATCCTTGGCAGCCCAGAGGACAGATTTCGTTTGTTAGCTGCAGGGAGATAATAAATGGGCTTTTTTTTTTTTTTTTTTTTTTTTTTTTTTTTTGCCTCTGTGTGCTGTTTGCATGCTCGGCTTGTGAAGGAAAGCAATCTGCCACTCGAGGAGAGGTGCTGCTACGCTGGCATGGCTCATCCAGCATCCCCTCTGCGCCGAGCTGGGCTAGTCCAAAGCCAATTAGGCGCTTTGCCTGATAAAGCACTTTGCCCCCCTGAAAAAGACAAATAGGAGGCAGCACCCAGTACCCGGGGAGCTCACCTGCATTGTGGAGCCAAGCGGGGTTTTCTGCCGACCACCTCTTTTTGGGGAGACAAACATCTGAAAGAGAGGATAGGAGGCTTTGCTCATGTCTCTGCAAGGTGTCGGAGTCTTGGCGACTTTTTCTTTTTGCTTTGGTTGTTTTTCTTTGACGAGGCGGTGCTGCAGGTTGTGTTTCAGACTGAAGCGTTTGCTGATGGCTTTGAAAATCAGGGAAGGGTTGGGAGAGAGTTTTCCTGCTTGTCTCTTTGCTCTTCACTTCCCTCTGGGGAGCGGGAGAGCATCCGTGGAGCATCCAGAGGGGTAAGAAAGCAGAGCTGGAGTTTGGGTATTAGTTTGCTGTGTGTATGTCTTTTCACTTGGTGGAGAAATACTTCAATTGCAGAAGCTGTGAAAAAAAAGGGGAAGAATTAATAGGAAATACCAAGCGCAACATCAGTTTTCTCAAGGTGTGAAATTGTTGTGGAAAAAGCCAATGTTTTTATCCTGCCACAGCATGATCCAGCCAAGCACCCTGTAAATCCAGGGGTTTGCACCCAAAAATGGTGGGAGAGCCAGTGAGCTGCCTCCCGTCTCAACACCCTCAGGGTGGCTGGTCCCTCGGTTACTGGGTATTAGGTGTCATATTCACAGGGTCAAGCCGTGCCAGTCCCCACACCACAGGGCTTCTGAGGGCACGGTGAGGCCTTTCCATCAGTGCTCTCGGGCAGGCAGCCACGGTGGGAAACACATGGAGGTGTTGGTGACATCGGTGGAAGGGCCACCCTGGCTGGAAAAGGCAGTTCTAGGGCAGTAAAAACTTGATTTCTCCTATTTAAAGATATCCTGAGCTGCAGAGAGAGCTTGACATACCAGCCCTCATGGTGGGTGCAAGGAGGGCTGGGAAGGACTCAACTCCCCGCATCCCAGGAGGGCACAGCCATGCTGGGTACCGCTTTTAATCAATATCCCCTTGCAAGAGACATGTCCCCCATCACTGGCTGATGGAGGACAGTGCATTTGGGGAACAATTTGCTCAGTGAGCAAATGAAAACATTCAGAGAGTGAGGTACCAGGCTTGTTTTCTGACTCTGTGCCCTGCCGTCTGGGTAATGAAAAATCTGATTTGTGGATGATTTGAGGAAAACTGCCACTATTCATCAGATGAATTATTTGCGAAGCCTAATTCAATCAGCTCCCAAACACCAGGGGATGGCAGTGCTGCAGCAGCCGGAGCTGCTCCGACCCCAGATCCCCTCGACATGCTCAGCCTTCTTAGCGTAGTCAGGCACCCTGCAAATGCAGGGATTTGCATCCAAAATGAATCCCGCTGATGCCAGCGTGCTGGGAGCATAACCAATCAACGCTGAGCTTTTGCTCAAGCTTTGCTTGACCTATTGCTTGTTGGCATCTTGGGGCATGTCCCTGTTCCCCCAAACCCAGCCAGGAGAGGACATGCTCTAGTAGAGCCAAGCCTAGCTCAGCCATCCACCTCCTCTTATGGCGGTGGTGTTGGGTCTCTCCTGGAAGGGACAAGTTCCCTGAGAAAGGATGCAGTGGTTATGCATGCCACGCTTGTTTGGGGGTGTCTTAATTCTTGCTGAGGTGAAGGTATAAAATACTGAAAGGGAAGGTGCCAGGAGGAGGGGGCCAGTCTGTTTTCAGTGGTGCCCAGTGACAGGACAAGAGGTAACAGGCACAAAGTTGAACATAGGAAGTTCCATCTGAACATGAAGAGGAACTTCTTTCCTTTGAGGGTGGCAGAGCACTGGAACAGGCTGCCCAGGGAAGTGGTGGAGTCTCCAACACTGGAGACGTTCCAAACCCACCTGGACAACCTGCTGTAGGTGGTCCGGCTCTGGAAGGGGAGTTGGACTGGATGATCTCCAGAGGTCGCTCCAACCCCTATCATTTTGTGATTCTGTGATTCTGTGAATGTCTCCTACCACAGGCTGCCCCACATCTTGGCTCTTGCTGCCCCCACTGGCTCCTGGCACAGAAAAGCCAATGCCCACAACCTGCTTGCTGACAACAGGGCAGCCTGGGAGTGTGTCAGGGTGGGGAGAAGTCTCCATCAGCAGCCAGGAGGAGCTGGGTAGCCTCATGGTCTGGGGCATCCCTCTGTGCCCAAAGTCCCCATGCTGAGCCCTGTCCCTGCCTCCTCATGCCAACCCACCCGTGCACCAGCTGTGGGTTTTAAGCATCTCCTGCCACCCTCTTGGCATCCCTGCAGGAATCCTAGCACCCCCGGGGGACCAATCCCACAAGGGAGCTCCAGAGACTGCCCAGAGCCAGGAATATCCATGCAGGCCCCATTCACACGTGGCGTTTCTTGGCAGAAACAGCAGCTCCCCTTTCCCCCCTCCGCCTCCCATTATCTTTGCAGGGTCTGATTTATGCACAGCACCTCGGCAGGCAGGACCGAATGAGCACTAATAGGATCAGATGGATGTCGAGCTGTCGAATACCGTAGGGCCTGATTCAATCAGCATCTGCTTTCTCCCAGGCTCTTCCTTTCAGGATTTTAATAATGCCAGGGCTCGGCACCAGAAGATGAAGCCGTCCGTGGCGGGAGCGATGGATCTTATCGAGACCACCACTACGCGAGCTAGCCAGAAATGCAGTTTCACCCCCCAAGAGAGAGCCAGGCAATGCTTGGCCCAAGCATCCGCCGCCATCGAGCAATATCTGGGGCTGACCTAGAGCTGGGGGGGACACCCTCATCCCCTTCCCAGCGTTTTGCAAAGAGCCCCAGAATGCCATTTGCATTCCCTTTCTGCTGCTCAGCAGCGCCTTTCCTCTCAGGCCACTTAGCAGTTCTCGTGTTGCAGTTTGCTCTGGGAATTATGATGATGTGCTCTGGGAATTACTATCATGGATGATGATGATGAGTTTCCGTGTGAGCGTGCAGCAGGCCGTGTGCCGGATGCTCCTTGCAGCACCGTGACCGTGCCGCCTTGCAGCATCTCCCTCAAACCCGGCCACGGGCATTTCCCAGCTGTTCGGGATGCAGCCACGTCACATCGTGTCACATCGGGTGGCCACTGACTCCCCTCCGCCTCACCAGCACTGAGCTCGCTCTGAAACTCAGGCAACTTTAAAATCATACTCCTCCCCTTCTGGAAGAGGGGCTGGTGGTTTCTCTGCTGCCAAAAGAGAGATGGGATATTTGTAGCCTAAACAGGTTTTTTAGTCTCTCCTTTTGGCAGAATCTGCCCTTCTGTCTCCTAAATATAAAACATTAAATGTTTAGGGTATCCTTTATTTTTCTCCTGCTTTTAAGTTTGTAATTCAAGCCAGATTAGCGTGGTTTCCTCTTCTGTTTTATAGCCCCATCCTGGCCCCAAGCGAGCTCTCCTAATGCTCTCAGATGTTCCTCTAATGGCTTACCTAGGCTGGAACTGGATACCCTTTCCTAATGGATTGCTAATAGCCTGTTTCTGGTTTTACAGGCTCCTTCAGTTAACTCGCAACAGCAGCAATCGCCACGCTCATACGTGCGATCTCCCTGCAAGCACGTCTGCACGCTCACCCTGAGATGCAGGCGGGTGGCAGCATCCCGAGCATCTTTGGGGAGTCCAGCCCAGGATAGGTTTTGCACACAATTTTCTCTCACCCCGTAGCGCTTGCTGGAGCAAGATCTCCCCTCTTCACAGTTTTTGGTGGAAGATCTCATGTGCTGAGCACTGATCAGCTCAGTGCACGTCCCGGGAACGTGGCAAGGCTCAGAAGGTATTTCTTGAGCTGGCGGCCAGGCCAAGGGAGGATTTCCTCCTGTGGATTGCCAGCAATTTGCAGATGCCGTCGCGAAGTCTAATTGAACCCATTGGCTGTGCTGACAACATGAAATGTTAACGAACCGTGAGACGGGCTGCGCCTCAGATCTTGAGATTTGCAGTAAAAGGTCATGAGATATTTAAAGCTAATAATGTGGTTGGGTTCTCTCCTTCCTCTTCTGTTTTGGAAGCATTACAGCCACATACATGAGCATTTGCAAAGGCTGGAAATGTCCTTCTTTGGAAAAGCAAGCAGAGGTGCTTCCACCGTCCCAGGATTTTAGGAGCTGCGGCCACAGAGCCCGTGATACATCTGTTCCAGCTCCACTGCTGAGCAGCTCTGATCTGGGAAAATGGTGGGGATTTGGGAACAGGAATGGGCAACTTGTGAGTACTGCCAAATATTTAGTGGTTGGGTTGGTTGGTATGAGGAGGACATGGTCCTCCGGGCCAGCCACTGTCACTCACGTCCGGGGTGGCTGCCAGGGCGGGCTCAGGCTCGTCTCCCAAGGCAAAGCAACATTTTTCGGTCAAATAGGTGGATCTCACAGGCAGTCTCTGGCAGTTGCCACATTGGGGCAGCCTGAAATAACCTGAAGGTGTGCGCTAATGTGTATCCTGCCTGCGACCGGCAAGGGGGCGGGATGGAGATGGGGAAGGCAATTAGTGCCACCGCCTGCCGCAGCTGCGTCCCCGTTGGCGCGGCAGCAATGTCACTTTGCGGCGGGCACGCTTCTTTGCGCCCATTTGCATCCCCCCCGTGCCTCTGCCACTTCGCCTTTGTTCCCCCCTCTTTGCAAGGCAACCTTGGCAGGGAGGTCACCCTGAGCGAGCTGGGTTACAGCTTCACGCCTGGTAGCTTTTATTGCGGCACTTCTCTCCCTCCCCTCCTGGCTGCAAAGTCAGTGATTACGAAAGAAGAAAAAAAAAAAGAATTAATAGGTGGGAGCAAAATGTTGAGGCTGTAGTAGTGTGGCTTGCAGCTTGGCATGGGGCAGGCAGGGATGGAGCAGAGGGTGGCGCGGAGGAGGATGGAGGTGGGAAATGCTCAGAAATCACCTTTTCCGTCACCTGCCCCGCTCCAGGGGTGGAGCCAGGCTTGGGACCCTCGGCTGGCACTGCCTGGGTGCTCTCAGCCCGCCTCGGAAACTGCTAGCCACCTAAAAGTACTGGGCAGCCAGCAGGATCAGTCCTCCGAAGGTGCACCAGCTACTTGCAGGTAGGATGGCACTGGCAAGGTTGGCTTTCCCCTGCAGACCACGCCAGGCAGCTGCCTGTGCCCTGGCGATGCCCACACACAAGCTGCCCCCATCTGCTTTCACCCCCAGCCCACTGCATCAGCACGGTAAATGCGTCTGCGGGCAGCCCGTGCCGGTGCCGGGCTGGTGCTGAGCACCCTGAGTATCCCCAATCCCATCCTCCCTGCGGCCGCGAAGGAAAGCAAGCTCTGCCAGTTGAAACTTGGCAGCAGGGGACAGAGCATCCGGGGAAGGAGTCCCCGTTATTAAAGAGCTTACAGCTCCGCTTTCAAAGATGCTCTTTATTTTAAGCCAGGAGGGAGCCGTTCAGCCACATCTGGTGCAACACAGCCCAGGCTGCTGAGGAGCCCTGCGATAACTCGTCCTCCCGGATGGGCAGCGGGGCCGAGCTATGTGCAGCAGCCTTTTTTCCTTTTTTTTTTGAGGGGGGTGTAAAATGACAGAAGGGACCGTAGCTGAGACCCTGCTGGGCTCCTCCGCTACGTGGCTGGCGGAGAATAAGCTTTTAGTTATTCCAGAGTCTGGTCAGAAAGTTTTGTCTGGGGTTAGCCCAACTGATTCCTGCGGCGCTGCGGAAGGAGGAGGTATGTGGGGACTCGTTTATTAGTAATGAATGTCAGACCGATTTGCTCTCCAGGCGCGGCTTTGAAAGGGAAAAAGCAAAACTTTTTTTTTTTTTTCTGCTTGGTGACGTCTTTTCGTGGGCTGGAGTGTCCGCTTGCAGCAACCCTCCTGCACTTCCCAGCAGCAGGGCAGCTTGCCTGGGGGTTACTCTTGCTTTTGGTTTAGCCTCTTCCCCCGGGCAGGTGGGAGCCGGGATCCCCCTGCAATCACAGGGACTGACGGCACCAAAACCAGCAGTTACTTGTGTAGCCTGAGTCCCTGCAAAGCTGAGGATCTGGCCACTTGTTGCAGGGAAAAGAGGACGTAAAATCAAGTCCACTGGGTGCCCCGTCCCCCTCCCAATTCTGATTTCCCCCATTTTCCAGGATAACCCCGCTGGATATCATCTCCAGCGGTGAGATGCATGGCAGACCCGGGCTGTGCTCTTACAAAGTGTTTCCTTCCGCTCTCTCCCGCTCGCTGTGGGTGGCACGAGCTGTGTGAGCAGATCCCCTTCACCCTACGATAACCAGTGTGGGGGGGGCTCCTTTTATTTTGGGGAAGGTAGGCTCATCCAGGCTTAATACCACATGGGGGACAGGGATGTTGTCTCTATCCCGGCACGCACGGAGGTGGTGCATCCCTGACTGAGGGGTGCCCGCCTCCCTATCCCTGTGTGGCCAGCTTCCTGGCAGAGGAGCACCCCCTTCCCATGCTGGGAGCCGTGATAGGGAGACGCAGGTGTCAAGGAATGGAAAGCAGAGCTCCTGCTGCCGTGATGGAACTGGCAAACACATTTTCATATGGGATGTAGAGAAGGACAAATCTGATTTCCCCTTTTCCCACTCCACCTCCTTCCAACACACAGTAGCCCCCAGCCTGGCTGCTGGGGCAGGAAGGGCTGGGGTTTTCTTCTCTTCCATCCCCTTCCAAAGGCCATCAGGTCTTCAGACCTGCCTGTGCGTCACCCTCATCACAAGCAAATGCTATGTGGTACTGTTGGACCAGGAGCAGATCTGGGGTGGGAAAGAGCACAGTGACCTTTGCTACTGCTGGGCCACCCTGGCAGGGTGGGCTGGGGGCAGTGGGAGTCGGGGGGGGACCCCAGGGCCAGGAGGAGGGAATGGCTTCCTTAACGCCTGCTGTGCCAAGCACTGCAAGGCGGTGCCGCCGGTCTGCGGGCAGGGACTGGGACATGGGTGTCCCCTGTTGAGGTGCATGGTGTGGATGTCCCCAGGCCTCCAGCACAGGTGCAGGGGGCTAGTAGCATGGACAGGGGAAAGTCAAGCACTGGTAAGTCCTCCCCTCCACCTGCCCTGGGTGTCTGTGCCCATCCCATCAATGTGGCCCTCTCCCTGAGCTCATCCTGGCGCCTGGGACTGTGGGTGGGCACTGGCCACCCCTCCACAGCCCCATTATCTTTCCAGGCAGGTTGATTGGCCACAGCAGGGTAATGGGATCCCAGCCCACACAGTCCTCAGCAAGCTGTCAGCTGAATTACTGGGTTCAAGGGCTTTTTTCATTTCTCTCTCTCTCTCTGGTTTTTTTGGTGGGGTTTTTTTTTTGGTTGGTTTTTGTTTTTTTGGTTTTTTGGGTTTTTTTTGCAATGCTAATAGCTCTGCATTGCACTGGCTACTGATCCCTCATTAATCTGGGCAGCGCTTCACAGCCAGCCGGAGTGACTTTTGGCAGGTGCACAAAGGCAGGCAGCAACACACACACCCGACCCCCTGGCCAAAAAAATTACCATGCGCAGCTTTCCTCCAACTTTTGTCTCTGTGTGGCGGGGACACGGATTAAGGAATTTCTCCCTCTGCCTTTGATGCTGTGTGTCCATCCGTCCCCCCACAACCTCCCCAGTGTCGTTCCGCCCCCCCTCCCCAGCTCTCCCTGTCTGTGACCAGTTGGACCTGGTCCCCGTGTGCTTTCCCATCTGCTGCTGCACTTCTGTGCTGAGCCACAGGCACCCAAACAGTGACTTTCTCACCCACCATGGCAAGTGTTGGATGTGCCCGCTGGCTGCCCAGCTCAGAAGTCCTGCCTGCAGACATCATGTGTGTGGGGAAAGGTGGGTGCTGTCATCTACGCCTTCTCTTTTTGTCTGCTGTCTAAAGAGGAGGTCCCATGCATCCCAGGTAGCATCATCCCATGTCCTACAAGGAAGGTCCTCCACGTCCTCCAGCCTGGTTCCTGGGGGAATATCTACACCCAGGCAAGGCACACCCCTGTGCCTGCGACACCTTATCTGCAAACAGTTGCAGGCTGGCTGCAGACGGGGAGAGGCAGGAATTGCTCCCAAGAGGAAGCGCTCGCCCAGCTGGGAGGGCTTTTTGGGCTGGAGAACATGCTCTGGATGGAGCAGCATCCTGGCCAGCCCAGCAGGACCTCAGTGGGGATGGCCTGCCTGCAGCCTGCTTGCTGCAGGGCTCGGGGAACAGCCAGGGTGGGAATCAGATGATGCTGAAAGACCTAGAGAGACCCACACACTAGCTGGATAATGCCAGCATCTTTCTGAGCCCTGTGCTCATTCCCTGCTTCCAGGGCACCCCCGGCTCAGCACAGGCAAAGCCAGGAGAAACAGGCTGACAGGGGGCTGGCAGCTCACCCAGCGAGGTTTCATTTAATTTAGTTGTCATTAGGAATTAATTGAGCTTGATCACCATGGCATTGCCATCCAAATTGGTGGTTGCCACCCAACAGCTCTGAGCCGATCCCATGCAGGCAGGTCCCTGCGGTGTGTTGTGCACGGTGCTGCACAGGCTCCCCTGCCCGCAAGCAGCACGCCTGTGAGCAGGGACCAGAGTCGGTGGCAGAGGCACGAATCCCAGGGTCTGGGTGGCAGGGACAGCCTCACCGTGCAACAAGGCTGCTTAGCTCTGCTGGGTGCAGAGGTGGGTGCAAAGAGCCCTTCACCTCTGAGGACCCTCATCCAGCTTGGGTTTTGTTCCTGGGCTGAGGAGGACTGGAGTGTGGTGGAGTTAGTGAGATGGTTGTCAGCCAAGACCCCCCATGCTAGGGGCTGGAGGATGCACAGCCGTGTCCTGCAGGAGGGACTGGCATAGAATCATGCAGTAGTTTGGGTTGGGAGGGACCTTTAAAGGTCATCTAGTCGAACCCATCTGCAATGAGCAGGAACATCTTCAGAGCCCCCCCCCAGCCTGACTTTAAATGCAGGGATGGGGCATCTACCACATCTCTGGGCAACTTGGGACAGTGTTTCACCATCCTCAGCATCAAAAAATTTCTTCCTTATCTCTAGTCTGAATCTGCCCGCTTAGTTTAAACCCATTACTTGTCCTCTTACAACAGGCCCTGCTAAAAAGTCTTCTTCTTCTGGCCCTTCTGCCCACATCTCACAGGATTTCAGTTTTCACCTATCCCATAAGTGAAATGGACTAAAACCCTTCTCCTGCAGGATGGGCTGTGCCCAGCCCTGGGCTGGGAGCAGGTAGCCCTCCGGTATAGGCTGTGCTGGGGACCAGCAAGCTGCTAAGCAGGACTGCTCTAAGCCTGACCCCATTAGCTGGACAAGAGACAACACCTGTGACCCCAGGGCTGGTCCTCAGCCTCTTTGGCATGCTGGAAACTCGGGGTGACCCTGCACAGAGCCTCACTGGGGTCACTGGGCTCATCTACCTGCCAAGCTCTGACCTCAGACCCCCTTGGTGGGCACCTCGACCAGCTGCCCCACTGCCAACGGGACAGACCCAATGGTGAGACTCATGGTGCAGTGGCAAGGTGTCCCCTGGATGGTAAGGGATGGACTCAGGCATCAGCTGTCCCAGTGCTTTGGCTAAGTGGGGTTCAGGACTCAGGCATGTCTCGGCTGGGCACAAGCCCTGCAGTGAAACCATTGGCATCCAGTTTGCGTCCCACCGGTGCCGTGCGTGTCAGCCTGGAGCCAGTCGTGCAACCAGGGGTAGGACTTGGCCTCCCCCCATCCAGACCCAAAATCTGCAGCCGTTGGGCAGACACACACCTTCGTCTGCCCAGCTCCACTGATGAGGTTTGGTAGCAGCTTCGTGCCTCGCAGGTGGCAGGCGGCCATTTGCTCCCCAACACTCGAGGGACCAGCCAGCCCTGCCTCCAGATGTGCTCCAGATGTGGGGCTCTTGTGGGGTCTGGCTGGGTGGCATGGGCAGCTGGGAGTGCAGAACCCAAGAGCCCCGCTTTGCCGGGTGGCAGGATGCGGCCCTGAGAGAGGGAATAGGGGTGGAGCTGGTGCAAGAAAGCAAAAGTGCCCCCTTCCCTGTTACGGATCCTCCAGAGCAGCTGTAAAACGTAGGTGGGCTGCAGTTTGCATGCCAAAGGCATTAAATCTGTGCTGGGGCATTGCATGTGCTGTACTGGGGGGACTGGAAAAGGGCTGGGTCTTTCTCAGGGGAGGTTCCTGCTTTTCAGGTACCCCTGAAAGCAGCAGGGTGATGAGATTAACCACACCAGCCACTGGCCAGGCCATCACACACATCCTTGGTGTGCAAACCATGCCTGCATGTGTAAAGCTGCGGTGCCAGCGCAGCCTCAGGTGCATTGGCCCCCGTACCCCCAGGCATCCTGACAGTGCAGCGTTTCTCTCTTTGGGCTTCAGGATGCGATCAAGGATCAGGCAGAAGTTTCCAGCTCCTTCTTGCTCCTGTTGCTGAACTGGGTTCTTAATAAAATTCAGCTGTTGGTGCTCCCCGAGGTGGTGGGATCCTGTGCCTGACCTTCTCCCAGGTGGCTGGGCAGATGTGGAGGACTCCATGCAGGTTGCTCCATGAAGTTCCTCCCACCCACGAAGTGCCACCTATTCTGCTTGAGCGTGAGCCCCTGGCTGGGCACCGATGATCACAGATGGGCTGCATCAAACCCACACCCTCCGTCATGCCCCCAGCATCTTTATTATCCACATGTGTCTGGAGGGAAGGTGGTTTGTGTCAGTCAGGGCATGGAGGAAGGACAAGGGGTGCCCCGTGTCCCCCCATACCATGCATAGGCAGAGCAGGGTGGGGAATGGAGCTGGCAGCATGTTGGTCCTCAGCTTTACAGACTGGGTTGAAGGCAATCTCCCACGCAGCCTCTGTGGGATGCTCCTGCCCTAGTTCCCTCTCTGCCCTCTGGACTCCAAGGCCAAGCCTGGCTCCATCCCTGGAAGGTCACTTGGGTGCTGCGCCCTCCTACTCTGTCAGCCAGGCGTATTTGCTCACCGGTGGCCATGCGATGGGGATGTGTCCTGCTGAGCACCTGCATGTCCCTGTCCTCTAGCCAAGCTCCAAGCAGATCAGAGATCCCTGGAAGGTGTGGACGGAGTCTTGGGTTAAACCATGGCAGCCACGTCTGCAGGAGGACAGCAGGACCTCCTGTGGCCCAGGCAGCAGTGCCAACAGGGCAGAGGGAATTTTTCTAGGAAAAGATGGCTGGACACAGCTTGATCCTTGTCCAAGGGCCCAGCCAGAGGGATGCAAGCCAAGTCAGTGGGACTCCAGCAGGCACAGGAGCAGGGTGGCCAGAGGTGTGCTGGTGGGGGAAGCCTCCTCTCAGCACTGGCAGTGATGCCCAGAAAGCCCAAACATGTCTGAGTGGAGCCTGCCCACACATCTGCTAGTTTCTGGTGACCTCTAGAGGAAGCTGCTCCACTCCAACACTGCAGGTTTGGTAGCGGGACAGGGTCTCGCCAGACCTTTGGCACTGGCGCAGCTGGAGCATTCTCACTCTGCATCTCTGCCCTGGGCTCATGCCTCTGCCCAAAACCCCGTAGCAATTCCCAAAGTGTTGCAAAAAAAAAAGGTGTTATCATCCTCTTGCCGAGCTAAACTCGTTGATCATTTTACATCTCCTGCTGCTGGGGGGGTTCCTCTGACCGCCCTCCCCTCTCTGCTGCTGCCTTCAGGTCGAGCTGTCGGATGGGACATCGCACACCATCACAGACGCCTATGCTGGCAAGGAGTACATCATCCAGGTGGCGGCCAAAGACAACGACATCGGCACGTGGAGTGACTGGAGCGTGGCCGTCCATGCCACCCCCTGGACGGAGGAGCCCAAGCATCTCACCACGGAGGCCCAGGTCACAGGTGAGAGACCCCCTCCCCAGTGCAAACAGGCTGTGCCCACAATGCGGGGGAATCCAGGAGTCCTGGCTGAGGGTCCTCCCTGCCCAGCTCTGTGCAAGTTTCATCCCCAGATGAGGAGATCTGCCCTAACACCCAAGTCAGGGGGGGCTGCAGACTTTCACCTTACACTTTGCCCCCCACCCATGACCCTGGAAATAGGTGCAGCCGTGGTCTGAGGAGTGCTGACTCAGCTCTCCTGGCTCCAGCACCCTCCTCGCCAGGATGCTTTGGATGTGATAGTGAAACTGGGGTATTAGTATTATCATTGTTTATATTATTATTATTATTATTATTATTATTATTATTACCACCACCACCTGGAGCACTGCCACCTCTCCAGCCCTCCCTCTTCAGTTCTACCCCCTCCACACCTCCGACCCCGCACAATGGCTCGGAGCGATGCCAATTTGAAATAGAAGCCGCAAAGTTAACAAGCCTCTGTTTCTAGGAAAGAGCTGGGACTGTGTCCAAATGGGCGTTATCAGCCCTCCGTTTCCCAGAAGGGCCGGAGCGGACCCTGCACTGGTTCCCCTGGCTGGCACCGGTGGGGACGGGGGAAGCGCTGGTGTGCAGGCAGGCAGCGACAAGGCTTCTAGTCGTGGCCACATGTGCGAGCTGGCCAGATGTGCCTGTGGGGAGGGGGGATGCTCAGTGCCCCCCCACCCCACCCTCCAAGCCCAGCAGAGCACCTGGGGATTCAGGCAGCACCAGGGATTCGCAGCCCCTCATCCCAGCGGGGTAAACCCCTGCAAGGAGGGCAGGCACACCACGCTGGTGTCAGGGCTTCACTCCTGTACCTGCCTGCGTCGTGCTACATGCAATACCGCTTCAAACGGCACCCGCCTGCTCCCTGTGCAGGCACACACGTGTCCCTCACACACGTGTCCCCATGCACTCAGGACCCTGTGCACACACATGTCCCATGGCTGCAGCCATGCAGGGATGATGCATGACACCCCAGCTCTGGGGCTCAGCCTTGGTGTGGCACCTCGGTGGGGTCTGAAAGATGCCAAGACAGACCACCCCCTGTGGCCTCTGGTGTGTCCCCCCACGCCAGACTGTCTGGCCAGTGTGGCCGAAGCTGCCCCAGCCTGACTGCCCATCCGTGCTCTCCCTGCAACCCTACAGCCCTCTGCGGGGACAGACACCTCATCTGGTCCCGCACGGTGGAGGACAAGCCAGGCATTCCCCGGGAGGGGGATGCTCTCTGCTGAGCACTCGGGGCCATGTTGTCATGACCCCTTCACCAAAATTCCCAAAATGGTGATGCCCAGAGGATCACCATCCTGCCCATCACCTGGGCAGGATGGGGCCGGGAGGGATGTCCAGCTCTGCCTGGTGGTGTGAGCATCTCCGAGCAGTAGGTCCAGTAGTCAGAGCAGGGAAAGTCTCATGGACCACACTATCCCCTGGCTTATCATTTCAGCCCTCCGGCTCAGCCCTAGCAGTGAGAGGGGCAGTTTGGGGATGAGACAGTCCCCACCAGCAGGGGAGCAGGGCTGCCCTGATGGGATGCATCCCGGGATACCCCAGCTCCCCTTGCCATCCGCTCTCCCTCCCCACAGAGACGACAAGCGCTAGCACCTCCTCTTTCATGCCGCCCCCCACCACCAAGATCTACGACAAGGGCGCCGTGGTGGGCAGCGGGGCCGTGGCAGTGTGTTGGACAGCTGGACTGGTCTTGGCTGCCTATGGTGTCCTCTTTATTTAGTGAGTATACCTCCCAAACTGGGGGCGTGGGAGATGGGGTGTGGGTGCTGGGAGGGGGCAGGGGTATGGGGACCCCAGGAGCTCCAGCGGAGTTGGGAAGGGGATGCTCCAACCAGTATGTGAGTGAAGGGCACTGAGAATGAGCCATTTGGGGTTTTTTTGCAGTTTTTTGCAAACGCACCAAATCTGGCTGCTGTTCCAGAGTGAGTGTTCTGGTGGAGGTGGCAAAAATGCTTTTTCAAACATTTTCTGCGAAGCCAGCAAAGGGGTCAGTCTTCAGTGCCTCGTTGTCAGCCCACCTCCCTCCTCCCCACTGCAGATTTTTAAGAGGCAAAGAAAGCATGGGGAAATCTATGGCCTTTGCGTAGTGATGGAAGCGAATTTGTCCAGGATCAGAAAATTCAAGGATGCATCTCAAAAATGTCCTTGGGCAGGGTCCGTCACTGGGAGGAGGAGGTGGAAGTGATGGGTTTGGGCACCTGGGTTCTGGGAAGGGGTGAGCTTCCCTGTGGAAAAAGGTCAAATTCTGCTCAGCATCGGCCCTTGGTGGCCGACGAAGGCTGAGTCTGGAGCAGGACCACTGATCCCTCTCCTCCCCGCTTGCAGATCCCCATCTGTCCATCCGTCGCAGCCCAGCGCAGACACCCTCCCACCGCCCACCGCCGCCACCGCCCCCCACCGTGCCACCCCCCTCCCGGGTTGAGTCTCTTATCTCTTCGATTTTGCACACGTTGAGGACGTATCACGCTTCTCGCCATCGCTTCGGAGGAGGACAGAGCCACCGCCGTCCCCTGGGGAGCCGTGAAATCCTCTCCCAGCCCGGAGCGAGGAGACGCACTTGTCGTCCTCCCCCCCACCCCGATCCCTGTCCCCCTTTCCCCAGCGAGGCGAAGCGAGCCCGGGCACCGTTCCGCAGCCGAGGACATACCCGCTCATACAGCTAACCCCCCCACGCCAAAGACGTGCCCGCCGCCCCGTCGCCCCGCCGGGTGACAGGGAGCGTGATGGCGCACTGAGAAAAGGGGATATGAAATGGGGGTGGTGGCGAAGGGAATGATGCTCCCAGCTGTGTACCCCCCTACGGCAGAAGGGGGTCTCCCAAGGACCGGACTCGCTCCCCTGAGCTCTCGACCTCGTGGTGAAGCTGGAGGCGTGCACGGGTGGGGGGGTCTTGGTCCCCTTCGAGGGCATGATGGAGGGAAGAACTGGTGGCTTTCACAAGTGTGGTGGGGAGCAGGGAGCTGGCAGGGTTTTAATGAAAAAAAAAAAAAAAAAAAAAGAAAAAAAGAAACACAAANACCAATAAAACCCTTCCTGCTCCTTGCCGAGCACCTGGGAGAGCTGCTCCCCTGTCTCCCCCCCTCCCAGCACCCTGCAGGAGCCTTCGCCACCCCCAACCCCGTCCCCACATCACTCCCAAACTTTTAACCACGTTGGATACAGGGAATCGCCCCCCGTTGACGTTTGTCTCATTCTCCAACAAAAGCAGAATAGCTCTGCTGTTGCCTTTAGAGCTGGAGCCCTGCAGACTTGTCCCCCGCTGTCCCCGCTTTCCCCGGCTGTCCCCGTGCCTGCTCTGCTCTCCTCCTTATCCCACCCCAAGCCCTGTTTTGTAAAGAACACCTCTTCTTGTCCCTGCCTGGACCCAAGCGCAGTATTTAATACCGTACGTCCTAGTATTCCCACTGTTGACATGCTGTATTTGAATTTTTTATAGATGTATATATATAAAAAAAAAAAAAGAATCAAAAAAAAAAAGTAATAGGGGGGATAAAACAAAGCTCACACAGAGACAACGCGCACACACACACACACATGCACCAGGAGAGACGGTCTTCATTAAATGATCATTTCATGATGGCTGGCAGCTCTGGGTGTTATTTCCCCGCTGGCTGGAGTGGGTGGGGTGCGGCAGCCCACCCCCACGCATGGTGCTGCCTGTGACAGAGAGGATGTGGGGACGGCAGTGCGGGGGACACAGACACCCTGGAGCCTGCCCTAGGGCTTGAGCCCATAGCGTCATCTCCTGCGGCAGTGGGGGGACCCAAAAACTGGCCTTTGGGACATCCTGAGAAGGTGCAAGGGGGGCGCCCACCGCTGGAATCCCCTGGTGATGTAAAGGGGATGGTTGTCACCACCCCATGTGGCACCCGCGATGTAATGGGGAGGTGCCACATGTCCCTTCCATGGGTTCCAGGTCCCTTCCCAGGGTTCATAGACCCTTCAGGGATTCCCTCTGTCCCCAAGCTCTGGACACAGCCAGGCAGGCAGGAGAATGAAGATCTGCCTGCTCCCCACGGCAGCCTGGAGGCTGGAGATGACACGTAGTCCCAATTAATGCACTTTCCTTGTCTGATTAATAATTTCACGTTAGGAAAGTGCCGCTGGCCCAGATGCTCTGAATTAAACTTCCATCAGGGCAGGGCTCACAGGGGCACGGCGCAGGGGCAACGGGCATGGCAAAGCACACTCTTTTGGGGTCTGGCCTCTTCCCACGTGCCTTGCTTGTGAGCACCAGCTGGACCAGGGATGTCATTGAGCTGCAGTGCATCCCAGGGGGAAAAAAAACTTGGTTTTTTGGGCCCAGTGCCCCAACAGCATCTCTCCAGTTAGGAGATGGATGGATGGATGGATGGATGGATGGAGGGATGGGTGGGTGGGTGGAGGTGAAGTAGCCATAACGCTGGCTCTGAAGGGAGCACCCAGCTGGTCGCTAGCTCCCAGCAGGCACTTGCTATGACTTCCACTGTGTCAGGGCTTTATCAGAGGAGAGCTCGGTCCCACGCAGCCTCCAGCTCGGCCGTACTGGCAGCAGCACTGCCCCGTGTCCTGGCTTGGTTCACTGGTTAATGTTCCATTACCAGACAACATGCCTCCGTCATTTATTAATGTTTCATTAGTGTTAAAAACATCTGGTAATTAATTATGCACTAATTATGGATTCACAGTGCTAAAAGCGAGGGTAATCTACCATAGCAGATGGCTCTTCGGGGCAGGGGGAAGGGACAGCTCTTAGCAGAGACGAAAATGTCATGCCCAGCCCTTGCCTGGGGGAAGCATCCCAGACAGACAGATTGCCTTCATCTCCACCCAGGATCTCCATGCCTGGTCCGGAGCCATGTCGTCTCAGGTTATTAAGCAGAGGGAACCTGTCCCTCTCAAGCTGTTTCAGGGACCAAGGGAGCAGTGCTCCCACTGCCCAGGGCGGCTGTATGAGAAGCCATCTGACAGTGGTGGCTCTCACACGCAGCCCCAGGCGCCCTCCGACACCTGGAGCTGGCACGAAGCCTGCCGCCGGCTCCGGGATGCTGTTCATCAGCCCCTCCGCTGTGCCTGGCTGGATTAAGCAGCAGTCCATAAAGCAAGGGGTGTTGTAAAAGCCCACTCGTGAAGTGCCCCGGCAATATTACGTACAGATGTGCAGAGATGTTTCTAACTGGGGAAGGTCCCAGAGGAGCATCCCTGCCAAGCAGAAAATCCATCCACTTAGCAGTATAAATCCATACAGGAAGAAAGAGGGAATTACAGTGCTCAGAGAGACCTGTGCATCACATAACCTGAAATCCAATACATCAGCCGGGCGCAACGGGTCCCTGCACCTTCCCAGCACATATGTGGCAGTAAATCCCACCTTAGGTGTTGCTTTCAGCCATTGCTGACGCGAGAGCAGCCTTGCGCCGAGCTCCCCAGGCTCTGCAAGAGGAATCAGAAGTGCGGCTGGAAAGCAGGAGCTATTTCCTGGCCACGAGGCCTCGTAGGAAGCAGAAAACCCCCTTGCTTGAGTGATGGGCTGAGTAGTGGAGCAGGTCCAAATCATTGCACCTCCTGCATCCTTCCCTGAGGCAGGTCCCAGCAGAGATCTCGTCCTCCCCGACCCAATCGCCGGAGAAGGTCCCTGCTCCTCCACCAGCCTCCCAGGAGCCTGGAGCCCCCATGTGATAACAAGCAGCTTATTTATCACAAATGAAACGGTCAGCTCTGATTCGTCAGGCTTCAATAGGGCACCACACTTCGGTAGAGCAACAGGCATAGTGCTGTGCGTTTCGGCTCCTACAGAACGTTAGACAGCCCCAGGTGAGAGCGTGGAGGCAGAGCGGGGTGAAGGCAGGCTCGGTAGCCAACAAGTCACACTGGTAGCTGCACTGACAGACCCTAGCATGAGAGCATCCTGCCGAGCTGGGTGGATGTTCTAGGTGGGATCCAACAATCCAGCTAGCACAGCTGAGCTGCTGCTGACCTGCAGGGGGGTAGGTCTGCTCCCCAAGGGGCAAACATCCTCCTCCACCACAACAACAGGGAGAGGTGGGAGGTGGAGACAAGAGCAGCAGGAGCTGGTGGGAATGTTGTCCCCACGGTGGGCGTGTGAAGAGCAGCATCTGCAAGGAGTGAGGATGTAAATGGAGTCTAGACTCCCCTGGTCCTCAACCTGTAATGGTGTCAAGTCCAGCAAAATACAAGGCGCCATCTCAAATCACAGAGTATTGATTCAGAAACTGCCTACGTCTCCTCTGCGGAGATGTAGCACTGGATGCCCTTGGCAGGTTATAGCCTTCCTACAGGACTTTCTTCCCCAGTGGCAGGAGCGACGGCTCAGACACCAGGGTCCCACTACAAGGAAAGGCTCCTACCTACTACCAGTGGTGCAGGAATGAGCCCAAGAGCTTTGAGTGATTCAGTCACCACCACACAGGGAAGCATACGGAGTTGCGGGTGGGGTCCCTGCGGGTAACAACAGCCCTGGGATTCCCCACAGTGCTGTAGGGCAGAGGCTTGTAGCAGTAAGATGGTCACACCAGACTGAAAAGGACAGCCTTGGACCATCTTGTCCCTTGGTGGCTCCAGATCAGGACTTGATGCCTGTCCAGAGGAGGCTGTCTGTTGTTTGAAGAGCCTCAAAGCAGTGAATTTCCTCTTCCTTGTGCCCATCCAGAACGGCTCAGCCTCTGCCCTGGCACTGTGTCCCCGTTGCCCAGGCAGCCCTGCCCGCAGCCTCATGCCCTCCGTCCCCACCAGACCAGCTCTGACACCTCCTCACCTCCCAGCTGCTCTATGGCCGGATGGGCAGCAGCCGCCGTTGCCTTCCCAGCTCCCCATCACCTCCCCAGTGCTGTGACCTCTCTGCCCACCTCCAGTCTGCCCCAGTCCCCAGCCTGCTCTGGGCAGCGTGACCCACACGGACCATCTGCTCACAGCATCCCAAACCTCCCCGCGCGCAGACACAGCAGCTGAGCTCAGCCCACCCAGCTCAGCTGCCGTACACAGACCAGACCACACCAGGGTCCCCTAATAAGCAATTGACTCTTTTTTTCCTCCCTTTCAAGAAAAAGCCAAGCATTAATTTGGCTTCTGCCACTCTGTTTATCTAATAGCATCGCTGATTGATTGTCTTATTTATAACCCAGATCCGGTGTCTGGGCTGCTCGTGGGGATGGGGTGATTGATGGAAAGAAGACAGCCAGGAGGGGACTTAATGGAGCCGCGTGGCTGAGCAGCAAAGTAGTGGCTTAGGCATGAAATGAAAGTGTCTCCCAGAAGTCTGGGCTCCTCTTCTTTCCTGCACGGTTCCCAGGGAAGCTGCTAAGTGCTGGGAGAGAGCAGCATGCTTCCTATGCCCTGCCAGGAGTGATCAGGGACTGTTCTCAGGTCTCCTCCGCCGACTTGGAGGAGGACAGGCCAAGGGGACATGGCCAGCAGGGACTTGGACTGCTTCCCAAGAAGGTGTCATATAGTCTTTGGGAAGGTTTTCCCCTTCCAGGGTGGAAGAGGTGATTCAAAAGTGTGAGATAGCGCATCCCTGCTCAGCCACCAACTTGCTGTGAGAAGCCTTTCCCATGGATGATCAAGTGCCACTAGGTTGGGGTCTTCCCCTCCTACAGGCTGGCAGCATCTTCCAGAGGTCTCAACCTCAACCAAGGCTGAACTGGGATATTCCCATATCCCTAGGGGAGACTTCTCTGTTCCTTACACCCAGCGGGCATGACCCCCATCAGAGTCACCAACACACATGTAAATCACCACAATGGAGACAGCGACTGCCATAAAGCACCAGCAGACAAGGAAGGAGCCACAGTCCCAGGAGGTGACATGCCATTATTCAGGGTCACACTGGGAATGTGTGACAGCCTGGACATGCCCCAAACCTCCAGCCCGCAGACTCCCCCTAGAGAAGCCCATCCCCCACATGCTGGGCCATGTTGTGGTCAGGAGATGGCTGACTCCCCCAAGTCCCCAGGAAGGCATCCAGCTCTGATCTGAGCCAGAACTAAACCCTCATCTTGTCCATAAAGATCAGTTTGGGAAGAAAAAGCAACATATTGGTTCAGTCAAAATATTTCATTGCTGTTTAGTGGTCTTTATTTCATGTCTAATTGTAACAGATAATCTAATACAAGCCTAGAGCAAAGCCAAGCACAGTTGTTTCATTATGAAGAACCCAAACAGCCAATTTTGATCTGGCCAGACCCCGCTCCCTTCCTTGGTTTTTGTTTTTCTTCCTTTTTTTTTTTTTTTCCCCATATCTGAAATTTAAGCAAAATAGAAGCGGCTTCACAAACATTGCCGTTCAAGCAAACCAAATGAAACCAGCTTGCGGACAGGTCTCCTGCCCACTACCCAGTGCCTGGTAAACTCTGCCCAGTGCTTCATGGTAGAGGTTTTTTGTTTCAAGGAGAAACTGACCTTGGAAAGTGCCCCTGGACCACTGGATGTGAGCAGGCTGATGCGCGCTCCCTTCAACCAGAGTGTCCCCAGCCACCGTGGTGCCACCACGGGTGATGGTGCTGCCACCTCACCACGTGGCTGGCGCTGTGGGGGGAGTAGGAGACCAAGACGGGGTGATTCTTGCAGGATGTTAGAAGATGGAGGGGCCTCTGAGCAGCAGGAGCAGAAATGGCCTTTGATGTGGAAGCTCTCCTTTCGCAAACACAATGAGTTGCAGAGAAGTTTTATAAACATGGCTATTGTTGCTCCGTCCCTTTGGTGGGAACAGATGGTCCGAATGCTCTGTTCGGCCCCCCTCCCTTTCCCTCACCCCCCACCCCCATTAATAAAGCCCCTGCAAGTCCAGCACCGCTAAGGTTTTCCCAAGGGGGATCAATAAATAAATGTAATAACAACAAAGGGGCCCATGCAGACGAGATTGGGTTACAAAGAGGCCTCGGCCCCCCTCCTCCTTTCCGGGCGAGAGTCATTGAGCACAGGCATTCTGGCTGGTTCAGGGAGAGGTTGTTCCATCCCGACTGTTTGTGGGAAGCGGAGACAGGATCTTCGGACCAAAGGAGCCACACACCACCTGGAAGTCCCCATCCCACAGTCAAGGATGGTGACACGTGACCTTGGGGGCCATCTCTCGGCCTTGGCCATGGGATATTGACGGCATGTGGCTCCCAGCTCCCTGTGGGCATCTCCTACACCTTCAGAAGCCACCTAGTGCCGACATGGCCCTGGGGACAGGCTCAGCCACTGGCCCCAGACGTATGGCAGGCAGATGCCTTCTTCTTCCAAGATTCCTGGCCAAGGAGTTGCTCCGAGTCCTTCCCAAGCAGAATCCTACCCAGCACAAGGCACTTGGCAGCAGTTGTCCATGCTCCACCTTGTCTCACTTTTTGCCTTGCTCTTGCCTAACACTGGACCAGGCAATTTTCTGTCCAGCTGAAAAGCATTGGTGACTCTGACCTGCTCCTCAATGGCATGATGATGTTTTATGCAGGGCTGGGAGCTAAGCTTTGAAGGGATTAAACCAGGGCAGAGCAATCTGCAGACAGGGTTCCCATGTAGAAACCACTAGCATGGATGGCCCCACCAAACGCTGCCTGTCACACCACAGGGCAGAAAAGCAGCTTCTCCAGGAGGATCGGAGGGGTTTGAAAGTGGCCATATCATTTCACCAGGCTCTGGATGCTGGAGAAGTCATGCTCTGGCACTCCATCAAATGGGCTTTTCTTTGGGGAAGCTCAACAGAGCTTTCCAGGGATTCATCTGCTGAGGAAGGGGCTGAGCCTGGAGCAACCCCACAGGCTGGGACCAGAGGGGACTTCAATGATGTGCAGGAGGGGCTGAGCAGAGGGTTTGGTCTGGAGGGCCAGCTCTGAAACCTGCTGCTTCATCCCTGGTCCGGGCAAGCTGCTAGCATCCCTTGCCTGACCTCCTCCCCAGCTGCTCCCCGATGCTTGGAAGTGACAGGACGCTGTTTTTATCTGCACAGGACTCCTGCAGCTGGGGGTCAACGGGACGAAACGTGTCTCACACACGCATATGCACGCATCACCGCCTCCCCTCCAAGCCGCCCTGGGAATCTCCTCCTCCCCCCAACCCCTTGCTCATAAAAAAATTAAAACTCTCCATATCATCTCACATAAACGTGGATTTGAGGCCCCGTCAGTCACCAGACACGTCCCACAATCTGCGCTGGCTCCAGACAGCTGGAGGGGTTTGCTGGAGGACCAGAATGACTTCACGCTGCCTCCCACGGACCGGGGTTACCCGGAGTGCTTGGTGCGGGGAGGGGAGCCGGGGGCTGGGAGCACTCAGCCCCATCCCCACTGCCTTGCCACCATGCCGTGCCCTGGACCCACCAGGATGGGTGCTGGTGCAGGGAATGGCCTCAGGCACCGACAGCGGAACACACCCGGGATGCAGAGACCGTCCCTGCGGGCGCATGCGAGGCAGCTGGCCCGGGCTCCAGTGCCGGCACGGTTTATGAGGGCTGACCCCTCGCACCGAGCGCCTGGGGCAGGATAAATCCCACTCCGCCTCGGAACACAGGTGCAGGGGGCTGACAGAGAGGGGAAGGGACTGCAGATGCATGGGGGATCCGGCAAGGGGGAGCTGGGGCCGGACTCAAGCTGTGCGCTGCTTCGGGTCCATCCCTGCGATGGGAATGGTCCCCTCTGTCTGCTCTAGAGCCTCGTGCGTTGCCTTGCAGATGCTCGTGGCAGGGCTGCCTGCACGCTGCCTGCCATGGTGGTGCCCGGGGACACAGGAAGACCTATTCCATGCCAGTAGACATGTCGCAGGATGCCCGGAGGCATGTCACGTCATTCCGGGTGACGGAAGGGTGACTGCTGGCATCCCCTGGGTACCACAAGTGTTTGGGTACCCAGATTCATAGCTGTGTGACTCACATTGAGTTCACCCCTGGTTTAAGTCTTACCAAGGACCTCCCGGCCACTATAATGAAGGAAACAGGCAGAATCCAGAGAGATTATGTAGTCCGTCTTCCTCCTGCCGTCTTAGACAGGTGGCATGAAAGAAACTGTTCCAAGCGCATCAGGACAGGGTGCCGGTCATGTCCGCAGCCATGAAGGCTCCTGCCTTTCCTCCAACACTGGGAGACAGTTGAGAACTGCACTGAAAAAGACATCCAGGGTAAGACACAGCCCACGACCCTGCAACCACCACCCCAGGCAGTGGGTCCTGCTGGGGCTGGGACATAGGGAGCCTCGTGGGCAGGGCTGACAGAGAGCTTTGCAAGAGCAACAGGGATTTTAGCCCATAGCCCACCTACCCCATTTCATGCGGCTCTGATCTGAATCCTTGCCTCAGGAGCCAAACTCTTGGGCATTGGGAGCCTTTCTCTGAATGAATTATAATAATCTTTTTTTAAAAAAAAAACAAACACAAAGCAGGCGGCTGAACTTGAAGGTGGATAAATGCCCAGCACAGAGCACCTGGCTGAAGCCAAGTGCAAGCCTGGCTTTGGACTGTTTGAATTCAGCACATCTTTATGCTCTTAGTGGGTTTGGGGTTCAAACCCTCTGTGCGTGCCTTCTACCAAAGCTCAGGTAATTTATAGACATACGAGGTCATCCAGAAAGTTCCTCCATGAACCTCCAGCATCAACCCAGTCCAGCTGGCCGGGTTGTGTCTGCCTCCCATGAACAGCTTGGTAGGAGCGCTGTACAGCACGAATCACCCCCAAAAGCAAATGCTAACGCTTGGTGTCCAAATCACATTTGTGGACGTGCCACATCCCTCAGGCACACTGTCCCCTTGCTGCGCACTACCTACCATCAACTAACAAATGTGCGCACCCTTTAATTACAGCACAGTGAATCCACTTAGTGCTGTTTTGTTAGCTAGCTTGTCTATTTGAGGAGCTGGAGCGGTACTTACTCAGCTCAGCAGCCCAAGTCTCTGGATTTTCAGGCCTTTAATATTCACTCTGATCTGTTCATAAGTTATTCATAGGGAGTGGGAAATGCCTCACAAGAGAACTCGCTCCAAATTGCGAGTGCTTCTGAGGCATCTTGCAATCTGCTTGCACAGGGAAAGGAGGGGAAAGTAATAAATAAATTATTATTTACAAATTATTTACTTGTCTCCACTAATTTCCATGCTGTTTACCTGGCAGCAGGCTGAAGTCAGGAACAATTAGAGAAGACTTTCTCGTGGCATATCAGTGGCTGGAAATTGTGCAGCATGGGAGGAAGAAAGCCAATACAAGGCACAGCAAGAAGGAGCTAGTTTTGGCTGCCAGAGTTGGCCGTGAAGTCCAGTTTTGCTTGGTCTTCACACTCCAGAAGGGATTGTCATGGATAAGGTCTCAGTGTAGCAAGAGCAGGGGGCTCCTCCAGCTGCCTCCACTCAGCTGCATGGCTCTATCCTATCCTGGCAGATGATGACCTGCTTCCAAAGTGTCCCTTTTTGCATGACATCTGGGCAGGCAGCCATCAGCCACAGACACGGCATGCTACAGTGCCCCAAAATCTGGAAGCAGGTAGCAGAAGCAGTGCAAAGCTCTTCTCTGTCCCAGCTCACCAAGATGCATGGAGTCAAGTCCAGGATCACCAAAGATGTCTGAGAGTCATAAAGTCCTTAAGGACACTGTAATCTGCACTAGATGACCAAGCCTTGCTAAGAGTCCCCTCTCCACTCCCAAGGAGCCAGGGCTTTGTGAAGATGACCAGTAGAAGGTCTCTGCTGTGAACTATGCAACAGAGTAAGATAGGACAGGAAGGCTGACCTGTTTTGGCATCAGCAGTGTTGGGTCTGCAAATGTGGGAAAGATGACATCTTGGTGTCACCCCAAAAAGCAAATGGGAACCCTGCCCTGGGACAAAGTCACCCCAGCAGACAACGGCCACACGAGGCAGGCAGCAGAATGAGCCTGCCCTCCTACTTAGGACCATTTCAGACTTCTCAGTCCCATCTCGAGCTAATCTCCCACGATAACCAAGAGACACAAAATCACGGTGAAGAGGGATAGGGAGCAGGAAAGCTAATGTGTAGATGTCATTTGGAGAAGGAAAGACAACGTGGCAGTGTCAGGAGAAGAGGACAGGCTGGGAACTGGTTAGTCCCAGCTGGGCTGATGTGTTTTGCAGATCTTCCCATGCTTCGTCCCCCTCATGTTGTTCAAGGGTTTTGTGAATTCACTCTGGTTGAGCATTTAGATCCTCTACCCTTCCAGGATGGTCCTGGAGCATCCTGGGCAAATGCAGCCCTGGCGGGACACACAAGATGCCTGTAGGGTGGAGAGGGATGTGCAGACTGGGAAACGCCTGTTGAAGCCTGAACTCGGACTGCCACCGAGTGCTGGCAAAGCTCACATGAGGGCTCAGGGCTTGGATAATGCAGTTAACCAGTGCATGACGAACCCACCTTGCAGGACGGTGACCCACAGGAGGCAAAGTGACTCTGTGTATAAGGAACCGACTAGGTGCACAGAAAGAGCAGGTGGAAATCGGATTATCCAGCCGCAGCCTGCTGGACAGAGAGACTCCATCAGTCAGCATGAATAAGAGTTACAGGATGGACAGACTCGTGCCAGCAAAACCCACGAGCAGCCTGTGCCCAGTGCTCACTCCTGCCAGTGCCACAACCATACCCTGGGGACAGGCAACGCTGCCCAAGCTCTCAGGCTGCAGGAGGCTGAGCAGGACTGCAGGCATGCCAGGGATGGAGGGAGAGTTTGGGATGCTCGGTCCAGATCCGTGCTCTCACCTGTAGCACGGGGAGAGAAAGCCACCTGCAGGCTCTGGGACTCCTTTGGCGTCCTGTCTCCTCTGCTCGCCTCCCACGTCCCAACCACCCCTCATTCCTCCGTGCCCCAAGCTGCTTGGCACGGACCCTGCTCCCTGCAGCCTTCCAGCTCATCACTCCCTGCAAGCGGCCCGTAAATCATCCTTATACATGCGTCTCCCTTGGCCTTGGGGAGAGAGAATTTATCCTCCCGGCTCAGCTGTCAGAGAGACCTCCAGCTGCCAGGAGTGATCAGCGTGTTCTTAATTCATGGAGAGGGGTGCAGGGCCCCCAGTGAAGGCTCCTGTGCCTGCCTCCCTGACAAACCTTGCAAGCACGGTCTTTGGTGCATGCCTACAGCCAGGCCATGGAAACTGCCCAAGGGAAATTCACCAGCATGGGTTAATTGCTGTGGTCCTTAATGAGGGTTTGTACAGCTGGGCGTTCTGCTCAAGACGAAGACAGGCAGGAGGCACTGCAGGAGGGGGCTGTAAGGTGGGAGCCCCATGCATGCTCTGGGTGGTGGGCATCTGCGTGATGGGGACTTTCCCAGCTCCTTGCAGAGTCCCACAGCATCCAGACCAGCAGAGAGCAGGCAGAGGATTCAGGATTGCCCTAAGCCTCACCAGTCACTGGCAAGTCCATCACAGATACCGGTAGAAACACAGGCAACATGTCCAGATGCAAACATCTGGATGTGCAGCCCCTCTTGTCATTGGCCTGAGGAAGTGGTGCAGCCAAGGAGACAAGAGGGGAGAAAGACAGGGAAATGCCTGTAGGTCCCTCGGCCAGCACGTGGATTCAGCAGGGAGGGATTCACAGCTGGGAGAGCTGGCTGGGAGCTGGCAGCACTTCACTCACTCACACCAGCGCGCTGATCTCCCTCCACAGCCCCCCAGAGCCTGGCTCTCTGGTGTGAGATGAACACTGAGCAAATACCCCTTTTTTTCCTGCCACAATAACCCTCTTTAACTTTTCAACATATCACCTGCACAGAAGTTTATAAAATTTTCAAGATAATGGCATCTCCAGTAATGATACTGCAGATGTACAAGCTGCATCCTGGGATGAATAAATTATAGGAGGCAGCGTAGATTGCAATGGGAAGGACAGCAGCTGTGGGACGGAAACAGATGGCTTCGCCGCGTGCCACAGCTTGGTCTCAGTGGGGGGTGTGTTCCCAGGGCTGGCCCCTGAAGACCACCTGGGCACACCTGAGGCTGCAGGTCCCCGGAGCAGCAGCAAATGCTGTGGCCAGCGTGGGGCTCTGCAGGTGGCTGCGTGCTGCTGTTGGGCTGGGCACCACGGTGGCAGTCCGTGGGTTGGCGTGGGGGACCTGCCTTCCTGCTGCTCTGCACTGGTTTTTGTGCAGGAGGGTGCTCGCTGCCTCCAGGGGCTGACAGGACACTTGGGGTCTTGCTTGAGCAGGGCTGTGGCTGCGGTTTCATTTGCTGCTGGATCTTCCCCGGCAAACCCTTTCCTGCCTTTCTCCATCCCCGCACAGATGGAGAGGCAGTTCCCAGAGCAGGCTGCCTCCTCCTCCGCCTCTGCCCCATGGCATGAGGCACTCAGCCGCGGGATGAGGATGTGTGTGGGGCTGCGCAGCAGATGACCTCATGCCCTGGCAATGTGACCAAAGGGGCCACCACAGCTCGGCACTTGGGTTCCTTAACACCCAGGGGCAGCACAGACCCAGCTGAAGTCCGAAAAGTGCCGTGTCTCTCCAGCTCTGGTTCCAGCAAGGCTGGCAGCACACTTGTCACATTCAGCAGGGTGACAGGACAGGGCTCTCTCTGTTCCAGACAGGGGACAGGGTAACCGAGCAGTTGCAATTCCCAGCTCTGTTAAGCTGTGCACCCCCTGGCTGCACTCTCCGTGCCACCGCTGACCGCCTCAAGTGCCTGCCTTCCCCCATCCACTGGCTCACTTCCTAGAGAAAATCATCCTCAGCCAGGTAACTCCTGGCTCAAATATTAACCAGCCTGGGCTGACCCTCACTGCAGGGCTGGGGTCTCAGGCAGATGCCGGGTCCTGCTGCCGCCTCTGAGGTTGTTGCTGGAGCAGCGCAGCCCCGGTGACATTGAAGGGACGTACCGTGAGCAGAGGAGCCAGGACATGCAAACAGGCAGCCCCGAAGTTGCTCCGTTCCCTGCACATCCTCATGAGTAACGTGGTCCGCTGGCCCAAGGCACACACTGTGGAGACTACCAGGGCCAAGGGAACTCCACTGAGGCTGAAGACTGACAGAGCTCTCAATGTCACCAGAGGCTCTCTGAGAGAAATACAGCTTGTTAGTACCATACAGCCAGCCAGCACAGCTCCTAGATACGCTAGTGAAATGGGCCAACAGGAACTTTCTGAAGTTTAACAAGGAGAAGTGCAAAGTCCTGCCCTTGGAGATGAACAACCCCATGCACCAATATATGCTGGGAGCCAGCCACTGGAAAGCAGCTTGGGAGACAAGGACCTGGAGACCCCGGTGGACAGCACATTGAACGTGAGGCAGCAATGTGTCCTTGCTGCAAAGAAGGTGTCCTGGGTTGCATTACAGAACATTTTTCCAGCAGGTCAAGGGAGGAGATCCTTCCCCTCTGGTCAGCACTGGTGAGGCCACACCTGGAGTAGCGTGTCCAATTCTGGGGTCCCCAGTACAAGTGGGACATGGAATGTACTGGAGCAAGTCAAACAAAGGGACACAAGGACGATAAAGAAACTGGAGCACCTGTCCTATGAGGAAAGTCTGAGAGAGCTCCAGTTTAGCCTGGAGAAGAGGAGGCTCAGGGCAGATCTTATCAATGTATATGAATACCTGAATAGAAGGTGTAAAGAGGACAGAACCAGGCTCTTTTCAATGGTGTCCAGTGACAGGACAAGAGGTAATGGGCACAAACTGGAACACAGGATGTTCCCTCTGAACATCAGAAAATGCTTTTTCAGTGTGAGGGTGACCAACGATGGGAGCAGGTTGCCCAAGGAGATTGTAGAGTCCACATCCTTGGAGATATTGGAAAGCTGTCTGGATTTGGTGCTGGTAAACCGGATCTAGGTGGCCCTGCTTGAGCAAAGATGAGCTCCAGAGGTCCCTGCAAACCTCAGCCACTCTGTGATTCTGTGAACAATTCTGCATGCATTACAGCTTTTGCATTACATTTTTTTGCACGCCTCCAGGTTGGAGGCTGGCAGGGCCACACTTGGTCACCCAACAAGCAGGAAGATGGGCATCCCTGGAGACACGGCCAGGCCTTAGCAGAAGGAAAACACTATTTCAAAGCCTGTTCACATTCACGAGCTAAGGGGGCCCAACCTAAGCCTGGCAGAGACATGTCTGTGGAGAGAGGGGAGCAATCCCTGCCCAGACCTAACTGTGTCCAGCTGGACATCAACAGCTTCTGCACCCACCTCCAGCCATGGAAGGGACCTGCTGTTTGCATGCCCTTGGCTGTGCTCGGACACCAAACCTGGGCTAGGACTGTGCACGGAGTCCTCCTGGGGACAGCAGGAGCCCAGCAAGAGTAACACCCAGCATTGGTGCTGGTAGGGCTCACTCCTTTGTAAGCAGCCCCAAACGCTGCCCAAGCTGGAGATCCTCGGAGCACCGGGGATGCAGCATCCCCAGGTCACCGTTCCCTTTGTCTGGGGAAAGTTTTACTGCGCTGGGTAACACCGTCTAACTCCACTTTCTTCCCCGGTTTCATTGCCTCATTCCAGAGCTATTGCGCAGGCGAATGTGTCCAAAAGCAGATGGATCCGCTAAGCGTCTCTTTGTTGCACATTATCTCATACAGTTTGGGTGCAATAAAACTTCCAGGCAGAACAAATCTTCAAGCTTGTGCCGTGCCTTATTTTTAGCTGTGAAGTACGTCTGTTTTAGTGCTCCTAATCCCTAGCTTGGTAGTAATTTATGGAGCAAGCTCTTGGCTCGCTTGGGCCAGAAGATTTGTAGTAAAACTTTTACAAGTTGCAGAGATAAATCCCATGGACTCTTGCAATCTCGGGGGACTCTCCTCCAGAAGTGTGTTTTGCCGAGCGCTCCCTGGGTGTGGGGGCACATTGGGGTGATAAAGGGTCAGATGGCTGAGAATAAACTGTCTTGCGTGTCGTCACACACAGGAGAAATCAGGGGAGGCTATGGCTTCTCTGGCCTCAGATATGCCAGAGTTATGAAAATCTCCACTCAGACAGAGTTGTTTGCCCCAGGTGGAGGTCCTTGGCACGCTGCCTGGCAAGCCCTAAGGATGGACCATGTTACCAGGCTACGCTGGGCGGTGAGATGCCTGAGCGGGAGCGTGATGGCTCTAGCTTTGATGGGATCATTGGGATGACCAACAGCTTGCTTGTGCAGGGAAACCTGCGCAAATATCACCTCGGAGCTTTGAGTGTGGACAAGGCTGTGGCTTAAAAGCAGGGGCAGCAGTAAATGTCTTTTCCTCTATTGCCTTGGGCTCCCTCAGCGAAGGGCTTTGCAGGATGGAACACCACTTTGTGCTTCAGTGGATCAGGGGGTTGAGAAAAGCCAAGGAGCAGAGGAGGGGAAGGAGACCAAGACACAGGATGCAGCGGCAACCCCTTCCATACGCCAGTGGGCCCATAGCTGTGCTCCCAGCTCACCCGTCCAAGGGTGGTCTGCAGCATCAGAGATGTCTTTCTTGAAGCCCTGATGTTTTCTGAAGCTGGCAGCTCTCACAGACGCCCCGTGCCCCATCCCTGAGCCTCGTGCCTCCGACGAGTGGGAGGCGCTTGCGTTCGGTCCAACAGCTGGGGCAGGAGCTGCTGCCTAATTACTGCGGCACATCCCAGCGGGGAGGCCGGTGATTCGCCATCTGCACACTGCGCTGCGACGGGGTGATATTCCCTTTGTTGCTGTGTTTAGAATCACTCAGACCTGTATCCCTGAGTACTTCAAATTCCCCAGAGCACTTTTTCTGAAGAGAGGGAATGTTTCCAAGAACCATAAAGGAAGGAAGGTCTAATCCAGAGAGGAGACAATGCAATCCTACACAACTTTAAAACCCAAGCAGGTATCAAGGTTAGCTGCAGCTGATGGGTAGATGCTCTCCCTGTGTGCTAGCTCCTCCAACGATGGAGCAACCTTCTCTGTTCTTGGACAGGACAACCTGCTGGTGCCATTGCATGCTGTTACAGTGGGGACGATTGGTCTTTCTCAAATGTTTCCAGGTAATTTAGTCAAGGAGAAAGCTGACCGGTGCCCAAATTTAGTATCTTTTTTTAGTGTTCTTTGGCAAATGCAGGGAGCAGAGTCTGTCCTATCATGCGTTGGGAGCTGGTTAGGCTGGGCTAGGCAGGTGAATAGCTGTGAGAGATATCCTTCTCACAGTCATAGAATCATAGAATCATGGAATGGCTTGGGTTGGAAGGAACTTTAGAGATCACCTACTTCCACCCCTCTGCCATGGGCAGGGACACCTCCCGCTAGACCAGGTTGCTCAAAGCCCCATCCAACCTGGCCTTGAACACTTCCAGGGATGGGGCATCCACAGCTTCCCGGGACAATCCTGGCTCTCCTTCCAGAAATGCAGAGTTAGCCCAGTCCCGGTGTCCGCCAGGGATCTTTTCCCAGGAGGAAAGCCCTCCAGACACTTTCTGGATGTGGGAAACTTTGGAAACTCCCCTGTGCCTTCCTGTCTCTAACAAACGGTGTCCACAATGAGGGAGGCTTGCCAGATTAGCAGCAGGATCTCCCACAAACCATACCCTACCTGGTCACTCTCCTGACTGCCAGCCGGTCCCACAAGCCTGCAGCTCCCTCTGGCAGCTCACAGCCCCCACACCTTCTGCCCTGCCTCCGTCCCCAGCCCCAAACTCTACCCCCATCACTTGTAGGAGCAGTGCTGGTCTGCTGTCACAACAGAGAGGCTCCTGTCACCCTGGACATCCTCCTCTCTGTCCCCTGTGGGGCTCTGCAGGGGCAGCAGGTTGGGCAGACCCCCCTCCCAGCCCCTGCAAGTGCGGCCAGCATGGGCATGCTGCTGGCACAGACACATTTCCAGTCCCTGTCCCCAACGTGTTGTGCAGAGGTGGCCTGTTGATGAACAGGGCAAATTCTGGGTGAGCAGGGCTCCCCATGCAGCTCCCACAAAGCTTAATTTCTTTTAACTTTTCTCATCTCTTCTCCCACTTTCAGCCCAGTTTTCCCAGCGAATGAGCAGGATTCCCAAAGTCTGAGGCAGATGACATACAGCTGGAGCCACGTGCGCCCGACCAGGCTTGTCACTGCGTCTCATCCACCACAGGGAAAGGAGCTAAAAACTTTCCTGAGCCTGCAGCAGGCATTGCAGTATCCCCGCTCGACCCGAGAAAACAGTGCCTGTTGGAGGGGGAGAGCCTGGCAAGGGTCCCCAGATGGGACCTGCATAGCGAGTCCTCAGCAAGCAGGTGTGCAGTCCTGGGCTGCTGCTGCTGCTGCTGCTGCTGCTGCTGCTGCTGCTGCTGCGCAGGCAGCGGTCTGTGCTGCCCTCGCACGGCTGTGCTGCAGGCTGGGCACGATGCGTGGGTCCTGCTGGGCTGCACAGACCCCCTGCCCTGCTTGTCCTGCTGGTCCGTGGCTCAGGGCACCGCCAGTTCCCCACACCGGGGCTGGGGGCTGTGCCTGGGGTCCCTGCTGCAGCCAGTGCTGTGGCTCCCAGTGCACCCAGCAGCAGCTGCGTAGACCAGTGAAGGTCCTGGTTTGAAATACTTCCCCACCGTCCTCAGCGGAAGCCAGCTCCTCATCGACCAAGTGCACACAGAGACCCAGGCTGTGCTGCAGGACTACTGCAAAGCCTGAAGAACACCCTCCAACAGACACAGATTTACTAACACGTGCCACCTCGCTGGTGATACGTCTCGTGAGGACACCCGCCTTGGTGACACTGGCCAGGAGCTGCGGCAGGTACTCTGCACTGGGGCAGCTCACACAGCCCCTCAACGAGGGACAGAGACATCCCCTAAGGGGGGATATTTCCCCCTCTCCGACACCACCCTCCCACCTCTCATACAGACCCCAAGGAAGAGACCCAGACCAGCTTCCAGCAATGAGCTATAACCCACCCAGACAGCGAATCCCAGGGAATTACTGGAGATATCAGTTGTATGGCGCAATGCATAAACGCCTCTTTAGTGCTTTCCATCTTCGCTACTGCTTCCCTCCTCCCAGTGCACACACCCGCACCATTTTCCCTGGTGCCAGTTCACTCGAGCTCCATCATCTCATGACCCTGTGTCGTAGAGGCAGGTGGGTCATCTGCTCTGAATCGTGTTGCTCCTTCTTTCCCAGGTGCCCTGCCCTGCTTGCAGCAGCGTGCAGCAGCACCAGCTCAGAAACTCTGGCCAAATTGGGTGCATTTGCCTTTTTCCAGATTGGAAAGATGTTGCCCGAAGCATCACCCTTGGAGGACGTGCCTGCAAAATTCAAAACTGGTGGAGTTTTGAATAGGGATGGGGTATGGCTTCTCCCCTTTCAAGAAATCCCCATCTCACAGAGACACCCTCTGTGATGCCTGTCTGTCCCTCAGCCCAGGCAGGTCCCTGTCCTGCCCAGGAGGAGGGCTGTCACCTGCCACAGCCCACACAGCACTGCTGCCCCTCCCACCATAGTTTTTCTGACTTTCTTCCTTACAAAATTTGTGTTTTCAGAGTCTTTTTCTTGGGGTTTTTTGGGTTTTTTTTTTTTTCTTTCTTTCTTGGAGGAAAAAGATATCCCCAAAGCTCTGGCTGGTTCAGGGTCGCACTGCAACAGGAAAAGGCCCTGAGCACTAGGGACCGGGGAGACCCAGAGCATGGAGGAGAGATGCCCCTGTCCCCCGCTGTAGAACAAGCCACCGCAACATCCCTGGCATTACGTATCACTGCGCTCTTTGTCACCAAGGGGGAAGGAGCAGCTTTGGGGGATTTGAAGACTGATGCTGTCCTCACCCCTGCCGTGGACATTCTCATCAGTGAAAGAGGGGTCACACACTGCCCAGGGGAGCGCCAGTTTGATGGGTTGGGGGTACTGGGAGCTGCTGGCCCCATGGAGCAGGGGAAGCAGGCAGAGGAGTGAGAGGCGCAGGGCTGCAGCCATCCCGGGAGGCTGAAGGAGGAGGATGCTGTCGGGGAAGCGAAGCTCAGCCCTGGTCCGCAGCCGGGAGAGGGCAGCCGCAGACCGAGCGATGGAGCAGGGAAGGCTGCCTGGGCCTCGGCCGGGAATGCCGCTGCTCCCCACCGCTCCCCGCAGCCTCCCAGCCCTTGCTGAGCATCCCCCGGTCCAGCCTGGGGGCTGCTGCTTTCCCAAACCGGCCCCATGCCCATCCCCAGGGTAATCCCCCCAATCCTCCAGCAGTGCTACTGCCTGGTGGAGCAGGGGATCCATGAGGATGGAGGGTTTTGAGCACCAGGCTCTGAGTGTCTCCATTTTGCCCCTATTTCCCAGCTCTGCTCTGTGACACAGTATCATTCAGAGCCCAAAGGCACGGATCCAGGCTCATGGGGCTTTTCACGTCGGCATAAAATATTCCAAATCCCTGCAGTCCACAACAAGGAGTAGCCTCCAGAAGCACATATGTAAGAAGGGACACCTCCCTGCCCTGATCCACAGCTGGTAGCAGGAGCCAAGGATTCTCCTTGTTGATTTTACACCAGCCTGGAGGGGTCAAGGAGTGACCTCTGGACACAACCTTCCAACAGCCGGAGCAGGACCAGTGCATTAGTGCAGCTGGACCAGAAGGCACAGCAGAAGCATCTCCAGCAGGAGAAGGCAGTTGTCCCAGGAGTAGCAGTATCATTTTGGCTCTGATGAGATTTGTCGGAGAGATGGAGAGGTATTCTGCCGAGGGACTGAGGAGCAGGTACGCGGGTGATAGATCCCTGGGTCTGAACAACGAAAAGCCAGCCTGCAGTCACTGGTGGCTTTGGGAAGCAGCCAGACCTTGTCCTTGGGCAGGGTCTCCTTGGGCAGGGTCTCCTTGTGCAGTGCCTAGGAGGTGGCTCTGTGGGCAGCATCCAGCTGCCAAGGGCCAGCAGCAGGGAGATGCTAGCCAGAGCCAGGAGACAAATCCAGCCTCCACAACAGCAGGGGAGAGAGGTGGAATCCAGCAGTGTTCAGATGTTATGGCCAGCCTTTCTGGAAGGAAATATTCCAGTTTTTCCTTTGGAAATAACTTCTCATGTTCCACTTTTCTGAGGCTTTTGTTTTTTGGGGTTTTTTTTGCTTTTGCTCACTATCTCACGCTATAAATTTCACGTCTTCAGAAAGTGCGACTCATCTATTGTCATGGTTCTTCAGCGAATCCCTGCCCGGACTTTTTGTAGAAAACACAGAGTCTTGAAATGCCTAAAGACAAGAAAATTAATACCGAGCTCTAAAAATCCTCCTCACAGGCAGCGTTCTGTGCCCTCCACAGATTTAACTCCTTGTGGCTCAAACCGCCCCATCCACAACTTCAGACCAAAGGCTTAGTGTCATGCGGTGCGCTCCAGCACCCAGCTGCCTGCCTGGGGAGGAGGGCTGCCAAATCACCCTGGGTTTCAGCAGCCGGCTCACCTCCCCGTGTTTATCAGCTCAATAGTGTGTTCTCCTTTAATAGCAAAGCCGCCCGGTGAGCCTCGTGACTCCACAGGGGACCAGGACTGCTGAGAGGTTTTGTCTCATGTCCCCCAGGTAGCTGGCTGGTGGTTTTTGGACCGAGTGCCCTAAACAGCAGCCCAGCCCTTGCTGCTGCCAGTCAAGTCCTGGCAGAAGGGCAGCCCCTATAAATAGCTGTATGTATAACGTCTCCTCTCTCTGCTTCACTTCTTCAGCTGTGAGTTTGTCCCTGTCTTACAGCATGCAGTGCTTTGCAAGCTGTTCCCTGGGTGCTTGCAATGCACAGCTGTGGGGAGCAGCTGGGGTGGCCCAAGTGTCCATCTGGGAGCCTGTCACCAGCTCCATAGGGAGGGATTCCCTGTCCTCAGCAGCCTCCAATCCTTAAGCTCCATCCTTAAAGCAACTCTGGTCACCACCATGGTGTCCTCTCCAGGACAAGAATCTGAGACGGCAGCAGGGCTGGAGCTGCTGGACACAGGCAATGAACCGCTGGGGCCCCGTGAGCCCCAAGAGCGAGTGAACCCCAGGCTCTGCACAGCAGGGTGGAGGCTTGGCTGTGTCCCCGGTGCCTCCTTTCCCAGGATGAAGAGAAAGTCCTGGGGCAGGGATGCAGCTACAGAGACTCACGGCAATGCTCATAGCTGTTTGCAGAGCAGAGGTGAAGACCCAGGGAAGATGCCATCAGGCTGGGACATCCAGGTACCAGTGCAGGTAATGCCTACAGCGTGGCACTGGGCTGGGCATTCATCCACAATTTCTCCTGGCATGGTGTGGCTGTACACATCTTGGACAAGCCACCCTGCTCTTGGACAGGATGAGTATTGTGTGGCACCGAGCATCCCTCCATCCTGCTGCAGGACAGGACTGCTGTCAGCCATGGGACACCAGCAGGAATCAGAGCAGAGCAGGGCTGGCAGGGCTGGAGCCGCACTGCAGCACTTAGGGGTTTTGCTACCTCTTTTACACAGTGTGGGCAGCGTGAGCTGTGACCATGATAAATAAAGCGACGGCCAGGGAGCAGAGCTCTCTGGTTTCCTGTACACCTCGGGCTGGCCAGGGTAAACACACAACAAGCCTGCACTTCAAACAGGGCCATGCCTGCGGCGCGTCAGCCAGAGCCCAGCCACACGCTGAGTCGTCGCAAGCGAAGACAGTGAGCAGGAGGCTTCACAGGACAGGTCCCATGCAGGGAAAACAGGACGGTGCCGACCAGCATAGCCCTATTGCCCTGCAATGTCCCGCACCCAGCAGGGATACGCACCTCTGGAACAGTCACCCATGCCTCTCGGATATCAGGAACACCTGAGCCCAGCTGGGCATGTGTATTACCCCATCCCTATCCATGCACAGCCTGCGTAGTCATGGACAATCCTCAGACAGGCAGGGCTGGGATGGGCACCAGGGCAGGAGAGGCTCCACGCCACCAGCCAGCCCAGCACCGGAGGGGACGCACTCTGTGGCAGTGCCCTCTGCATAGAAACTGTAGGGGGACACTGCAGCCTCCAGCTGCACTCATCCACAGTGCCCACAAGCCTCTTCCATCCACCCTTCCACCATCCAGGCAGCAACCCAGCAAGTGCAAATGCACCCAGCGCGGCTGAGGACCGTCATCCCCGTCCCTTGGCACCTTATCATGACACTGCACCTGCACATCGGCATGACGCATTTCGCTTCATCCCGTCCCCGCTCTTGAGCTTCTGATTCCAAACCCCGCAATCTCTCCACCCAGTCTGTCAGGATTCCACCCGTGGGAGCCCAGTTCACGGATGTGGCTGATTCTTTCCAGCAAACGGCTCAGGGCACCTTTGAGCAGATGCCAGCAGCGAGTCGGGCAAAGCCATGTGCAGGGAGGGGAGAGCAATGCACAGCCTGGATGGCCTCGGTTCAGCACATCCTGCGTGGGTCTGCCATATAATATACCATATATTATCATATATGATATAAGTGTAATATAACCCCCAGCCATCTGCTCGTGTGTCCAAGCCTTGACCCACCTGGACAAGAGAGAGCAGTTTCCTCTCTGGTGTGGTCTCTGCTAAGAAGAGAGGGAGAGGGGACACCCCAAATTTAGTTCTTCTGGGGCGCGGAGAAGGGGACTCGCTGCTGGACAGAATGCTGCAGCCAGCCTGGGAGATGTCCTTTTGTAAACTCTCACCCCACAGCAGAATGGAGGAGCCGGGAGGTGCATGGAGGTCGCGATCCGCATTTGAGCCTGAGGATGGAGCAGGGCAAGAGCCACAACATGAGAGCTGCAGTGTGCCCGACTTGCTCACCCTCTGCCTGGGAGGTGTAGAGGAGTCCTGCCCCGAGGATTCCAGGGTGCCTGCAGCCCCCCGAGCACTCTGCTCACCCGGCAGACCCCACACTGCCCCTGCTGAACCTGCCCTTCTTCACCCCACATTTCAGGTCGCTGGCTTTGCTCAGAGCTGGTGGCCTGGCGAGCCCCAGAGCCCCACCACGTCCCTTGTCCCACCACCCTGGTGGGGTGTCTGTCGTCTCCAACCTTCCGCACCGAGACACCCTCCAAATCAAGCTCTGCTTTCAGCTTCCCAACCTCATGGGTGGCCCCAGCCCTGTGGAGCTGGGGGATTCCCCGGATCCGCAGCTCGGCTCGGCTCTCCAGTGCTGCAGCGGCAGAGAAAGCAGCACGTGGCTCCCCGCCAGCGCTGGCGCCAAGCAGCCCCGCTCCCGGCGCCCAGCAATCACCACGAAGCGCTGGGGAAAGCTCAGGGTCTGCTCCCGGGGGAGAACCCAGGGCCAAAAGCTTGCTGCAGCCCGCCCTGCTCCGCTTCTTCCAGAGGGGCCGATCCTGCAAGATGCTCCGCGTCCCGCAGCTCACGCGGACTGTGGCGAGCGGAGTGGTGTGGGGAGGCGGGATGGGGAAAGTGAGAAGCTAGATGGAGAAAACTTCCCTCTGCTGAGGACCAGCCCCTCCTACACCCCCAGGCTCCCCAAATTCGCATGAGCCATCAGTTAAGGAGCAGATGTGAGCGGGCTGGTGAGACAGGACACCTCCTGCAAAGCACCTGAGGGGCCACGTGAGCTGACCCCAGGAGGGACATCCCCAGCCCTGGCACGTCCCCAGCTCTTGTAGCGCAGGCGGGACGGACCCGGCCACACGTGGACCCAGGCCACAAGCAGATGTGCTGCGCTGGGCTATTCCTGGGGCGACGCGGGCACGCAGCCTCGACCGCAGCTAGGCGCAACACCCGCAGCACAGCCGGGAGCCGGCGCGGGCACTGGGCTGGGCATGCCCACCCTGCAGGCAGCCTCCACCTCTCCCGAAATCCGTTATTGTCGGGTTGCGCGGGAGGGCTGGGGCGAAGGAAAGCACCGGTTCCTCACTGCAGGGTTGTGCAGGAGGCAAGGTGACTCACAGGCGTGTTATTGCGGGGTTGCGGAGATAGGCTGGGACGGCAACAGGTAGCCGGTTGTTTTTGTGGAGCGGCAGAGGTGTGCCAGGACGCCAGCAAGGATCGGTGTGTTGTTGTAGGGTGGCAGCGGCGGGGCTGCGACCCCCTTTATTCCTGCCGGGCTGCGGAGCGGTCCGTTGTTGCCAGATTGCCGGCGTGGCGCTGCGTGGGTGCTGCACACACACCCCGGGCACGTGGCCCTTATCTCCGCACAGGCGCTGTGCCCAGCGGAGAGGGAAAATGCTGTGTCTGTCCCCGGGTTCCAGCGGCGCCAGCCGCGACGGCATCACCTGGGGTCTCTGGTGTGCCGCAGGGGGACCCCAGACCACGCTTGGCCCCAGGTGCCAGGTGAGGGGAAAGCTCCCAGTGGGTCTTCACCAGCCGGTTTCCATGTGGGGTTTTTTCCACCTGAAAATTTTCACTACGACAAAAGCACAAAGCGAACCCATTTCCAAGGGAAAGTAGGTAGGGCAAAAGTGGGATGCAAACACGCGCCAAGAAACCGTCGGGAGGAGCAAGGCTTTTCTTCAGCTCGGGGACGCGAGACCCCGGGGCCAGGTTTCAGCCAATGTGTTTCCCATCAAATAAACTGCTATAAAAATAAACCCCAAAGAAGTGCCCCTCGCAGGGACAAGGGAAACTGAGGCACGGGCAGGACCTGCCTGCCTCAACTCCTCTGGGCTGCCAGGAGAGGGGAATGCAATGGAGGGGGGATGCAGGGCTGGCGAATGCGGGAATGATGCCCCGCGGAGGGCACCGGNAGGGCACCGGGGGGGGGGCTGTGTATTCCGCAGGGGGGTCCCTCCCGATCCCAACTCCGAGGGGGGCGGCGGGACGGGACACCGTGGGGGACCCCCAGCCCAGCGCCCCGGGCGGCGACCCCCGGGGAGGGAACGGGGGACAGCGCGCACCACGGAGGGGACGGCGCAGCCCGGGAAGGGACGGCGGGCAGCGGGAGAAGATGCTTCCCGGCTCCAGGGGGGGCGGCTCGCAGGCAGGAAACGTGCCGGGGCGGTGGCGGCAGATTGGCAGCTCCCTGCTCCAATGGAGCGGCGGCCCCGACGGCCCCGCACCGCCCGCCCTACCGGCCCCAGCCCGCCCCGGCGCGGGCGCCCCGCCG